>JAHWFO010014570.1:0-13208 GCA_023313115.1 Rhysida immarginata
ATTTGTCTACATTCAATTTTAGCCTCCACTTGCTAAACCAGCTTTCACACTCTTTTAGAGCCTTCTGCAGCCGCGAGACTACTACGGCTGGTTGACGAGCACAGGTCAGTATAGCAGCGTCATCGGCGTAAAAAAAGAGCTTACATTTAGAAGGACTTGGAAAGTCTCGCATAAAATAATTGAATAATACTGGCCCCAGGACTGAACCCTGTGGGACACCAGCATTTACTTCATACATAGGAGATAGACTATCTCCAACTCTGGCCTGAAAGAACCGGTTGGAGAGAAACGAGTGTATCAGAGTAATTATGTCTTGAGGAAATCCATCCATAATCATTTTAAAAATAAGACCATCGTGCCAGACTTGGTCGAAGGCTTTGTGTACATCGAGAAAAACGACCCCACAGTACATAGAGAGATTAAGGGGCTCATTGATATCCGCTGCGAGCCTCCATGTTTGGAGTTGGCAGGAATGGTTTGAGCGAAAGCCAAATTGTTCATCACGGATGAGATCGTTGGCATCACAGTGCTCAATGAATCTCTTGAGAATTGTTTTTTCCAGGATTTTGGAAATTGATGGTAACAAGCTGATGGGCCTGTAGCTAACAGGATTTGCAGGATTTCGTCCTGGCTTAGGAATGCTTAAGACAACTGATTGCTTCCAAGCATCCGGGAAGTAAGTGTTCTTCCAGCAGTCGTTAATCACTTTTGCAATATCTTGAATTGTATTTGGAGGTAAATTTTTCAAAGCAGTGTTCTTAATAAAGTCTTTACCTGGAGCTTTTCTCGTTTTTAAATTTTTAATGATGCTTAGGACTTCATTTACATCAATGCTATGTTTTGGGAATTCATTGCCGTGAATACTATAGAAGCCAGTTATGCAGGATTTTACTTTCTCGGACATATCAAGTCCTATTTGCCGACCATCAGTAGGCGTGACAAACTGATCTGAAAGTGAGCTTGCAATAAGCTGCGCTTTATCATCATCATTCGTGATGAATTTGCCATTTTGGGCTAACAGAGGTGGGATATTAATGGCTTTCTTGTTTTGCAAGGCTCGAACCATGCACCACATAGAGTTATCGTGGGTCGACAGACTCTTAACTTTCTCATTCCATCTGTCATTACGAAGTGCTTTGATTTTTATAAAGAATAGTTTCTGCATTATATAAATCACATAACTGAAGTGGCCAGCAGCCATTTTTCGCCTCGCCTATTGCCTTTATCGCCCACAAGCTTGCAGGTCACAAGAAAAGGATAGCTGCTTTGGCCAAGCTTCAACTTCCTTCTAAAATCCAGTTTTCTTGTAGGGGAAACAAAACCGTACATTTTACTGGCTGAGCGACCCGTTCATTTCTTATCTCTGAGCATAGATGAAACTATTGGCAAGTCCAGTGGCCTGTAGGTGGCGCCACAGTCACCCAACATGGAGGAGTTGTAGGGTATAAATAAAACTCACATGTGAAGAACAGCATCGAGGCTGGAGAGGTCGCCACCATCATAAGTAAATTGAAGGAGAAGAAGGCTCCAAGGTGAGTAATAACGCCCTTATAAATCTCCCGAAGAACATTATTGACTATCTCACTAATATCATTAACGTGTGCTGGAAATTTTCTTACTACCCTGTGGCTTGGAAGCAGTCTATTGTGTTGAGTATCCTCAGGCAGGGGCAAAATCCTGCGATTCCGGCGAGTTACCGACCTATTAGCCTGCTACCCACGATGTCCAAAGTGTTGGAGAAAAAGATTCTCGTCAGATTCGAAGACCACTGTCTAGGAAATAACCTTTTTCGGGAAGAGCAGTTTGGCTTTCGTGCTGCCCACTCTTGTCCGATGCAGATATGCAGGCTCGTTGAAGACCTGAACACCCCCCCTGAACCTCTCCAGGTACTGTGGGCTGGTATTTCTCGATGTCAGTAAAGATTTCGACCAGGTGTGGCATGAGGGCCTTGTCTACAAAATGATCAGGGATGGGTTCCCTGCCGATTTGATTTTGTTCATGAAATCCTTTCTTGACGGCAGATCCTATCAAGCCGAAGTTGGAGAAAATCTTTCCACGCCCCGTGTCCTAAAGGCCGGTGTCCCTCAGGGTTCTGTCCTCGGGCCTGTGCTATTTAATTACTTTGTACATGATTTCCCGAAACCCGATAATTTGGTAATCTCTATTTTTATGCGGATGATACTGCCATTATGACATCGGCACACCAGCCGGCTCAGGTTATCACTCAGCTGCAGTGCGCCTTGAAGCTGTTCGAAGACTGGTTTAACAGCTGGAAGTTGAACCTTAACGTCGGTAAGTGCAAGGCGCAATAGGAAGCTCAAGCGTCCCCCAGATTCTCTTGTTCTGTTCAATAAGAAACTGGACTGTGTGGACAACTACAAGTATCTGGGAGTTATCATTGACTCAAGACTGTCATGGAACCGGCATTATGTCCTATGCTCTGAACAAAGCGAAGAGGGCTAAGTACAGTATCAAAGCTCTCATGGATCGCAACAGTGCCCTCAGCATTGACAACAAGCTACTTCTGTACAAGTCGATTATTCGGACCATACTCCTCTATGGTATGCCTGCGTGGGCGACTATATGTAAAACTAGATGGAGTGAACTACAGTCATTCCAGAATGTTACCCTGAGGACCACTGCTCAGCTGGACAGAAGGACGGTGAAAAACCAATCCATCCACATGGATTTAAACATGGCCCATATCGGAAAGTTTATACAGGATCTCCTTTTGATTATAATACAGAAGATGAAGACTCACGACTTTTGAAGATATGAACTGGCATACAAAGTATCGTAAACCGAGGCACTTTCTTAACGTCAATTTTGAAGATATTAGCAACGTCTCTTCCCCGGACTACTGGAAGATGTGATAATCTTCTTTCTCCTTGTGTTTTTTATTTCGTTTTTATTTTGTTTCTGACAATCGTCAATCTTATTTTCTTTTTTGTATAATATGGAAGACCGCTTGGGTTGGTTAGGCTTCTTGACTACCTCAGTGTATTTCATTTGGAGTTTATTCTGGTTGGATGAGCTTTGTGAAAGCGCTGCTTTCGTCCCATCCTAACAAATGTACACTTCACTGTTTGATTGTCGATTGTCGATTCTTCACATGCGGTAAATTGCGAAAAAAATGATTTTAAAGGTAACTTTGGCCAACATCTTTGCTTATATTAAATTAGAAAATAAACAAGTTGAATGCTCTCGGAAACAGAGATTTAGTGCCCACAGTAATTAAACGTTCACAGGTAATAGAAAAACGAATTATTCTTGCCACATTTCAGTCCCAGTACTGTTGGCTCCCTCCTGCATGCAACAACCAGGGAGTATGTATGCCTCTAGGGCGCGTGAGCGCTCTCTGAAACAAAGCTTTTCCGCCCACAGTAATTTACTGCCCACAGATAATAGAAAATCGAATTACCGTAAAATCTTGAATACACGCCCGCGCGTCTATTTGTTTCAATGATCCGGGGACTCGGCGTTTATGAGACCCGGCGTTAAGGGCCATTCCCAGTAACAGGGTGTCTAATTGGGTGTCCCAAAACGATTGCGTAAAATTCCCTGACTTTTCCTGGTCGCTAGGTGCCCTGCAATAGATCTTCTGGTTCGGAATCACTAGAGATAACTGCCTCATTATTATATAGTTCTTCAATATTTTTGATCTCTTGTAAGGTAATGATTTCTGAATCCCGCATAGAATCGCGCAATTTCAGCAATATATTTAGTTTGAATTTATAAATACAGTAGTTTGAATGCTACATCGTATGATTTTTTTTCCCGGATTCCATGTTCACCTGCACATTTAGTTAACCACTGAGCATAAGAAGTAACTTACCGCTAATTAAAATAAAAATAAAATAAAATAAATGAAATAACAAAAACTAACATGAATGGTAAAATGTTTAATAATCTGAAAGAGAGAAAAAACGCCGGAATTTATATTGATGACCCGAAAAAGCCCCGGCATTTATTCTATTTTTTACACCCCACCCGGCTTTTATTTGAGACCGGCGTGTATTCAAGATTTTACGGTAGCCTTGCCACAGTTCAGTCCGAGCACTGTTGGCACCCCTCTGCATGCAACAACCAGGGGGTATGTATACATTTAGAGTGCGTGAGCGTTCTCGGAAACAAAGATTTTCCGCCCGCAGATAATAGAAAAACGAATTAGTCTTGCCACAGTTCAGTCTGAGTTCTGTTGGCACCCTTCTGCATGCAACAACCAGGGGTATGTATTTCTATTTCTATTTGTGTTATGTTTGAAAGTTTATTCGTTGTCAATAATATCTTCTCATTGCATTTGAGAGTTAATGTCTGCAAAAAATAATATATGTTTGTCTTAAAATTGTTAGCTAATTTTTCCGTATTCTAAAAGTGTTGTACGTTTGTTTTCAGAAGTAATTTCTTTGATTGGCGTTTTCAACAAACCATTTATTACAGAATCCAACCTCTTTTGAATGGTTTCTTAAATCGCCGATAAAAGTAATAAATTGAAATTATTTATTAAACTTCCCAGTGTAAACAGTTATTGAATAATAAGCGGTTATTGTATAAATTCGCTTTTTCATCATATTTGCCTTGACATTTGTGAGAAATTGCGTGTGGAATATATAATTTCTTTGTTTTTTTCTATAACAACAATATTTTCATGAATGGTCGTCTTTTTATATTGTAATTTCACTTTATGTAGTCATTGGAAAGTGAAGATTAACCAGCTATGTTAGTTTTTGGAGAAAAGAAAACGCAAGAGTGGCAATTGGATTTGTTGCACCGCATATGAGTTTGCCATTTGTGTTTTCTAGAAACTATTTATTAAAGAAGCCAACTCCTTTTGGGAATTTTTTAAATCACCGGTAAAATTAATAACTGGAGTTTATTTATCAAACTACCGAATGTAAACGGTGATTATGAATAATAACCGGTTATTATATATATTCCCCTTTTCTTCATATTTACCGTAACACACATACTAGATGGATCCCGTCAAAATTTGACGATAAAAAACCCATCTTATTAATCTTCCTCTCTTTAACTAAAAAATAAATAAATAAATAAATCGCCAGAGCAACAAATAGAATAATAAGGCTGAGAACGTTGCACGGAAGCCAATTTTTGCGGATATGCGTAAAGACAGTTTTTATCGTATCACTAAGCATGTGCTTAAAGCAATTTTGAATGGTAAGTTACCGCTAATTAATAGTAATTATGGACATAAAAACTAGATATGACAAATTTACAGACCAAAATGAAGTTTATAGATGCAGTAGTTTCCTCCAAGGAACTGTTGAAAGAATCATCATTGGAACTTAAATATATACAGGGTGGTTAGAAAATAAGTTCGCCTACTCAGAGCCCTCTAGAGCCCAATCTCATGAACTGATTGTGATGCAAATTGAAATGTAGGCTACTCAGACCATGGGGGAGAGAATTACGGAAAAAAAAAATTAGTGCAAATTTTCACCACAGATGTGATCATATGGAGGGTTGCTGCAGCAACTCTCATGAGCTATAAGGTTTCCAAGGGTGTATACATCAATTTGGGACACTGTATATTTGTTCAAAAATTTCTCCACCCGTATTTGTTAGAAATTTTACTTTCCACCCTTGTCAATTTCTCCCACGATTGACTGGGGATAAAAGATTACCCATATGGGCGCAATTAGCATAATATGTTAATTAGCATATGCTTATAAATTGCTCACATTTTATATCTTGTAACTTTTAACTGAAGATGGTTTAAAACCGAAACGCGTATTAGTAAATAAAAATCAAGGTGTTGCTTAGATGTCACTGTTCTTACTTCATTGTGCAACATGGAACAACTAAATCTAAGTAAAACCACATATGAAAGATATCTCTGTCATGTATGGTGAAACCATCTCGTCTACTCTTGCATTTCCCGTGTTTAATTGGAGTGGTTGCGTGTCAAACTTTTCCTCAACTGTCATTTTGGGCAGAACCCCCCTTTGTCATCCTCCGTCGGCATTCCGCGATACTTCCCTCCCCCCCTTGGATGGTGACGTAGTTTGTGGACGACCCCTTGCCTCCTGCCTGAGGTTCCTCTTCTTTGCACAAAAATGGCGACGGATCATCACGCTTTGTCGGTAAATGACGGGGAAAAGAGTGACCATACTTTATCTATCTAGAACTTTAGAATTATACAGACATTAGAGTCACTTAGCAGCAATAATTTGCGATGCAGTAGCAAATTCTCTCCTTGGCGATCGCTCTTCCACAACAGTCATTTTAATTCCTGACCACAGCCCACAGGAGAAGTATCTATCCTTTCAATGACTCTGACATAACCATGAAAGGAGTGACGTATAATAGATTCACTTTCGCCTCATTACGATTCGACTCATTCACTAGGATCCCTAGTGTAATTTTTATTTCACAATTTCTCGGGAGCTTCGCTTCCCATTCTACTTCTTCCATGATTTCCCGCTCATGCTAAAGTTGTACTGGGAAGTAGAATTCCGCAGCCGGGAATAACGGATGTTCAATACAGGAATTTAGTAGAATTCGTTAAAAATCATATAAAGCCATAAAATAAGAAAATAAAATAAAAGTCTCCTTCAACTTGAAAATATCATCGAAAGAAAATTGCAATTGCTATGGCGCACCCACTATATTTTCAGTGGAATATTAATGAGTGGGAACCCTCTTCCCTGGTTGTATATTAATGTCACCAGGGACGCTTGAGTCGGTGCAACATGTTGCCTTTATGATTTATTTCTTTTTGTTGCTTATAATTTATTCAGACAATCACATAAAGTATACATAAATTTCATAAATACTTTTGTACTAATCTTTTCTGATAAATCATAGAAATTTCCGTTTAGTTTTAATTTTAATGTTAATTTATTTGAGAAAATGCCAGTTAATGTGCTGAGTGCAGCCAATACGAGGCGAACTAAAAATTGGTTCAAAAGTTATCATAACTTATATCATAATTTAATCATAAAATCTTTTTCGTTTCTAAAACTTAAATATTTACTCGAATTTTTGGATCTGTTGAGAGATGAAGTAAATAGCTTTTTCTTTTGCTGAGGTTATAACTTATTGGTGTAACCCAAATTAATGAATACAGTATAAATTAAAATCTCTCCAAGTGTTCATGGAGCCATTAAATCCGAGATTGCTATAAAGAATGGTTTCTGCATTATATAAATCAAATAACTGAAGTGGCCAGCAGCCATTTTTCGCCTCGCCTATTGCCTTTATCGCCCACAAGCTTGCAGTTCACAAGAAAAGGATAGCTGCTTTGGCAAAGCTTCAACGTCCTTCTAAAATCCAGTTTTCTTGTAGGGGAAACAAAACCGTACATTTTACTGGCTGAGCGACCCTTTCGTTTCTTATCTCTGAGCACAGATGAAACTATTGGCAAGTCCAGTGGCCTGTAGGTGGCGCCACAGTCACCCAACATGGAGGAGTTGTAGGGTATAAATAAAACTCTGCTGGCTTCTTCAATTACTGATGGTAAATATACGTATGGCGAGATATATAAAGATGCCTGTAAAGATTACAGATTCGAAGCTTTTGAGGCTATAATTAAGGATAAGCTAGAGGTTTTGCGCCAAGAAATGTGCAACTAAGTATGATAACTTAAGAGGAAAAGTCGAGTCACTAAAAGGGAGCATAGCTGAAATCCACGATAAAATTGCTAATATGAATGCTGAAATAATCTGCAGCACGTAATGAAGCCAACAAGAACATTAATAAGTTGGAGCAGTTCCTCAAAGATCAATTCTCTGCTCTGTCAATTAAAGGTAATCAGCCTACTAGTGTAACTTTTGACTATCTAAGAGACTCTTGTGAAACAGAGAGTGTGAATCCTCAGCCAATGGAAATTATCCCCTCAGGCTTAGGGAGTAATGATAACGATGGCAAAGACCCGATTAGTATAAATCGCAAACGGCTATACAATGATACGGATAAATGGATACCTGCAAAATCTAAAAAGGCTAAAAAAGGGTTGAAAATTGACAACATTAAGGATGTTGTTGATATAAATGATAAAATCGCTGTTGCTTTTCGAGAAAGCAAGTCCGAACAGCGAAAAAATGTTGAAAAGCCAAATACCAAGAGCAGCTCCTATATTCCGCCAATCATAATACGTACTCACGGGCAGCCAATCAAGCAAATCCTGGGCGAGATTCAAAAGCATGTGGCGATTAACCTAATTACTGTACACACAGGCAGAGCAGAGACGATCAAAATAAGGTGTCATGATGAGGAAACGCATAGTAAATTGGTGTCTGGCATTAAGGCTGATAACGTGCTAAAGATTCAGCATCATCAACTTAAATCGGAAAAAGTCCTCAAATACGTCATACGAAATGTAGACGTGACCTATGACCTTAACGATTTTAAGGAAGACCTGAAAAAGGCTAACTACTTTCCTGAGAAAGTCATTAGGCTTAAAAAAGCCAAAGGATCAATAGATATGCCCATGATCCTGGTTCTGTTATCAAACACTGAACACAATAAGACACTTAAAAGTGTGACCCGCATAGGGCCCTTAGCTGTCAGTGTTGAAATGTTTCGAGGTAATAAGAAACCTTTACAATGTTATAATTGTCTGCGATTTGGCCATGTATCTATGGGTTGTACGGAATCCCCCCGTTGTAACAAATGCGCTAAAGGTCATCAGTCAAAAGACTGCCCAAATGTAAAAGGACAAGATCCCCCAAAATGTATTCGATGTAATGGACAACACACCTCCAGTTACACAAAATGTCCTAAATATCCGCAAGTCAGGAGAGTGCAAAGTGCTAAAATGTCCCCGGAGATTTCCTATGCCTCAATGGTCTCCAAACAAGATAAGAGCATTAACGTGAATGATTTTCAAGAAATGTATAAACAAATTGGCAGTGTATGCAATTTGTTAAACGAACTGGGCTAGAAAATGCCACTGATGAGTGGTATACTTACGAATAAAAACTGACAGTATGGCTGATCGATGCTATTCTATTACAAATCGAGGTAAACTTCGTTGCGTAATATGGAACGTCAGGGGGCTCCCCCGGAGGCGTATTGAGTTTTACAACTTCCTAACCGAATGGGATATAGACATAGCATTTCTATGTGAGACACAACTGATATGATCATTTGGAGGGTTGCTGCAGCAACTCTCATGAGCTATAAGGTTTCCAAGGGTGTATACATCAATTTGGGACCCTGTATATTCAAAAATTTCTCCACCCGTAATTGTTAGAAATTTCACTTTCCGCCCTTGTCAATTTCTCCCACGATTGACTGGGGATGAAAGATTACCCATATGGGCGCAATTAGCATAATATGTTAATTAGCATGGGATTATAAATTGCTCACATTTTAAATCTTGTAACTTTTAACTGAAGATAGTTTAAAACCGAAACGCGTATTAAAAAATAAAAATTAAGGGGTTGCAAATTTTAACTTACATGTCACTGTTCTTACTTCATTGTGCAACATGGAACAACTCAATCTATGTAAAACCACAGATGAAAGATATCTCTGTCATGTATGGTGAAACCATCTCGTCTACTCTTGCATTTCCCGTGTGAAATTGGAGTGGTTGCGTCTCAAACTTTTCCTCAAGTCAGTTATAAATTAACATTTATTTATGTAGTTTAAATTGATTAGTGATTATTGTCATTTTGGGCAGAACCCCCCAACCCCCCTTTGTCATCCTTCGTCAGCATTTCGCGATACTTCCCTCCCCCCCATGGATGGATGACGTAATTTGTGGACGACCCCTTGTCGCCTGCCTGAGGTTCCTCTTCTTTGCACAAAAATGGCGACGGTTCATCACGCTTTGTCGGTAAATGAAGGGGAAAAGAGTGACCATACTTTATCTATCTTGAACTTTAGAGTTATACAGACATTGGAGTCACTTAGCAGCAATAATTTGCGATGCAGTAGCAAACTGTTCCCTTGGCGATCGCTCTTCCACAATTGTCATTTTAATTCCTGACCACAAACGATAGGCGAAGTACCTATCCTTTCAATGACTCTGACTTAACCATGAAAGCAGTGACGTTAATAAATTCACTTTCGCTTCATTACGACTCGACTCATCCACTAGGATCCCTATTGTACTTTTTATTTCACAATTTCTCGGGAGCTTCGCTTCCCATTCTACTTCTTCCATGTTTCCCGCTCATGCTAAAGTTGTATTGGAAAGTAGAATCTCGCAGCCGGGAATAACGGATGTTCAATACAGGAATTCAGTAGAATTCGTTAAAAATCATATAAAGCCATAAAATAAAAAAATAAAATAAAAGTCACCTTCAACTTGAAAATACCATCGAAAAAAAATTGCAATTGCTATGGCGCACCCACTATATCTTAAGTGGAATATTAATGAGTGGGAACCAACGATATGAAATGTGTAGATCGCTCATGAGCTGCTTTCAGCGCCACCATCGTGTCCCCATTTGAAGGCCTGGCGGCCATTGCTTTGGTGGTCAAAAAATGCCTTTCATCGATCTTTACGTGTGTAATTTTGCGTAGATAAACACACCAAAACTCAACGCCGATTTCTTGTTCAGCTTTAAATTGTAATAAAAGATATATTAAAGGTTCACTACTGACCTTTCACAGATGGATTTTTTATTTTCTGCGTCTTAGAATGTTTTTCTCATGTAAAAATCCTGGTCTTTCATATCGTGATTGGTTGATTAGATGTATCCAAAGTTGTTATCGTCGTTTCGGTGATACCAGAATGATTGTTTAGTGGTACTTATGAAATTATATACCGCATTTATTAAAAACCTTCTAAATTTGGGAGATCGCATAAGAAATTTCAGACTACAAGCACGATGTTGGTGGGGGTGGGGGGTGCTTTCTCAGCTGACGACAAAGCGGATATACAGTAATGGCGCTTTGGCCGGCGATGTTCAGACCACCATAGTAATGGCACCTGCTGTGTAATAACATGGAAGAATGGAGATTAGTTCCACTTTTCGCCGCCTTCAAATTGCCCCAAAGATGGCGGCCAAATAAGCGATCTACTCATTTCACATCGTTGGTGGGAACCCTCTTCCCTGGTTGTACGTTAATGTCACCAGGGACGCTTGCGTCGGTGCAACATGTTGCCTTTATGATTTATTTTTTTTTGTTGCTTATAATTTATTCAGACAATCACATAAAGTATACATAAAATTCATAAATACTTTTGCACTAATCTTTTCTGATAAATCACAGAAATATCCCTTTAGTTTTAATTTTAATGTTAATTTATTTGAGAAAATGCCAGATAAAGAGCTGAGTGCAGCCAATATGAGGCGAACAAAAATTAATCTTAAATTATCATAACTTATATTTTAATGTGACACTAAAAGGTTCACTGGTGAATTTTAAATGTTTATTTGAGTTTTTGGATCTGTTGAGAGGTGAAGTAAATAGCTTTTTTTTTGTTGGGGTTACAACTTTTTGGTGTAACCCAAATTAATGAATACAAAATAAATTAAAATCTCTCGAAGTGTTCATGGAGCCATTAAATCTGACATTGCAATAAAAATGGTTTCTGCATTATATAAATCACATAACTGAAGTGGCCAGCAGCCATTTTTCACCTCGCCTATTGCCTTTATCGCCTACAAGGGCAATAATAAGTACATAATTTCACCTGATGTACTTGATATTGTGCTGTTGAAGGGCTTCTACAAATCATTCAGTATCTATACTGTCAATGATCTATCCTCAGACCATAAACCAGTTGCACTAAATTTTGACAACGTAAACATTGACCTCAAAGAAGAACTGAGGCTCAAACAAGACTGGAAGTTTTTTAGAGAAATTCTCAAAAACGATGACGACCCACTAAATAACGTACATAGTAAGAGCGACATAGATACCAATGTGAAAAGGCTTACTAAACGTATAAATGCAGCTATTGACTCTAGTGCTTCACCGTTAGAGTCGAAGCGAGCTGTTCACCTTGATCTCACCCCAGAAATCAAACAATTAATTGAACAAAGGAATAAGGTTAGAAGGCAGTGGTACCGAACTCGTGATTCATGGCTTAAGACCAAGTATAATAGGCTCACTAGAAGAGTTCACGAGGAGGTAAAAGCACTTCGTAATGACAGGTGGAGCGATAAAGTTAAGAGTCTGTCGACCCACGATTACTCTATTTGGTGCATGGTTCGAGCCTTGCAAACGAGAAAGCCATTAATATCCCACCCCTGTTAGCCCAAAATGGCAAATTCATCACGAATGATGATGATAAAGCGCAGCTTATTGCAAATTCACTTTCAGAACAGTTTGTCACGCCTACTGATGGTCGGCAAATAGGACTTGATATGTCTGAGAAAGTAAAATCCTGCATAACTGGCTTCTATAATATTCACGGCAATGAATTCCCAAAATATAGCATTGATGTAAATGAAGTCCAAAGCATCATTAAAAATTTAAAAACGAGAAAAGCTCCAGGCAAAGACTCTATTAAGAACAGTGCTTTGAAAAATTTATCTCAAAATACAATTCAAGATATTGCAAAAGTGATTTACGACTGCTGGAAGATCACTTACTTCCCGGATGCTTGGAAGCAATCAGTTGTCTTAAGCATTCCTAAGCCAGGACAAAATCCTGCAAATCCTGTTAGCTACAGGCCCATCAGCTTGTTACCATCAATCTCCAAAATCCTGGAAAAAACAATTCTCAAGAGATTCATTGAGTACTGTGATGCCAACGATCTCATCCGCGATGAACAATTTGGCTTTCGCCCAAACCATTCCTGCCAACTCCAAACATGGAGGCTCGCAGCGGATATCAATGAGCCCCTTAATCTCTCTATGTATTGTGGGGTTCTTTTCCTCGATGTACACAAAGCCTTCGACCAAGTCTGGCACGATGGTCTTATTTTTAAAATGATTATGGATGGATTTCCTCAAGACATAATCACTCTGATACACTCGTTTCTCTCCAACCGGTTCTTTCAGGCCAGAGTTGGAGATAGTTTATCTCCTATGTATGAAGTAAAAACTGGTGTCCCACAGGGTAAAGTCCTGGGGCCAGTATTATTCAATTATTTTATCCGAGACTTCCCAAGTTCTTCCAAATGTAAGCTCTTTTTTTACGCAGATGACGCTGCTATACTGACCTGTGGTCGTCAACCAGCTGTAGTAGTCTCGCGGCTACAGAAGGCTCTAAAGGAGTGTGTCAAAGTAATTTTGAAAGCTGGTTTAGCAAGTGGAGGCTAAAATTGAATGTAGACAAAT
>JAHWFO010014571.1:0-12744 GCA_023313115.1 Rhysida immarginata
GGCTGTGTACCATGCAACGTAAAAAAAATTAACCTTGATCGGGAGTAACTGTAATCCTTAATCTGCGATTTTAAGGCGACCGCTATATTTTGACTTCTCATTTTTGGAAAAAAGCCTCGTCTTGCATTCGGGTAAATACGATAAATTACTCTATTTCCATGCTTATTTCATAGCACTTAGTATTGCTGGTTTGTACGAAAAATTTTCTTCGTCCCCACAACTTCGGATTAACAAGAATTGACTGTAATAGGTGGTGCAATGTAATCACTTTAGGACCAAGCGTAGATAGTTAATTTTCCATTCATAATTTCTTAATTGATGGGTTCTGATGCATTCCTTACAGGTATCCGGGAACAACGTTTATGGATCACCTTCTGCGCTATCAAGCTGACCCTGATGTTAAGATGTTAGTTTTGCTGGGAGAGGTAGCGTTATTGTGATTTTCATGTTTGAGTGCTATTTACAATATGAAACTCTTTGGATCGTTCATAAAAGCCAAAATCAATCAATGAATTTCTTGTTTTCTTTAGGTTGGAGGCATTGAAGAATACGAGGTGTGCGAAGCTATCAAATCTGGTTTGCTCAACAAACCTCTTGTGGCTTGGTGCATAGGCACGTGTGCTGGAATGTTTTCGTCAGAGGTGTGCATGGTTAAGATGAATTAAAGAAGTTTTGATGTTATAATCTTGTTGCTTTAAGAAATGTGGTTCTCTTAGGTTCAATTTGGCCATGCTGGGGCTTGTGCCAATGCTGAACGCGAGACGGCAGCTGCCAAGAACATTGCCCTCTCAGAAGCTGGCGCATATGTTCCTAATAATTTTGACGATCTCATGGAAACCATCAGGTAACTATTGTCTGATTGTCTTGGAGTATGGGTTTGTATGAATAAAGGAATAGATCGTGGGTTTGTTCTTGTTATTGATTCGTTATTTGCTGGTTGTACACTGAAGTGCGAAAAATTCTGGGCATCGTTTGCATCGCGTAATGTGATTCACGACGAGAATTATCGGAGTTCGAACATGAAATGGTAATTTGGAGCTAGACGCATGGGACATTTCTGAAGTGGTGCGGGCATTCACTAATTCATCTCGAGCATTACCTCCCACCACGGGCAGCATAGTAGCCAAACACGGCTGCTAAACGCTCGTGACCAGCGATATCTGAGCAGATGATCGTTCGTAACGGATACACGTCACTGTGTGGGGATACTAGAAATGTGTCTGAGGTCAATACAGCGAAATTTGGCATTGATGAAATTGGCAGTTGAAGACCATAAGAGTACCTTTCGTATCAGGTACAGAGGGTAGATCATTGCTGAAAGACCACCAACGGCTTCACGTGCCCTCCGAAGCAGAGCGGGTACAAAGAAGGAAATTCAGTCACATTCAGTTCCAGTCCAAACTGCGTCCTTTGATGCTGACCCCAGTAGCCATCTCGTCCAGCAACTGGTCCATTTAGCCACTGGCTGTCACCCAACCAGTGACCGGCCGCACCGAAGTTGCTTAACTTCACTGAAGGGTGAATTGATCAGTGAAACAACATGCCACGACCACCCCAAGAGTAACTTTACTCATAGCACACCATCAGACGCAGCGCTTCACCTGGGCTCATGAACATATTCATTGGACCTTCTTATTCTGGTTCGGAGGGTAGATCATCACTAAGTGGGGCCTTGTTATTTGGACCGAAGGCTTAACATGCCCTCCAAAGCACGTGGGGAATGAGATGGATGTCCACTGGTGTCACCCAGCCAATAGCTGGCCGTGCCTGAAGTTGCTTAACTCCACGGATACAGCGAACCAATCAGCGAGACAACCAGGCAACGACACCTCCATTTCGTTGCACCTTAGATGACTGGAAACATGTAGCTTGGTCCGATGAGTCATGACTCAAATTGTTACAAGCTGATGTTCATGTACCCGAACAATTACGGGATGTTCCAGGAGGGCAATGTGCCATGTCACTGGGTAAGCATTGCTTGTGATTGGTTTCAGGGGCATTCTAAACAATTCCAATGCACGAATTAGCCAAGTAGATCGCCAGACATGAACCCGCTGGGCAAAAGGAGGTCCTACACGATATTGATTAGGTATCCCACGACTTTTGGCACTTCAGATAGTTCGTAAAAAGGTCTTTTCTGTAAAAGCGGGGAAATATCACAAACAGTTTATCCTTTTGCAGGAATGTGTATATTGAATTAATTGAATGTGGTAACATTGAACCAAAAGCAGAGGTGCCGCCACCTACTGTCCCGATGGACTACTCGTGGGCTAGGGTAAGTAATTTAAAACTAGCTTTATGATAACTTCGTTATCACAGATCAACGTGAATTCGTTTACTTGATATTTTCGTAGGAGCTTGGGCTGATTCGTAAACCAGCATCGTTTATGACTAGCATTTGCGACGATCGTGGACAAGAGTTACTCTATGCTGGGATGCCGATTACGGACGTCATTAAAGAAGGCATGGGCATTGGAGGCGTTCTGAGTTTGCTATGGTTTCAGAGGAGGTGACATATTTTAAGTTTAATGTTTTTGTTTTTAAATTTGCCTTGACGCAGCATCAGCATCTCGTTTGTATGATAATTTTAGGTTACCGGCATATGCCTGCAAATTTTTGGAAATGTGTCTAATGGTGACCGCCGATCACGGCCCAGCTGTGTCAGGTGCCCACAACACGATTGTTTGCGCCAGGGCAGGAAAGGACCTGGTTTCGTCGTTAGTGTCGGGATTGCTGACAATTGTAAGTTTTTTTGCGAGCGTTATCGTACAACATTGGAATTAGATTTCTTGCGTTTTAATTTGACGTTTGGTCCTCGTAGGGTGACCGGTTTGGTGGAGCGTTAGATGCAGCGGCGAAACACTTCAGTGAAGCTCATGATCTCGGAATGTTACCAATGGATTTTGTTAATAGCATGAGGAAGAAAGGACAGCTAATCATGGGAATTGGACATAGAGTGAAATCGGTAATGGTCTCTAAATGTAATTGACGTTATGCAGAGTGTTGCAAACCTTAAGAGTCAAAATTCTCCCCCGCAGTACGTACAATCGATGCTGCGAATTGAGCTGAGGGGCGTGGTCGCTAAGGGTTCGGGACCAAACTGAAATGAGTGAAAACTGACACGGTGATACGTTTTAACCACATACACTATTTATTCTATCTTTGTCTATTCCGTACAACAATGATACAAATTAATCTTTAATAAAGCTTTACTTAAATTTGAAAGGGGGCCTCCCCCCATCCATTATTAATGCAACTTATATAGGCTACCGTTACGCTGAGCAACGCTCCAAAAAACAAAGCATACTGGCATTCCCATTCATGTGCAATAAGCGGCCCTGCAACTGAGGAGATTGCGAAACTGCGACATGAGCAGAGCATTCATCCAGTGCGGACGAGCCTGATTCCAACAGCCCCGTGCCCCCAAATAAGTATTCCGCTAAATAAACGCTCACAGGTGCACTGTACCTCCTTTTATGAGAAACTAGGGGGGAGGTACAGTAACCCCTCTTGGCGGGCACTAAAGCTCAACGACTCGGTGGTCAGTGGCGAGCTGCTGATTACTTTCCTCTCGAGCAAGTGTTTAATGTATTACACCGCGTTGGAGGCTTGTACAATCTCAGCGCTCAAGCGTCTGCATCCGGCAATCCCTGTCTGTGCAGCCTATCATACATGTATGAGTGTGTTAACATTACTACTTATATACTATAGGCATTATTACTATCCCAACATTTTACAGCAACAAAACCATAAGTGGTGTTCATCTGAACGGGTGAGATTGCTTTCGTTTTTCCATGTGAAGAGGCAGCACAGGAGAAAGTATAATTAAAGACGCTACCTTCGGCGGGAGGCCCAATGGTATCGTTGAAAAACCATGTCTTTCAGAGTGTCATACGTTATCCTTGCGATGGGAAAAATATAGAGAAGTCACTCACCGAAAACTTTGGACATCACCATCATTACCGGGTTGTTTACGCTAAGCGGCAGCATTCCTTCCCATGCATTATGGGACCCTCGTTTGCGGCAGACATCGTCACTATTTCCGCATCCATTGGCCGACGTTCCAACGTTCCAATGCTATTACGTTCACCCACACACTCTCTAAACTAAACAAACGATCACCCAATATAACGAACAAGCTCGCGTGCATTACAAAACAACTAATAATTACAAATTCGTAAATCACAATCTGTTTTTATTATTACAAAACCTATAAACTTGGACCGCTACAGATACCAACCATAACTCGCCTCACCCACCCCCAAATACAAAAAGATCATGATGTAGAAGCTGAGTGAAACTTTTTCGCAACTTCGCATGGTAAAAGGGCTTGAGATGGCCTTTAATACTCCGTTAAGTACTATCAAATTATAATAAAAGTTTAAATTTCACGACATGTTTGTTTTTGAGGGGCCCACTTCAGGAATTCTTACCCATTTATAACATTGTTGGACTTGGTTAGCCCGATCTTCGGACCTAAATTCCATAGATTAGTGGGTCAGGAAGTAGTAGTTCTCATGTAGCACTTAAGTAGGTACTAAATTGAATGACGACAATATTGACGATGGGAAGCATTTTTTAAGCTTTTGGGGATATTGAGATACTGTCATAGTTATCTTGATAGTACATGTATCTCAAAACACTGTTTATAATCCTCTATCATTGTGTGGAGTTTTGACCCTAAGGATTTGAAACTTCTGTGTAACTTCTATGGATAACTTTTTTTAAACTTGTATATATTTTTAGATCAATAACCCCGATATGAGAGTAAAGATTTTGAAAGATTTTGCCCAGGAGCATTTCCCTGCAACGCACATTTTGAATTACGCACTTGAAGTTGAAAAGATAACTACTTCAAAGGTAAGTTTGAAATTATAGGTATGTCTGCAGGAAAGTATAAGTACCGTATTTACCTGAATCTAAGACGACCCTTGAAAATTTGCAAGTATTTCAAGAAAAAAAAATTTTAAGTCAAAAACTGAACTATATGTACTCCCACAGTATTGAAATTCTTTAAGAGTGTGTCTAAAATGTCCGACCGGTCGCGAAATTTTGGAGCCAACAGTTCAGTCACTGTTGAGCCCGTCACGACGCTCATTTTGGAGCCACCAGTGGCTGACTTGAAATTTTGACTATGTCCGATCGACGCGGGAACGATGCAGGTATACTTGCCTTTTAAATTTTCTCCCGATTCAGATGATCCTCGATTCATAATGCGACTGGTCGCGCTAATCGCGATCGGCTTTGAATTACCAGTTGCAATTAGCGCGACCGGTTGCGTTATGAATCGAGGGACGTCCGAATCGGGAGAAAATTTAAAATGAATAAAGCCAGCTACGTATGCCTGCATCGTTCCCGTGTCGATTGAACATAGTCAAAATTTCGAGTCAGTCACTGGTGGATCTAAAATGAGCTTTGTGACTGGCTTAGACTGGTTGCGACCGGTTGGGCTTTTTAGACACACCCTATGTTTTTAAGTTGTTGTGCAATCTGTTATTCTTACGAAGCACGTGGAAAACAAGCAATTTCATTGGATAACTCCCTCAGTCTCGTTTCCTCTAATGGCCGAACGCTAAGACTAATGGGATAGTAATGGCGACTTAAATCAGTATTGCCAACTTCGCAGATTTCCCGCTAAATTTTTTATCAAAATTATGCCAAAAGTCTGCTAAAAAAATTCATTAGTACAATTGAATCAGTCGGTTTCAATGGATTTTGGCTTTGTTTTAGCGAGAAAAATTTTTGAATCGGCTACATGGGATCCAATACATGTATTCAAAGTTCGACCCGATATTTGATCCGAAGTAGAGTTTCAAACTCAACTATTTTATTTGTAAAGCTTCTCTCCCCACCCAAAATGAAGTTAATTATTTATTAGAGGATGAAATGTAATGTTTGATGAAAACGGCATAGTTGTACTACTGCCTATAAAGATCGAAAATAGCAATGGACTCTTGCAGTGAAACACCCCCCCTCCCCCATCGCACGCGGTCGCAGGGGTAAAGATCTAATTCTAAGACGACCTCCCATTTTTTGCTCTCTAAATTTGGAAAAAAACCTCGTCTTAGATTCAGGTAAATACGGTATGTCTGTATGATGAAAGCATAGGTATGTCTGCATGATCTAATAGGAATTCATTAATGACGAATTTTAATTTGCTTTTCTATGCAGAAACCTAACTTAATCTTAAATGTTGATGGGTTCATTGGTACAGCAATGGTCGATTTACTTCGTTACAGTGGATGTTTTACCAGGTACTGTTGATGGTTTAATATATTTATATATTTATATTTTGAATATCCTACGTATGAGCAAAGTGAATAGAATTAATAAGTGTGATTAATCTCGTAATAACCAATGCCAAAAATCAGGCGAGCGGTGGATGTGCGAATTAACAGCGCTGCTGTCGATTTCGACCAACTTCGTAGAGTCTTTTTACTGGCTGCAAATGGTCAAACTATGCTGTTCGCATTTGGATACAAAGTCTTTGCTGGCAGAAGGTAATCCGCTGCTTCTTAATCGATTCCGATTGTATAAATATATGAAATGTGAAGTTTCTATCGGATTTCTTATTTACACATCCAGACAGAACAATAGAAAAAAGGCAACCAAACTCTTGCGTTAAGTAGAATCGAAACTAGGCTAGATTCAAAAGTGGTTTGCAGCAGGAAATCACTTCTTCTTCCGCTGGTTCTCCTGAGGGGACAAGAGGGCCAATTTTTGAGTTGTTCAACCTATCGTGATGTTTTTCGAATTTTTCCGTGGAGTTTATCTTTAAGAAACAGTAAATAAACAGACTCGTGTTTGAAAATTAAATTTTAAAACTACTGTTAACTTTCATCCTTTTCCTTGTAAGCGAGTACTAAAAACTTGCGACTCGCTGGTCGAAAACTCACGCAGTGACATCTTGCGGATGCGCCAGAAAACTACACAAGTAATTACACTTACTATTCTATTCGTTATGGTATGAGGGTTGATCAGAAAAAAGTTTTGAGACATGTCAAGAGATGGCACCACGTTCCAGAAATGTTACATTAGATAATGGTAATTTTGACTGTGCATGAACGAATGATACCACATCATTTGCGCAATCACAGCTGAAAATGGCGAGACAATAGAAAAGTGGTCTTTGATTGAAGTAAGAAGTGCCATTCGATTTTTGCGGGTAAAGAGATTCCCTCCAGTGAAAATTCCTAATATCTGGTCGGGCCCCCTCCAGCCCTTTGGAGCCCAGCGATACGGCGTGGAAGTGAGTTTGCAAGTCCCTGGTACACTTCCAGAAGCAGATGACGTGTCACAGTATGCAAAGCGGTAGCCAGTTGCAGTCTGTTTGCGGGTAGAGAACCGATATCATATGACGTTATGCCACTGTTACAGTGTGGCATTTTATGTCAGTGAGTGTCACATGGGTCTGGCGGAGAACGTGTAGGGGTTTGTTTAATTTTAGTTATAAAACTATGGGTAGTTTTTTTTTTTATACTCTTGTAAGAATTCTTCTCTTTATTTCTCTGGTCGGATGTTTGTGTGAAAAAACATTTTCTGGGATCTATTCCGAGAAGCTGTGCGATCTCTGATTTTATTTATGTATTGTTGGGCTTTCTTGCATTTTTTTAAATTCGGATATTTTTTTTTGGCTGTGAGCAACCGCTGCGAATGGACGTAAAAAATCGACAAAATGGTGGGAACACCGTAAAGTTCGAGAGATGTTTTTACTAGTTTATGCTCGCTGGGCGATTGCAAATGATTTGATTATCATAATGTACTAAATACTGTACGCAATTTTTAATCGAAAAGAAAGTAATCCAGGTCCGTTGGAATTTCGATGCCGATAAGTCCGATTAATTGTCGCGTTCGATCGGCGATTGAGATACGACACATCGATGAAGACAACAAGCAATTAAGATGATGTTTGCGGGTGAGTTCGTTCTGTGTTGTTGTCCAAGGAAGTTTGCTGATTTATGCAAAGGAATAGTACAACTTTATTTAGCGAAAGTAAAGCGAATACGTAAATTTTAACAGGAACAGTGTTCGTGTATCTCGGAGACTGTGTATAAAATAGCGAGAACTGCGTAATTGCACATTAAAGAAACATATAGTAATGAGATCACGTTGTTCTTGTTATAATAATGTTATACTATGAATGTAATATAGATAATGAATTATAGTATTTACTTAGCATGCATGATTAGTATTATGTTGACGTCGTGATGATGCAACTAAACTAGATGTCAGTTATAAGCAGGAGTTCATGATTCAAATTTAATTTTGACTGGGAGTTGCATGTTTTATCCGCGTGGGTGTGCCTGTTGCTCTTGCTGAGCAAACGTTTATTGACCACGAACACGTCGGAGTGCAGACAAGAGCTTACTACGGGCCTCCTCTTATGCGTTACTTAAATAAAAAGGTCCGTGCGACGTGGGTATGCATCTATTTCATGTGTACAATAAGCACTGCCGATATGGGAGTGAACAAAATAGCAGATTAGCGTTATCCCTGTACAAGGACTAGCCTGTATAACTGAGGTGTGCTTGAACCATTGCACACAGTTATTTGTTGCGGAATCTGGCACATGTTGTTGTTTAATGCGCTAATTAAGGTTGGTAATAGTCAATTATTGATATAGTTTATCTGATTCGGAGAGGGCCCTCGACGGAAATTACTTTCTATATAAATTTAAAGTCCATGCGCCGTGTAAATTACCATATACTTGATTATGCATATTTATATTGCTCCTATATGAATATTTGTCCTTACTGAGAAATAAAGAGAGGTACTTTTTGTAATTTTAATTAATTAGCTGCTGAAGATTCACCCCTGTGCTATCAGTCCCGAACCCTTGACGCCAGTCTCACCCGACACTAGCTGTTGATACATGATAATAGGGGGAGGGGTGTCACAACAGTGTCCATCCGATGATGCTGGGTTAAGTGGCACCCGTCTAGGGTGACTGCTCCCATAGCTGAGGATATGCATGCTCTTACGTTTTGTCTAATGTCGAATTAGCCCATTATTTGTCGCACTGTGGCCCTCCTGTCTCAGTTGACCATTCAGTCACGGTCATCGAAGGTGGCTGGATGCCTGGTATGGTGTCTGTTGTGGACTGTTAGGCCTTGCGCCAACCATTCTCGGTACATCGTAGACAAGGTTGAATGTGTGAAGCCGAATTCATACATGACCGCCAAAATCGAATGCCATCTAATCACGACGACGTTGCATTTCACATGAATCAAACAACTGCGCCCACCACATAGGCCTCAAAAGGGCGTGGAACACACGTGGCGTCTGATCGCGAATCAGCGACCTGCTATCCCATAAGTTTGCTCAGTCAGTGTACTATGCGATTTTAACCACACAAGAGGCATATTCGGCAACTCAAATCTGACTGAGTCAGATCTGACTAGGTCATGTGACCTATGGCAATTTTCTGACTTGCATCTGAGTTGAAGTGCCGAACGCAAAATCTGAAAATTTGACTGACTTGAAGACTGAAGCGACATCGACCTGCAGAATAGATCATTAGATATTCATGGAGCAACCCAATGTGGCTAATTTGAAAATAAACATGACAATTAGTAATGAATCCTCACTATCCCGAGCCCATTAAAACAGTGTTAACGACAATAAGGCTACTATCAGCTGTTGCCATTTTTGAGAGCGAAGAAAACGAAATATTTTTAATCCTATCTGAATAAAAATACAATCATTGCCCTGTAGTAGGAGGGAAAAGTTTTCGTATCGAAACTATCGCCTGTGCAGGGGTTCTCAAACTTTTATTTGTTCGTAGCACACCTTAATTATATTTATTTTTTCTTAATTTTTTTTTTGCAGCAAGGTCATGCAATTTCACAATGCATAGCTGTACCGCGGTACACCCTTTTGAAAACAGATTAAAACCCGTTTTTGCCTTATCTTTTGTTATCCTTGACCCCTGCTACAATGGACAGAAGAGAGGCTACGTCATGGATTAATTTTCTGACTTCCTCAGTCGAGAATTTTTCGACTGACCAATCGTCACGATTCTGACTGGATTTAATCTGTCACAAGTCCTTTGCCGAACACGTTTTCGGAGCAGTCAGTCAGTCAGAATCAGTTGCCGAACGCTTCGCACATCTGATCCAGTCAGATCTGACTCAGATCTGAGTTGCCGAATACGCCTATAATCTTGATAATGGATGAATCCTCACACTAAAGATTTTGAAAATTCTTGATAGGCTTGTAGCAAATTGGTTTTATTTGATCGTTGCTTATGGACTCGATTTTATTGATTTTTATTTTATTTTATTTTTTTTTTTTTACAGGGAAGAAGCTCAAGAATACGTTGAAATGGGTACGCTAAACGGACTGTTTGTCTTAGGACGGACCATGGGCTTCATTGGTAATTTAGTCCATCCAAATCTCTCTGAATGACTGCACGTAATATGTTGCATGTGCTTTTAAGCTAATGTACTATGTCATCTGTAAGCTTTCTCTGTTTGCTTTGTGCTTGTATATAATCCAGCAAAGTGTTTATTTAATTGTTGCTTAATTAATAATAAAGCATGGCTATTAATTATAAAGCTTGGGGCATGTTGGTTGCACTTTGTTTGTTAATTAACAGTTTATTATAATAAAATATGTGCATGTGAATTTAAGTATTTATTATTAATTGTATAATATATCCACATAAAATGGGGGGAAAGGGTTAAAAATAACAAAGTTAGATTCTTTTAGAATGATGAAAAGATAAACCTGAATGAAGAAGAGTGATGCTGGATGTACAGGGTGGTTATAATTAAAGTGACACCATTTAGACCCATGCCGTAAGGCTGCGTCATCCATTTCTTTCGGTCTTCCGCTCCGTGGCGCATCTTCGAAGCCCATATCTCCAGACGAAAAATGGGAGAACCTCCCACCCTGCTATCCTTCCATTTTCTACTTTGTAATTACATGTGTGAAGAGTTTCTTCAGTTTCGTTATTATCTTCTTTTAGAATATTGCCCATTACCAATGTTACTCTACCAAAAGTGAAATTTGGCATTCTAGCTCCCTCCCTGAAAATATTCATGCCTGGCAATGCATCGACGATTCGAAGAATAATCTATGATTTTGAAAGATGCATTCAGTTTTATGCTTAGAAGTGAAAGCTGAACCACATCAATAATGACGCCACAACCTGCAGAGGAGTGCGAAGGAGTTTTGAAATAATTACGTCACACATTGGACGTTATTGGTTAGTTGTCAGGGCATCGCAATGGAGTATGAATGTGAAAACAATAGTCATGATAGAGATTTTGATAGCAGTGACAGTGATGTACAAGGACTGTCAGCAGAATTAAAGGCTACTGAAATTTCTGTGATATACAGCGCAATACAGTACATTAAACTGCTGATACGGGATCATTTGCGATGTGTGGACATACCTTATGAAAGCAGATAGGCCTACCTCATTCCTTTTGTGCCAATATCGGAGGCTCCTCAGACGGGAGAGGGGAGGAAGGCTGTAACCCCATATTATGCAAATTAACAGTGGAAACTTATCCACACTCAAACAATGATGTACCCCCTACACCTCACTCGGTGCGTAGTGCTTAATTATTGAGCTTAACCGCACTGCTCGGCACATAAGCACCAGAAACTGCCCGCGGCGTCTCAACAAATCCCATGTACTGCATCTCACCTTTACAATACCCCAAGCACATGACAGGGTAGCATATATTTTGGCAGCCTCATTAGCCAAACAACTGTTATTTTTAGTTCAACACTTCGTTCAAACGGTAAACATTACTCGGCAAAAGCTTGGATCAGTACATCTTATGTCGGCGAACAGGTAAATATCACGAGTCATGTGACAGCGTATCTTCTGAACACTTCCCCTTCGCTTAATACCGTAGTTTCATGGGGTGGGAAGGACAAAAATTCCAAGAACAACTAATTTCTTTCGTCGCACGTAAACTTTGGTAGTTATAACTCTAAAAAGTACAACTGAACGATCTCACCGATCATAAGAAATTCCAAAGAGGTTTTCTTATCTTGGTCGGGCGCTGATGTTCTCACAGAAACCGAAAACATTGTTGAAACTAACAGTGTTATTGATGTCTCCGTATGTCAGCAACGGACATCAAAGTTATAATTCGTAATATCTCCATGCAAATCTGGGAACACAAACTCCTTTCGTTTATTTAAAACGTCTAGTTTTACATTGATTCCATCGGGTATGTTTTACTTTCATCGTAGCAGAATGCAAGTCGAAAGGACGCTTTTATATAACCCGGGCGGCTTCCCTGCTGATCTCTCACTATTTAAGCGCTCTCTTCCAACAAAGAAAACGTTCATTGCCTCTCACTATTATACAGATTTTTTGGAAAAGCCGCAACAACAATGCGTAGATACAATCTGTATCTCACGCAATTGTTGCAGCTTCCCCGTTATTAACACTACAACAAATACTATTGAATAAAATACACCACACTTCAAACAAATGAACCCCACTTATTCAACACAACGACGAACTTCACAAGACACACCCCCTTCACTAGCGCTTCCACAGAATTAAAGTACAATCGCAAAACAACACAAACCACTGTAAACGAGAGCAACGAGCATCAAAACTGAGTACAAAAAAAATAACGCTTGCGATACGTACAAGGGGCGATTGATAAATAAGGTCTCCATGGCTGTAACTTTTTTATTTGTTAACAGATTTTCAAAATTATTTTTGTATCTTATACTCACATTTGTCCACTATGTAAGGCACTATTCACTTTT
>JAHWFO010014576.1:0-13425 GCA_023313115.1 Rhysida immarginata
TCTTATTTTTAAAATGATTATGGATGGATTTCCTCAAGACATAATTACTCTGATACACTCGTTTCTCTCCAACCGGTTCTTTCAGGCCAGAGTTGGAGATAGTCTATCTCCTATGTATGAAGTAAAAGCTGGTGTCCCACAGGGTTCAGTCCTGGGGCCAGTATTATTCAATTATTTTATGCGAGACTTCCCAAGTCCTTCTAAATGTAAGCTCTTTTTTTACGCAGATGACGCTGCTATACTGACCTGTGCTCGTCAACCAGCCGTAGTAGTCTCGCGGCTACAGAAGGCTCTAAAAGAGTGTGAAAGCTGGTTTAGCAAGTGGAGGCTAAAATTGAATGTAGACAAATGCAAGGCGATGTTTGTCTCCAAGAAGAGAAAGAGATCATTAGATTCTCTAACACTATATGGCAAAAAACTGGACTGGGTTGAAACTTATAAATATCTTGGTGTTGTTATTGACTCTAAACTTACCTGGACTCCCCACGCAACTTATGCGTTGAATAAGGCTAAGAGAGCCAAGTTTAGCTTGATTGCTCTGCTGGGCCGGAATAGTGCTCTAAACATTGATAATAAACTCCTACTCTATAAGGTCATTGTTCGGACTATCTTGACCTATGGTATGCCCGTCTGGGCCACAATATGTAAAACTAGATGGAAAGAACTACAAACGTTCCAAAACGTTACCCTTAGGACTATTGCGCAAAAAGATCGGAGAATTGTTCGCAATTCCTCCATTTATAATGACTTCAACATGACTCATATTGGCAAATACGTTCAAGGGCTCATGGAATCCATGCTGCCCAATATAGAAAATCATAGCAACGAGCTAGTCTCGGGCATTTTAAAGCATCCTATGCATAGAAAGAGATATCGTGATCCAAGGCATATACTTGATATTAATTTTGAAGACATTGATAATGTCTTATTTCCAGATTACTGGACTTCATAGGTCGTGTTTTATCTAATACTAGTGGTCTGCTTCTAGTCTAGACAGTCGTCAATCAAATTTTCCTCCACCAAGAGGAGGCATTTTTCTTTCATACTTTGGAAGACCCTTGTGGGTACATCAGGCTTCTTTTCTAGCTCAGTGTATTTCCCTTGGAATATGATTATGAAGGGTGAGATTATGGAAGCTATGCTTCAAGTTCCACTTGAATACCGATACACTACACTGTTCGATTGTCGATTGTCGATTGTGTGACATTACTTTGGGAATAACTAAGCTTAGCTTTGTTATCACGTAGGGCCACAGAGACACCATCGTTGATATTAACAGTAGATTGAATGTTGTCTATCCTAACACCACTTTTGTTCTTTTTATTCTGCGCAATACGCCAGTTACCGCCATCACTGTCAGCAGAATCATTTTCGTGCTATTCTTTTGACGCTAGTTGGTAGTGAGGAGTTTCCTTCGTTGACCGCTTCCAGGAAATTAGAAACGTTTTCATCATTAAGTATGGGATCAGGATGTACAACTATCATGCGTGAATCAGAAGTACTGGGAGAGCCCATAAACTCCTTGATAATATTGCCAAGGTCAGCAAGGCCATTTGCAGTCTCTAAACTAGCACTTTGAACATCCCTTTTTAAAATATCAATTTTACTATCAAGTTCCTTAGACAGCGCTTCCACCCTTGATTCTAACTCTAGATATTTATTGTTCAGTTCAGTACGTAATGCCTCAAGTTGTTCGTTAATAATAATGTCAAATGCCAGAAATCTTGGATCTTTACACGCATCTTTGTAGGCCAGTTCACAAGGTAACACTTTACCATCACCACATTTAACAGTACATGAAGATTTTGACTGAACGCTTGACATCACCATGAAGCACGTGTGGTGCGGGGTTTAGCCATCTTTAGAAGGACGCACCTACTCAGAACGACAGAGTTTAAAAGACTTAAAAAAGTCCTACCTTGTTAGTCCTCTTGGAGATTCCACCGATGCACTGCCAACTTTGCACCCGAGCACTTCAAAATTACAACCAGAAGTCAAAAAAAAAAAGAGGTTAACACACATCCATGATGGAGACAAACATCCACGATAGAGACACACATCCACGATAGAGATAGCCAGCCGTTCACGAGTTGAATCCTTATGAAGTTATGATCCTTACGATCTCTGACATCGACAATCGACAATCGAACAGTGTATTGAAAATAAAGACGCGAGTGGTCCAGGAGCCAAGCTCACTTTGCACGCTCGCCCAAAGAGTAAACCAGAGGAGGTACACTGAACTGGGAGAGAAGCCTGATGAACCTCTTTAGTCCTCCAGAGAATAAGTTCCAAGAAGGGACGAGAGTCAGATTGTAGATTGACGAATAGAGTCCCCAAAAATCAGCAGGATCTAAAAGATCAAGCAGTTGGGGAAGACGGCCTTGTTAACGTCATCAAAGCAGACATCCAGGATATCGCGAGGTCTTCGAAACCTGAGGGGACCCTTAACAACGAGTGGATGGTCCAGAATACAAGAAACCAGAGTATTTTCGTGATTCTTAATCTTGGGTAGCATGTTCTTCATAAGTGTCTGGACAAAGGTGCCTATGTGGGTTATCCCCAAATCGTCATAAATAGACTGGTTGTTGGCAACTCTCTGTCAAGTTGGGCAATGGATCGGAGAGCAATATTTTGGAAGGTCTGGAGCTCCTTCCACCTAGATTTGCAAATAGAAGCCCAAGCAGGCATTCCATGGAGTAAAATAGTACGAATCACAACCTTGTATATCAAGAGTTTGTTATCCACACCAAGAGCGCTGTTTCGCCCCAGAAGTGCAATCAGACTGAACCTCGCTTTCTTTGCTTTGTTGAGCGCGTATTGAACTTGGTCGTTCCAATTTAGTTTGGAGTCGATCATGACACCAAGATATTTATAGCTTTTTACCCACTCATGTTTCTTGCCAAATAAAAGAGGGGCTTTGGAGGGTTTTTGCATTTGCGAGTGATAAACATGACCTTGCACTTTTTGACATTGAGCTTTAATCGCCACTTAGTGAACCAGCTCTGGCACAGATGTAGAGCTTTTTGGAGTCGAGTGATGACATGTGCTGGGTTTCGTGCCCAGGTCATGACGGAGACTTCAGCAATTTTTATGTCTTTCCTGCAGGATATCGGTCCATGCCAAAAGGCTCGAATTGTCATGATCGACTCCAAATGACGAATAGAGTCCCCAAAAAGTTACACTTTGCAAACTTGGGAAAGTCATGGATAAAGAAGTTGGATAAGGCTGGCCCGAAGACACAGCCTTGGGGTACACCAGCATTAACATCGCAGGTTTCAGACAAGGAGTCCCCAACCTTACCACGAAAAGTCCTCTTTGACAGGAAGGAGCGAACCAGAGCAATTAGATCGTCAGGGAACCCGTGGGTAATCATTTTGTAAATGAGCCCATCATGCCAGACTTGGTCAAAACATGGAAACAAAGGATATCCACAGGGAAATACTGCCCGTGTATGGTGAACATTGCCTGTCACGTCAGGCAATCCATAATTGGGTGCAGAAGTACTCGGAAGGGCGAACAAGTATCGAAGACGAACATCGTTTCGGTCGGCCGGTGGAGATCGCCACGCCAGAAACGTTGCAGGGCGTCGAAGACATCATCCGAGCAGATAGGAGGGCAACCGTCGACGCTGTAGCAACCGCTATTGGTTGTTCACGTGGCCAGGCTTACAACATGATGCATGAGCAGCTAGGTTTCAATAATGTATTCTCCCGCTGGGTGCCACGTCAGCTTACACCACAACACAAAAGCCAGAGAATGGGCTTGTCATTGCAGCATCTCCAGCGCTACCAGGTTGAAGGGGACGACATGCTTTCTCGGATTGTCACTGGTGATGAATCTTGGGTGCACCATTATGAGCCTGAGACGAAGCGTGCCTCCATGCAGTGGAAACATTCTTCGTCCCCAGCGCACAAGAAGTTTAAGGTGACAACATCGGCCGGGAAAGTTCTCTTGACGGTGTTCTGGGATTGCCAAGGCGTACTGCTCATCGAATTCCAGCAGCGTGGTCACACAGTTACGTCTGCCTCGTATTGCACGATTCTGACGAAATTTCGTGCCGCCATTCGCCGGAAGCGACCAGGCCTCCTCAATAAAGGGGTGCATGCTGCATGACAATGCCCGTCCTCATGGTGGCAATCAGACCACAGCGACGCTGACGTCATTCAAGCGGGAGGTCCTCCAACATCCACCTTACAGCCCGGTCCTCGCCCCGAGCGATTTCCACTCGTAACTTGCTTATTGAATCGCCCTCGTACAATTATTATTATTCCAAATATTTTTCACTTTTAGTATTTCGGAACGATATGGACTGAGGCTTTACAATACCAAATATTAAGCTAAAGGAATAACTTGTTTTGATTTTTCTTCCTGTCTTTTTTTTTAAAATAATGTAACAACAGCAACTGGGAAACAAGGACCAAATGTACCGGAAGATGTACCCAATGTTGTCCCCCAACAGGCTGCACGCTCAAATCGGGGTTAATGGAACAATTAACAAGTAAAACACATATAATAGGTAATAATAATATTATTAAAGGTAAAAAAAACAAAAGGGGGAAAAAACTACCAAAGAATGGCAACAAATGAAACCGAGTCAAAAAACATCACAGGAAGAGGAAAAAATTGTACGGGGCTGTGATAGTACACGGCGGCTAGTTAAGTCGTAGAATACGGTACGACTTCTCCTAGAAAACGGACCTAAAAATATTGTTCTCTTTCTAGTGGTACCAATTAAAACAGTGGTTCCCAATCTGGGGGTCGCGACCCTTTGGGGTGGGAAAGGTTTCTGGGGGAGTCGCTAAGCTGATTTTTATTTGCATTTATTTTCATAGGAAATTTAGAGATTTTTTTTAATTCGATTATGCCATACTGCTAAAATGCCTTTTTTATTCAAATTTTGAAATAGAGGGTCGCAAGTTACTAAACTTTTAGATATGGGGGTCACGGTTCGAAAAAGGTTGGAAATCACTTAATTAAAGCTATTTAACGCACATTGTTTTAATAGGTATCAGTGGAAAGAGCACAACAATTTCTAGGTCCGTTTTGCTTGTTTTCTCATTTCAATAATAATTGCATTTACAATCGAAATTTTTTGTACTTCATGTTAAAGAACAGGGAGCGTTTGCTTTATGCAGAGAAGCACTTTACTAAAGCCGCACACGCGTGCCATAAGGCCGTGGTGTCAGCTCCTGGTTTCCGGAGAATAATGTTCAGTGGCCAGCCTAGAATCCAGACCTCAACCCTGTTGAACATCTTTGGGATGAATTAGAGCGTCGGATTCGTGCGCGTCCGATGTGACCGGAAACGCGCATCCAACTTGTGCCGGCTTTAAAGGAGGAGTGAGCAAAAATAGCGGTCGCTTGCTATCAGAAACTGATGGAGAGCATGCCACGGCGTGTAGACGCTGTGGTTAGGGAAATAGGACAAACTACGCGCTATTTAGACACGCTGTAAATAAAGCGTCTGTTCCATACCACAGGTGTCTATTTTCAATTGAGCAGTCAGTATACTAGCAATATATCATAAATTTTTAACAAGGCTCATATTTAAACCAAACCTTAATTACAAGGCATTCTCAACTTACAAATCACTGGTCTATGATAAGAGAAGTATGATACAAATGGCAACAGACTAGAATCAATATTTCGCGCAACATCATAAAGCTAAAAGCGTGTAAATTAAATGTAGCATCTAAATTGAAGTCGCCAACTATCTTGATTGGCACATAAGATACACCTACATGTTGTCACTGATTGGTATAGTTGTTGATGAATATTTCATCATCGCACTAAACAACATTTCTATATCAGATAACGAAACATTAGGATGGATATAAAGAACTTGTTCGCTCCATTACGACAACGCACCCGCCCAATCATCGCATCTGATTCAGAAGTTCCTGACCGAACACAGCACTCTTTTAGTCCGTCTGCCTTCTTACTCCCCTGACATGGCTCCATGCGTTGTGTATAAATCTCACTACACCATTGTACAAGACTTTAACCGTACAAATATCACCGATACCAGCGTTAATCTCACTACATAATGTTATTGGTCGATTCGCGACAGCATCGAATATTTCTTTGGCTACAACCGGAAGTAAGCTATAACCAGACCGAATGTTTACATTTTGAACAAGATGAATAGTTTGACTAGTCTATCAGTATAAGCTCGCATTCGCTTAAAGAGTTAATATTTCTGAAGATCGCAACAACACCTGCTCTCCTATAACTTATAACACCATGTTTTGAATATTTTACATTTTCAATATTTGAAAATTTATTCTACAATGCTCAAAGCATGAAGTCATTCTCATTGGACTGATGAAAGTGATGGAGCAAAGAAGATATCACGTTACTGATATGTGGGTGCCTTAAGTCCTTCTCAAACCAAAATCTCTCATAAACATTACACGAATATCCAAATTCATTGTTTATGAATATAAAAAGAAATATGAATTTGGTATCCCAAATTGTCGCATATACAGGGTGTATCTGAACGGTCTGTACAAACATTCAGCATGAGTTCCTTGTAGCCAGAGAAGCAATATATATATATATATATATATATATATATATATATATGACCCATAAACATAGGGTCACAAACGCTTCCTTCTGGAGATAAAACCGTGCGACGTTGTCCTGCAATAGCTGGCGCAATTGTCACATTAAATCCGTTCAGCGTTACGAACTAGGTTTATTTCCGGCTTGTACAATAACATAACAGTCCAGACGGGCTAAAGTACATGCTCGAAATGACCTCCGTTAGATTCCACGCAGGCCTGCACACGTCGTTGCATTCACTGGCGAACCTGTTGGAAAATACTAGCGGATTACATCGCAATTATCCATGATCCGCTGGCGAAGAGTATCGACATCTGGTACGAGGATGGAATAAACAAGTGGAAACAATGAAGGTTGGATAAGATTATCTCGCACGCCTCGATTATCGCAATACAACGTAACTGTTTTCAGTTGACGTGTAGGACAACCTCGCACGGTTGTATTTCCAGAAGGAAGCGTTTGTGACCATATGTTCATGGGACATATATTTGTATAAACTGTTCAAATATACACTCTGTAATTTACTCCGTACATAAATCACATTTGATGAAGATGTTAATGTTAAATTCTATCACCCGATCTTGAAACGTGTATGTCATCAGATATTATTTGCGTTGAACTGAGCGGTTGAAGTTATTGGTGCATTCGCATCGGGCTATAGTTCACCTTAACTTTGAAGCGTTCCTGCTGAGCCCATTAATGCTCGACATTGGACATCCGGGTCTTTATGGATTCCCCATCTCTCGATCTCTTTTTCTGTGACGGTTTTTATAATTTTTCTGGTGTTTATTAAGCATAAATTTGGAAATTTTGTAAGTTTTACGTAATTGCCACACTTCGAAGGCGGATATCTTGGACACTATTAAATATTGAGGCTTAATTTTTAAGCTATTTTATAACGAGCAAAAAGATAAAACAAATGACAATTAAAACGTCGTGCTAGCACAAAAGAAACCGGAGCTAGACTAAATTAATATACGCCACAGAGCAGATTTTTTGACTCAAATTTGCACTGCGATTGCATCAGCTGATGACCTCAGCACGAGTCATTGAAGTTCTAAAACATGCTTTGTGTTAAACTCTCGCGAATGCAATTTCGTTAATTTTTCTATCTTTAATAGTTTTCACGTTATTAAAATTTATGAGATCAACACTTTCGTGATATTCACGATTTAGGCGTGGCACCCCAGTATTGAAACGTAAGACGTATTCTACGTCAAAAAAAAGGAAAAAATTAAAACATGAACCTAAAAATATCAATAAAAATGTCCGCATTAGGATCGCCAAATTGACTAAAAATACTTGACAATTTAAAGGCCCCTTTGTATAAGAAACAAATAATTTGGATAAGAAACAAACACACCCACAAACAAACCCACAAACAAACATATATAGAAGATAGAAGAAGATTTCAGGTTTCTGGACTTCTGGTTTTAAATTTACAGCTTGATTTGAGATTGAGGCCGCATGGCTCCTGCCAAGAGACTTATAGAATTTTTAATAGATTAGCTAAATTTTTAAATACCACACTATGATTAAACAAAATTTCAGGACTGTAGGCCTTTCCGTTCAAATTTTATAGCTTCAATAGGAGGTATCGCGATATGCGGCTTCCTTACAGTGCTCAAGCTCTACCCATGCGTAATAGAAATTTTTTCTCCTTCCTGTGATCTGTCTCTTCGTAGTACATCCAAAAACAGTTTTCTTTTTCTATTTTCAGAAGGTGAAGGGAATGGATGAAATTTGACGTTTTATCCATGGAAACATGACAAGTTTTTCTTTTTTCTAGTATCCGAATTGTATCTATAAGTTACACACTGAAAATTAAACATATTTCAAATGTAATAGCAGAACAGCATGTGCTAATCTTCCATTTTGGAATTCTGCCCACAATTACGTCATTAACTGCACACGGCGCATGCGCTGCGCATGAGCCGTCTGCTCTGAGGAGTGGGTTAGACAGGGAAGCTGCATATCGCGCTACCTCCTATTGTATTTGCGGCCGCCAGGGCCTCCGTGGCGTATACCAGTCTCCTTGTATATTGTCTATAATTTTTAAGTAACGCACTGTAAAAATATAAAACTTTAAATTCTTAGGCCTTTTTATTATTCAAATGTTACAGGTGATCACCAATATTGGGCTTTAGGGCCCCTGTGGAGACCTAAGAGCCTTATACCAGTTTTTAGTGTATATTAGCTAACTTTTTTAAGTAATTTTCTATATGAGAAACTGGAAAGGAATGTGGATAACGACATACCCAACTGAAAACAACCTCTTGTCCACAAAAGAATTTTATTAAGCATACATGTATTTCGAACTCAAGGAGTTCGGATTGGCATTGAATAAAGAACCTCAAGTTATTGGCATTGAATAATGAACTCAAAGAGTTCGAAATACGTATATGCCCAATACGTATTATATACGTTCGAAATACGTATAAAATTCTTTTGCGGACAACGGGTTGTTTTCGGTTGGTCATAATTTTGTATAATTAAAGAAAATTTCGTCTGAAAGTTTTTACTTGTGTTTGGGACCAGTAAGGCTCTGCTGGCGCCTATATTACTTTTTTGTATATTTGCAATATTTTTAAGTACCACGCCATGGAATAGGGAGAATAGTTCTCCCTATTCCCTGACCACACTATGAATATACAAAATTTCAGGTTCCTAGGCCTTTCCGTTCAAACATTATAGCTTCAATTGTATTTGGTGCCTCGAAGCCCCTGGCGGAGTTCTAGAGGCTTATATCAGCTTCCTTCTGTATTGGCTATATTTTTTAGTACCAAACTAAAAATATACAAAATTTCATGTTTCTAGACCTTTCCGTTCAAAAGTTATAACTTGATTTGTATTTGCAGCCTCGGGGTCTTCTGGCGGGCCGCATAGGCCTACATCACATTTCTTGTATATTTGCTGTATTTTTTTAATACAACACTATAAATATACAAAATTTCAGGTTCCTAGGTCGTTCCGTTCAAATGTTATCGCTTCAATTGTATTTGGGGCCTCGGGACCTCAGGCGGGGCCGTAGAGGCTTATATCACTTTTCTTGTATATTGGTTTTATTTTTTTAGAACCGCACTACAAATTTACGAAATTTCAGGATTTTTGCCCTCTTTGTTCAAAAGATAAAAAAGGAGCCATGAAATTCATACAAGTCGCCCCTGAGGGGCCCCGGGCCAACCAAGAGGATTCGCTATATTTTTCGCACTATCCTCTGTATAGGGCCTCCGTGTGTACAAAATTTCAAGCCTCTAGGTCTCTTTGTTCAAAAGTTAAAAAAGGAACCATGAAATTCATACAAGTGGCCCCTGAGGACCCCGAGCCACCTTAGAGGATTCGCTATATATTTCGCACCATCAATCTGTATAGGGCCTACGTGTGTAGAAAATTTCAAGCCTCTCGGTCAATCCTTATGAGTAGTAGCAGGAGGATTCGCTGTAGTTCTTTAAATTCTGACGTTAACAGTCAAACTCTGACGTCACAAATTGCTCAAACGCAATCGAAACTCCATGGCATTTTAGGAAGACATGAAAGGAAGCTATTTTATAATGACCAAAAAGATAAAACAAATGACAATTAAAATGTCGTGCTAGCACAAAAGAAACCGGAGCTAGACTAAATTAATATACGCCACAGAGTAGATTTTTTGACTCAAATTTGCACTGCAATTGCATCAGCTGATGACCTCAGCACGAGTCATTGAAGTTCTAAAACATGCTTTGTGTTATACTCTCGCGAATGCAATATCGTTAATTTTTCCATCTTTAATAGTTTTCACGTTATTAAAATTTATGTGATCAACACTTTCGTGATATTCACGATTTAAGCGTGGCACCCCAGTATTGAAACGTAAGACGTATTCTACGTCAAAAAAAAGGAAATAATTAAAACATGAAACTAAAACTATCAATAAAAACGTCCGCATTAGGATCGCCAAATTGACTAAAAATACTCGAGTATGCTCGCCAAATTGAATAGACTCGAGTATGCTGGGCACAAATACCATTCCTCTCAAAATCTTTTTCAGCAGATTCTCCAGACTAATAAACAAAATTCAAACAATGAGCTTGCTAAATTCAAATCGACCTCATAGAAATAGGTTTTCCGTAAACATGCTTATGCATTGGAATATATTGTGAATGAGGATGAGAGAGATTACGAGCAGACGTATTGAGAACGGGCATGACCATGCATTAATCATGACAGAAACCTTGCCCATTGAGGGGAATGCATCGCCACTCGATGAGATCAATCTGGGAGCTGAAATCATATTTAAGCATAATACTTGTAAAAATTGTTTCTTAACGGAAATATTGATGATGACAAAACAGAATATTCCTGGTGATATATGGGAGCAATGAGTAGTATACGAATAAAAAGTTCCAAAGGTTTATTCTGTTGCTATTGCTACATAAGTACACAAAAAGGGTTATTTTATGCTTTAATAACAATAATAATAACTTAATTATAACAGACTTCAAAAAAAGGAGGTTCTGTGTTTGACCCGTATGTATCTTGTATGTATGTATGTTCGCGATTTTCTCAAAAACTACTGATCCGATCTGGATGGGGTTTTCGCTATTCGACTGAATATTTTTCTGGGAAGATTTTTAACTATTCAAATAAGTTATGAAAATTTTTTTTTTAAAAAAAGCCATGCTTTTATCATGTTTTATTATTATTAAAATATCTCGTCAACAATATGGCATAATTTTGTAACAATAAACAACGGATACATTTAACCCTCGTCATAACGAATTCTTTCTTGTGGCAATTGGACAGTACGTAGTAATGAATTAGTACCATTAGAACACGAAACAGTGAACCGATTTGAAAAAAAATTTTTTAACATGCATTGTCATCGGTCCCTGCGCATGTGTAGCATGTTTCAGCTCTCTAGTTTCTTGGGAAGTTGGTTTAATATTGATTACAAGCTTTGACCTAAACAAACTAACATTGTAAGTTTAATAAAAGCTTTTCATAATAATAATAATAATGTTTTCATCAATAATCCAAGGGTTAATGTTTGGTGGTGCGGTTTAATGCACGATCGAGTAATCGACCTTTCTTTTTCGCTGAAGACACCATTATCGCTGCAACCTACCTAGATATGCTGGAGAACTACCCGATTCCACAGGTGGAAGAACTGCAGCCCAACATAGTCTACTAACAAGATGTAGCACCTCCTCACTGGGGCCTGCAAGTTAGGCCAGTGCCTTGATACGAACTTTCCAGGACGATGGATTGGAAGGGATGGGTCAATCCCTTGGCCCCCCTCGCTCAGCCGATACGAACCCTCTGGATTTTTTCTTCAGGAGATATGTGAAAGACAGAGTGTACAAGACCAACGTTGATGACATTGAAACTCTCAAGAACAGAATAATTAAAACATTCGCTGAAATCACTCCCGAAATGCTAACCCGAACATGGGAGGAAATCGAGTTTCGCTTTGACGTCCTTCATGCCATAAATGAGGAGTACATAGAAATTTATTAAGGCGTGCTAAGAAACGTTTTGAGCTTTTTTGTAAATAAAAAATATCATTTTAAAATCTGTAATAGTTTTTGAGTAATAAACATTTAGAATAGGGGATATAATTTAGAAACACCCTGTATGTATATATGTTCGCGATTTCCTCAAAACTACTGATCCGATTTTGATGGGGTTTTCGCTATTCGGCTGAATTTTTTTCTGAGAAAGTTTTTGACCCATGAAGTCGGTTCATTTTTGTTAAAAAAGTTCTTGTTAATTTATTCAGATCAGAATGTACAAGCAAATAGAAACTGCCCTACAGAAACAAGCAAATAAAACTCAAGCGGCGGAAAAATTCAAAAGAAATAAGATTACATTTCGGAACAAATAAATCAAAATCAGATTATTAAAATCTTAAAAATAGAATTGGTTGGATCATTAAAAATGTCTCCATCTTTATGAGAAACGATTCTATTATACAAAGGTAACAAGTTTATAAGAAGGAGTAATCTTACCAATATTTGTCCTCGTACTAGGAGCTATTAAAGTAAGATACTCATGACGACTTTTTCTAGGAACTTCAGCCCGATAAATGACAGAACCTCGGGCATCCAAACAGCCCCAGAAGCAGTCCTCTTAAGGACATTAAGAAAAATATTACCATTGATATTGGAAAGAGTAAACACATTTATAAATTCCATATTGAGAAAAAATTTATAAATGCAAAAAATGTCTTTTGTAGGAGTAAAAGGTTTTGAGTTTGATGAGTAAACCAAATTATCACGCCATATGTGACAATGATGAGTAAACCCAATAATAGCATAATCAATCTTATAGTCAAAAGTAAAATTTGTTACTTTCTTGGAAAAGGAAACTACGTGTGATTTGCTAGAGTTAAGACTTAATCCTTTCGATTTAGACCAGGAGAGAATTGAGTCCAACGTTTCTTGTATTTTAATACAGCCTTGCCAACTCTCATGCACGAAAAAATTTTAAGATCATCCGCATACATTAGAATTTGAACACCATTAATTGGTAAATAAGCAATTAGATCTGCAGAGTAGATATTGAATAGCAGCGGTCCCAGGAGGGAACCCTGAGAAACACCACTGTTGATATAATGATGTCCATATCTAGTGTCACGATTAATCTAAAATAAAAGAGAATGGTTCAATGTGATAAAGTAAACAAGTATTTATTTGCCTTACGCGTTTCGACTACTGTCATCTTCAGAGGCAGTCTTGCTACAATCTTAACCAATTGACAATCGAACAGTGAAGTGAAAAGAAAGACAAGTTGAAACGTGCTCATTATATTATGTGCCATTGGCGGACCTATTGGAGCACTCTTCCGGCGTGTCCTCTCTCATTGGGGGGGGGGGGGG
>JAHWFO010014577.1:0-14387 GCA_023313115.1 Rhysida immarginata
ATATATGTAGTAGTTTTGTTTTTATTACCGAACGGAACTTACTTTCTAGACGAGCCTCGTATGTTAGTTTACGTTTTTTCACATTAAAAAGGAAAATATCAAGATTTTAATTTAATATTACTCAACCATCAAATAAAGTAGAAACAAAAGTTTAAAAAAAAAGCAATTATAGGAGTTTATTAAGAAAAGGGTTAAAAATTTAAAATTAAAAATTAAATCAAAATTCTATTAAAGATCTCAATAGCTAGAAATTATATTTCTGGTGTTTGTAAATTTAAAATTGGAATTTTTAGGTACAAACTCATCTGTGCAGTTATCCACTTCATTAATAAAGAAAGAGATAAGTCTAAAATTAATTTTCCTCTTTAATGGAAAAATTCATCAAAAAGAAAGTATACAGAGAGGAAGGAAGTTCATTATCTGATATTTTAACTTACAAGTAAATGAAAAATAAGATTCTAACTCATTTATCTAAAATAAAGAGAACAAACTAGAGGAAGTCTCGCTGCTCAAGAAAATTTTTTTTAGATGTTGTCAAAGACATAAAATGTGTATTTTCTATAACCCGACTATTAGATGTAAAAATCCACGGTTTCTTTTTTTTTCTACAGATTACATTTTAAAAATGATTATTAGAAGCCCTTTTTAAGATTTTATGAGCTGCAACCATACACACAACAACTCTTGTGAGAACTTCGAACATGAAAATAGAAGTGTGAGAATGACTAGATGAAGCCATTTCAACTAAATTTGCTAATTATCTGGAAGTACGATTTTCCTAGAAAATTTAAGTAGATTCTCAGATAATTAAATAGATTTCCCTTTCAAATGTTTTTCTGGGGATTGAAACATTTGAAACAGAAGAGAGAAACGGATTCAAGCCTTCCCGAGAATGCATTCCTGCGCCTACGCTGAGAATGCTTTCCCGTACATTCTATTCAAAAAACGCCACCAGTTAGCGTTCTGCACAATTCCTCACACTCTATTCTTCCGTTAGATTTCGGACGACGTTTTGCAAGGTTTCCGGAAGTTCTGCTGGATTATAACCAACGATATGGAATGAGTAGATCGCACATGAGCTGCTTTCAGCGCCACCAACGCGTCCCCATTTGAAAGCCTGTCGGCCATTGCTTTGGTTGTCAAAAAATGGCCTTCATCGTATGTTTACGTTTGAAGTTGGCGTAGACAAACATAGTAAAACTCAATGCCGATTTCTTGTCCAGATTTAAATTGTAGTTATACGAGGGGCGATTGATAAATAAGGTCTCCATGGCTGTAACTTTTTTATTTGTTAACCGATTTTCAAAATTCTTTTTGTATCTTATACTCACATTTGTCCTCTATGTATTGCACTATTCACTTTTCGACATAGTCCCTATTCCTTTCCAAGCATTGCGCCAACGCGTGAACCCGTCGGATTTATTGGGTGAACCCGTCGGATTGGAATTCCGGAGTTGTTGTCGACACCAGGATTGAATGGCAGCGTTTACCTCGCCGTCAGAACCAACTCATGTCGCTTAAGGGGCTCTTTCTTTTTTGGGAAGTGGTGAAAGTCGCAATGTGCAAAGTCTTTTATTTTTGTTTTTATTTATAAGGCCTGCGAGCCTCTTGTTGTGTTATCCTTGATAAAGCCGGGAATAAAAGGCGAAACTAGTTGGAATCTCTGTCGTCCCTATGTTATACTGTAAAGTTACTACCAATTTCTTTTATTTTTGAACTGCAATTTTTCATCTTTGAACTGTAGGCGCTGCAACGCTTTTAGTGTGTGGTGACTCGTGTGCGGGCGGATGTTATCGTACTCCAGAAGAGGGTCCAAAGCTGCCATTCAATCTTGGTGTCGACAACAACTCCGGAATTCCTCTCTGACGGGTTCACCCAACTAGTCACGCGTGGGAAGGGATGGGGAACTATGTCGAAAAGTGATTAGTGCATTACATAGAGGACAAATAAGTATAAGATACAAAAAGAATTTTGAAAATCGGTTAACAAATAAAAAAGTTACAGCTAAGAAGGGGGGAGGGGGCGGCCGTGGCCATGGCCTGGTTATCTCGTCGGTTGGCTTGCTAATCGATGGAGTTCAGCAACTTCAGGCGCGGCCAGCTGCTGGCTGGGTGACGGCCAGGGCTTGAGGGCCACTGCTGGCGGGACAGCCATTTGGGGCACGGCTGTTGGGGGACCCTTAGTCTGACCCATTTGCTGAGTGACCAGTGCTGGTTTTCCAGCAGTTGGTGATAGCCACTGGTTTGTTTGTCCGCCAGCAGCTCTTCCATCATGAAAACCCCCGCGCTTATTTATCAATCGCCCCTCGTAGATATATTAAAGGTTCTCCACTGACCTTTCACAAGTGTGTTTTTATCTTTCTGCGTCTTAGAATATTTTTCTCATGTAAAAATCCTGGTTATCTTTTATATCGTGGTTGTTGATACATAAAATATGTCGATATTCAACCAAGTTACCGTCGTTTCAGTGATACCAGAATGATTGTTTAGAGGTATTTATGAAATTATATACCGCATTTATTAAAAAGCGTCTAAATTTGGGAGAGGTCGCTTAAGAAATTTCAGACTACAAGCACGATGTTGGTGGGGGAGGGGTGCTTTCTCATCTGGCGACAAAGCGGATATTTAGTAATGGCGCTTTGGCTGGCGATGTTGTTCTGCCAACCACAGACTACTGTGGTTACTAATGGGCTGCCGTTCGACGCAGCACTGCCCGGATGCTCTGATTGGCTGAAAATAAAACGTCAGAGCAGATTTTAGTTTCAGTTTCGTAAAACGTATGATCCGCTCACGCACGCACAGAGTGATAAGAAACTATAGGAAAGCCCATAGAGTGATAATAAAATTTCCAATCTATGTCCAATATTCTATCGATTGTAAAAATATTATGTGCTACGATTCATATTCAATGATTTTATAAGCATAATAAACACTGATACATATGTACGTATAGAGGCGCTGAGAAATTACAAAAAGCCCTGATAGATAGAGAAAAAAATCCATTCACAAAGTTGTAGAGCTTCAACGATTTAGTAGACATTCACTCTACTAAAGAAGAAGACAAAAGCATAAAAGGCGTAAAAACAGGGGTTAAAATTCCATGGAGGGGGGGGGGGGGGGATCGGAGTGGCATTTAGCGATTGTTTTGTTTAATCTTTTTCAATCTTCCACGGTGGCACTTACATAGAGCGATTTTGGACACTTTTCTTAGACCGTAGTAATTTTGTTCTAAAGTCATTTGTCTCTTTCGGGAATCTCCTCTATATCCTGTATGTGTACTTTATATGCCTATGAAATCTTTGAATTTGATTCGATTTTTTATAACCGATATATATTTGGACATAAGCATTGGGTTCGATTTGGAATTCATTTATCATCACTCCGCTTCCTGGGTAGATGCTAACGCTAAAATGCCATAATGTATTTCATGTAATTATATACAGCTCTATCTTTATGTACAAATAATATATGTAAAATTCTTATTGTTCTAATTCCTCGAATAAGTTTATTTCAAATTCATTGGGAAATTAATTAAATAGTTTTTAATTTTTTCCTTCAAAACTTTTCTTATAATATTTATTTATTGTTAATAAAACTTTTTAATTAAAATAATACATACTCATTTGATATAATCAATACAAGAAATGACTATAAATAACGTTATCAAACATTCCATATGTAATAATTTTTATTTCATGAAAGTTAATGAAACATTTATAAGTACAGTATACAGTAGTATATAATGAAAAATTAAATCGCAGCTAAACATTTATTTACACACAAATTACACATTTTGTTTTGCTCTTTTCCCTTTACATTTTTTATCACAAAGGTCACAAAGCATGCCTGCGTCGTTCATTTCTGTGCGAGGCTGTGTGGATGCTATCAGGACCGTGGCGTACTATGATGCAGAGAGGCAGGCGCATCAGGCGGCATAAGCATAAGGGGGGGGGGGGGGCTTTGGCGGCATTTACAGATTTGCATCATACAGAGAAAAAACTACCACACGCCCCTGGCTGCCATTATCCTAGCTGAGGTACTATCATAAGCTGCAGTTAGAAGTACTATCCTCGGCGATGATTTGGATTGATATTAGAGAGCACTTCTTTAAATGGGTTAAAAACGTACAGCACCTGCCAGAAATCTGTCCGACGCATCCTCAATTGAATATCGCGCGAGGGGCTTTCGATTTTGGTGATGATGACGTGATATTTTCAGCCAATCACAGCACCCGGGCAGTGCTGCGGCGAACGGCAGCCCAGTGATGGCGCCTACACTAATAATAGAGATTAGTTCCATTTTTCGCCGCCTTCAAATTGCCCCAAAGATGGCGGCCACATAAGCGATCTACTCATTTCATATCGTTGATTATAACTTATTTCCGCTGCTGATGCGTTCCCCTTCTACTAATGGCTCAAGTGGAAAACTCTGGCAATTATATCAGGTCGTTCATACGACGCTTGTCCTGCAAAAAGTTCTCGATTCATTTCGTTCCACTTTGGATTTGTTGTGAATATATTAAAAAGAACAGGCCTTCCGTATTTTCGAACATAACAGAAAGCGTCCTGCGTACGCTCGTGCATATAGCGTGGGCCGCCGTTAAAAATGGACGAAAGGATCACTGATTAGCCTATGTTTTCCATGTTGTCATCCTGTTGCATAGCGTTCGCAAGTGCACATAATCATCAACGCGTAACTGTCTCTGCTTGGTGAATATGTATACTAAGCGCTCGGCCTCGATTTTGGCGTACATATCGACGATAAACTGGCTAACCAGTCCACGAAATCTTTGCAAGTAGACAAAACGTTTTCGTCTTGTTTGCAGCAGGTGAGCATAAAATTGTTACGACGATATTTTTTGTTTGTGTTCGGCACTCTTTTGGTAGGGTCGACTTGATACAATCCAAATTTATACCCATCATATCCATGGCAATAAATTAAAGGGTATTATAGGGCGTCGTAGTACCGATATGTCTCATAAATGCGTTAAAGGTGAGTGTCTCGAGTGCGGAATACTATATCACGTCGCTGACATTTCTGGTAAACCAAAACAGCTGCAACTTCAATTGTGGTACCTGCCGCTATGTCCAGCAACGCATCCTTTATCTGCGCTAATGACAAATTTATAATCATTATTTTGCCCTTGTGGAATTGACTCTAGTGCAGCTTTAAAACTATGAATATATAGATTCACTTGATGCAGCATGTTTAGAAGCAGAGCAATCAGTTCATTGTAAAGTTGTAGGAAGTTTTGGTTTCTAATATTTGACTGTGCTTCATAATTATAAATAAAATATATCTGACGAAGTTTGGGTTCATTTTTAAGCAGCAAAGCACCGATAAGGTGGCAAACCTGGCTCTGAACTTTAAAGGTAAGCATGAATGGTTCTTCCGTTATTTATTTCGCGCCAAAAGCTGTCATTTGAAACGCTTTATTATACGCATGGACGTTATCCGAAAAGTGCTTTGAATGTGGATGGTCACCATTCAGCAGAGATTTTAAGATCTCAGGTTGTTCTGAAAAATTTCAATATGCACTTTTCCACTCGTTGCTTTTTGCTATATCAGAGCCTCACAAAATGTACAATTTACGACCATTCCACCAATTGAAGCAAATGTGGCTTATAATCATTCATAAGACTTTATGTACATGCACTTTTTTCTTTATCGACCCAAAGAAGTTCGGCTTGCCCCGCAACTATTTCTTGAGATTCATCTGAATCTTCTGATGACACTAACATTCTATTTAGCGGGTGACGAAATCGATCAGCGGCTATGCGAGCTTGGCGCTGTACTTCTGTATCTGCCTACCGTATTCCATCTACTCTCTCCCTTTCACTCACTGTAAAATCCTCAAGATCTTGACGCGTGCGTTCATAATCTCCATAGCTAATTCTAAACCCCGCTGGGGTTGGTCATCACTTTCTAAAGCTCTAGCCATTTTCTGACGATTTCAATCATTACTTAAGCGCTGCTCACGCTGCGTAAACGTTTCTGAGGCGGGAGATAAATAATGGCGCTCACGATCAGCGCTCAGTCGCGCAACCTGTTGGTCACTGCTTTCGAGAGACCGTGAAGCAGCTGTGCGAACACGCTGCGAACTTAGGCGGGATTCTCTTTGAGGTAAGTTTTCTGAGGAGCGAGATAATCCATTACGCTTTCGATCAGAGTTTCGTCGCGCCTCGCTTTCAGAAGGATATTCCAAAGAGCGAGTTAAAGCCTGACGTTCTCGAGCCTCAGCAAGTCTCGCGTCACGATCTTCATTGGATTCTTGAGACGGCAAAGTCCTCAGTCTTTTAGCAGTTTTTGTGTATTTATAAAGACTCGACGGTTTTCTAGGCATTTATATTCGTAAACAAAACCAATTCAAAATGTAATAAGTAGGCGCCTAAATCATAAAGCAGCGATATCTATTGGTTTCTTGGTGTATTAAGCCGTGATGATCGGTAAACATCCGAAAACTACTGTGAGCGTTTTTTAAAAATCAACTAATGAAGCGCCATCTTTGACTTTCCTACGTACTGTACTAAGCTGAACCATAACCTACAACAATAAAGGAAAGCCTGTCCAATAGTGCTGCAAATGGTAATCTAAAATGCAACAATGCGCAAAGCTAAATTGCAGCTGCTCCTCTAGTTAAATAAGAACGACCGAGTTGCGTCCTTGAAATTAGAAAAATGATTTATAACATTATTAGATTTATGCCGGTAACAATTATGTTAAAGTAAATCAAAATGAGATCAGAGATGCGCTAGGTAGGATTACTTTATTGAAAATTTAATTTATTGAAGTTTTTTTTTGTAATACAGTCGATGCTCTCTATAATGAATAATTATATAACGACTTTTTCCCCTATAACGATTTTTTACTTTGGTCCCAACCTAGATAAACATGTAAATCTTGAGTATTAACCATATTTCTGTATAACAAATTTTCCGTATAACAAATGTTTTGGGGAGTGGCCAATGATTTCATTATAATGAAGTTAGACTGTATCAAGTTAAGGTTGTTTATCGTGGGTCGGAAATTTTTTTCTGTGGACCGGCGTTCAATAAACACTCCAATAAAATATGAAAATGTGGCAAAATATATTTTTGGACTCCACATAAGATGGTAAACAACTATCCACAGCAAAGTTGAGAGATCACTATCAGCGCTACCAGGTAGCAAAGCGAGATCATTGTTCAAAATATCGCATCAGTGCAACAATAGAACAGTGAGCTATTAGGCACGCTTTCCTTAACTTTGCAGGCTATGGCTGAGCAGACTCCTAAAACTTAAATTAGGTTATCTTTTTTTTTTCTTAGGCCGATTTTGATGAAATGAAGCCTATAAGTTGCCCCATGCTACGCTCAATTTACCTGTGAAAAGCCCATGAAAATTCGTCAAGTAGTTTTGAGATTAGCGTGTTCAAACAGATAAACAGACAGACAAAATTTTTTAAAATGGTCTTATTGTATTCTGTAACACTCCCTGCATCATCCGCAATCAGATTTAGGCAAATATTTTCTATGTACAGACACGACTGCTCTACAGTTTTATTATATGTATAGATTACAGAAGTTCAGTTTACCTTACAATGTATCACGTGATTAACTTTAGTAACACTTAATGCTTGTGACAGAGAGAAAAGAAGGGATAAAAACGGCAGAGTTGAATCCCAATAATTTTCATTACAACAAAATTTTCGTTTCAACAAAATTTGAGATTGGTTTAAGTAAATATTTGAAATATGAAAATTACACTATTAATCAAGATCACAGTTTTGACCAAGTCGGAGGCTGGGGTTTATTGGACGAAAAGTACTAAGCTTCCAAATTGTCGGCTGCTTCGCGAGCCTTAGAAGTTGCTCAACAACACTTGAAGTAGGCGATGAGGTCTGCGGTATCTGGTCCACATTGCACCGCTAACTCAGAGAGCGGCGACCTCATTGGTGGGCGTTGGCGATCCTCTAGGGATATATTAGAATAACGAGATTTTAGAATGATAGTCGGATAAGTTGACGCACTAAAGAACACTATTATTACGGTAAGTAACATTGGATGAAACTTCTACGCTATCTTTGGATTTATCCCCCTCACTAAAGTGCGGAAGCTCCCCAGGGTGCCCCGCGAGAATACCGGCTAGTAATTCCTGATGTGAACATACATCACTGGATGGGTGGTCCAACGCCTGAAGTGAATTGAGGCTGAGCTGAGTCGTCTGGTTAGATTCCTTTTTCGGGTCTGTAATGTGAATCTGGTCTGAACTCGTCAAATATCTATGACGAAGGCACTGTTGTTAGAATTGCTTTGACCTCCACGATGTCCGTTGTTGTTTCTAATATTGGAACAAAAATCTCGGGGCAGCAAGGTAAAGTACGATTTAAAGTTCACAGGGTGTAATTTATTATCGTCTTTCTTACGCTATTTACTATCTTGGCGTAGAACTGGAATAGGAGAAATGTCGCTGGGTTTTCTACTCGCGAGAGCTGCGCTATGCGACTCAAAAAATTGATCTGGGCTGATTACATCGTGAAGTGTGTGCTCAAGGACCTCGTCAAGGAAGAGGCGACTCGACAGTAGCTTGACGCCACGATAACGGGATACATGCTTTACGTAATCAGTTTTCTATGTGTGAGTATAATAGTTAGTTTTAAGTCGTTTACAATTATTACACTCATTCGGTTGCCTGGTGAGAGTCTTTCGGTCTTTCATTTCCATGTCCGTTCATGTGGATCCTCACGTCGCATTCGTAAGCGTCTATGATCTATTATTGAAGCAAAGCATGACTTCTGGTCGGCAGCGTTACTTCGATTTCAGCGATATCTAACATCTAGGCGGGAGGCGTGCATGTTCCGTCGTCATGGGCTGTTGGAGCTAGAGTGGATGTTGTTTGCTGCTGGCAACACCCTTAAAGAGTTCTAAATACAGGATGTTCAGGCACACATGCCTTAAGAGTCAAGCAGACTATAGAGGCTGCGCTTCTGAATAAAACGCCTCGAAGAGAGGATCTTTCGCCCACCGGCCGGTCATCGGAAGTCCATGGGGAAAGTAAAATTATGGACAAAGGTGTCATGGTCGCCTGCGATGACCTCTCAAAAGCGTTTAGATGACGAGTAACGCCTTCTGAATATGGATGGACTTGGACGTAGTCGATGCCATTCGAGAAGGTAGAAGACCTTAGATGCGTTGCACATTTCCTCCAAACACTCGCAGATGAAGGTATCGTCTCCTTCAGCCCATACACCAGGGCCATCCATAATTCTTTAAAGAAAGCAATGCAAATAGCAAGGTCCATCTTCAAAGAAAGGCCAGTAGAGTCGTCCTTCAGGAAACACACTGACTATTAGGAAAACCTTACAGGCCGAAATGATGTTTAAGCCGATCCCTGATGGAATTTGCGAACGAGTACTCAATAAACACATGTTCGATGGTTTCTACGACGTCACAAGCTGCATTCCAGCAGCTCCGACGACTCTCTACTGGTGGAGACTTTGGAGAGTAAAAAATCAGTGGTGCAACAACCTCCATTGATAGTTAAACACAGTTCTCTCGAAGGCTATTGCTTTAACCAGCTTCAAGATATTTGACTATGGTTATTCTAGGCACAAACGGAAGATGTCAGCAGTCGCACCCTGGTAGTATCGCAGGAAAAACCAACCAAGACGTAGATTACCCTGATCTTGTGTGTCTAGCTGACATAGTCCGGGAATACAAGTCACTAAGTCCAGGTGAAACTTTCTATAAAGGTCCGGGAATCATGCATTAAGAATCACTCGCGACGAAGCAGGAAATTGTAGCCTATTCACCTTAAAAAAGAAGCGCGGATGCAAGAAAAGAAAAATATCCAGCATAGGACGGGGGAAAGGAAATCACGAATTATAGCGGCCAACCTGGCCGCAATAAGATCGAGCCGCAAATCAGGTAGACCCAACCCCTGATATCAAAGGGGATGAATAGGAATTCTGCCGTCAATGGATGACGATGAGCAGAACAACCCCACACACAGTTCACAATTGCACTACGCACTCTTTGTAAATCTTGATGAGATGGCAAAATGAATAGGCACTTGGAAGTTAGAATTGGCATAACATGAGTTTAATAAACCGCGCCTTGACAAACATCGAGGCGGAAAAACGAAAGTTTTTGTCAGGGCGGGAAAAATACTTTTCAATCGCTTGTTGCCAGTGACAAGAGTCAATGTCCGGTAAGAATAAAAAAAACATAGCCCAACACTGTCATTTGGCCGCACCAAGATATTGGGGACAGTTTGAAGATAGTCACTAGTCCAGTTCCCAATAGCGATATCGTTAGACTTGACCAGGTTGATGGAACTCCTCGTCGAAGCATTAAAGTGATCAAAAGTCTCTCTATAGATGCTCAGGGAATGTGAATCTGACGCAAAAAGCACTATGATATCAGCGTATGCCAGCATTCTGATATTGATGGAAGTTGGTGGCAAATCAATTACCCGAACATCTGGGTGGTCAATCAGATGATAAAGTAATGCTCAAAAAATACACATGAAGGGGGATAAATGAATTATCGCCACACATTAAGCGGATGAAGCATACTGTGCGGGGATAATTGCAGAAAATGGCCGAACACGAAGATGATGAAACACTTGGAAGAGGAAATCGTGATTAATATTATCAAAAGCCTTCTCCTGGCCAAGGCTTAATATAGCAATAGTTTGTTCGCAAATACGTGCTTCCCTCATTACACACCGAAGCCATTCTCACAGGAAAGCCAAATTAGGCTAGTATCTCTCGATCATTTATCCACTTGCACGTTTTTCCTAAATTGTGGACAAGTTCATTTCTGAGGTCTAGTAATTACGAATCTTTCAGTAGGCTGTGAGAGTGGTTGAGTTTAGGGCCAACATATTATGCACAGGTAGTTCGCAGAAACATATGAATGGAACACGTGTTGGTGATTACTATTTTTCACGCGGTTTTGTTTACGTTATGGGCGGAGTTTAACCAAACTTCATGAGTTTTTACTCATTTAAGGAATGCAATTTTAACTAAATGTATGAGGAAACTTGTGTTTATTTTAAGGTGCAGAACATCACTAGGTATCTCACGACACCTTTTTCAAGAGCACCCTGTATACATAATCAATACATATAAAGAAAATATCCTTGCATATCTAAGTTTATTAAGTTTTCAGTTGAAATAAAATCTTTAATTTGATTATTTTTGAAATACGGTCCGAAGTCGAACAAACTCAGTTTTTACAAACTGTCTGATAAATGATTAAAACGCCTTGTACGAGCCAATTTTCATTTCACTTTCAAGCTTCGATATTTTTACACTGGAACATGAGAAAGGGGCAACCTCCACAGCCTATTATATGATTCCTTTGCATTGAACAGAAAGTGTATGAGGCTGCACTGTACGTAGCCACAGCAAATAGGAAAATGCCCCGAATTCAAGGAAATTGGCTCGAAATTTCATATCGATTGTCACTATTATAGCTGTAAAGATGGTATCGGAGATGCTTTCTCCTAATTTTAGACCTTTCGAATTCCTACTTCGACATTCTACAGGGTGATTCACAGGTTACTGTGCAGTAGTGCATGGAAACGTACAGTTTTCCTGAGCTGAAGGAGGAAATCACCAATGAAGTTCAGTAAATCCCAGGAACCATATTGAGCCGAGTGTTTCACAACATGCAACTGCGTGCTAACCGATGTCGTGAAATTGTTGACGAGGTCCACGAACTGATTTTGAGTGACCACCGGAACTTCGCCAATACGATAGCAGAAAGATTGCCCACCTCACGCGAGCGGATCGCTGCTATCATTCATGATGAATTGGACATGAGCAAGTTGTCTGCGAAAGTTGTTCCGAAATGTCTCAATGCAGGTCATCCAAGAAGATGTTGAAGTTGTTTACGAACAATTCAAGTGACTTCCTCTCACGACTGGTAATCATGGACGAAAGCTGGTTATACCACCATGACCCTGAGACCAAGCAACAGTCCATAGAATGGCTAACAGTAGGTCCCAAAACATTCCGACAGCAAAAATCAGCTGCAAACGTTCTCGCGTCGGCATTTTGGGATAAAGATGGAATCCTCTGCATTGATTACCTCCCAAAAGGCCAGATCATCAACGCACAATATTACATGCCCCTACTGGTGCAGTTGGAAGAGGTTTTGAAGGAGAAACACCGCGGGAAGGCCACAAAACACATCCTCTTCTTGCAGAATAACGCGCCTCCTCACAAGGCACAGACAACCTTGCAGAAATAGCCGAACTGGGCATCCAGTGCATTGACCATCCACCCTATTCTCCATATCTGGCTCCGTCGGACTACCACCTGTTCCGTTACCTGAAAAAACACATGAAAGGTCGCCATTTTGCATCCAACGCGGAGATCATTGCTGCCATTGACGAATTTTTTTGAGTGGTTTGAAAAAGCAAGTGTTGCAAGAGTATGGAGTGGATGGACAATTACCGGTTGCTATCATGTCTCTGTACGAAAGCTCTGAAATGTGTGTCCGGATAAATGGCATTAAGTCAAGACCGTTCACAGTGGGTGTTGGACTCCGCCAAGGGTGCGTACTGTCGCCCATCTTGTTCATTATCTTTATGGACTGGATAGACAGGGGCAGCCGAGGCGATGAACGTGTTTGTGTGGGCGACTGCCTGGTGGAGAGGTTGCTCTTTGCGGACGACCTTGTCCTGCTTGGGTCTTCTCGCACAACCTTCAGCATGCACTAGACCGGTTTGCAGCCAAATGTGAAGAAGCTGGGATGAAGATCAGTGTGGCTAAAACTGAAGTTCTGGTTCTTTCAAGACAGTCTGTTCAGTGCGCTCTCTATGTTAGGGGAGCCTCATTGAGACAGGTGGAGAAATTCAAGTATCTCGGGATTGCATTCACGAGTGATGGACGGCAGGAGAAAGAATTAGATGCTCGGATCGGCGCAGCAAGCTGTGTCAGACGTGAACTGTGGCGATCCGTGGTAACGAAACGAGAGCTGGGTAACAAAGCCAAGCTCTCCGTTTTCAAATCTATCTTTGTCCCCATTCTCACCTATGGTCATGAGGCTTGGGTAATGACCGAAAGAGTGCGATCGCGGGTACAAGCGGCCGAAATGAGATTCCTGAGAGGTGTGGCAGGTGTTACCCTACTAGATAGAGTGTACAGCAGCACAATAAGGGAATCTTTAGGAGTCGAGCCGCTACTTCTCCGCATTGAGAGATCTCAGTTGCGCTGGTATGGCCACGTGATACGGATGCCGCAAACTAGTCTTCCTAGGCAGTTGTTATTTTCCAAGCCGGTGGGTAAGAGACCAAGGGGTAGGCCTAGAACCAGGTGGCTAGACTACATGGAGAATCTGGGTTCGAGGCGCTTGGATATTACCAGGGAGGACATGCGCCTGATGGCGGAAGATCGCGATCGCTGGAGATCCTCCATAGGGCTGCTGCCCCCGCGACCCTAACGGATAAGCGGGTTTGAAAAGTAAGTAAGTAAGTAAGTAAGTTTGAAAAAGTTTGAGGACCGTTCCTAAAAGTATATTGAGCTTCGAGAGGAACACGTCGAATAAATACAATGTTTTGTTTCTATAGCTCGTATCCTTCCTGGTCAGGCTTAGGATTTTACAGCATCCCTTCGTATATGTATTCTACGAGGGGTGATCAAAAAGTAAGGTTACAAAGCCTGCAGTAAAACATGTACATTTTATTTCATACAACCAAAACACCCAACATACACTTGGAATTAGGTAGATACATTAGGTTATTTTTCGAAATAGTCTCCATATCGGTTTAGACACTTGTCGGTTTGTGGGATGAGATTGAATATTCTCTCCTGGTAAAAAATCCTGTTCTTGCATGTTCAGCCATGTTGTCACGAAACGGCCAGGACTTGTTCCAGAGGAAAGGGCCAGGACTTGTTCAGGAGGAAACGAGGGCGTCATCCTATCTTCATGACAACGCACGACCTCAAACAGCCCAGAAGACCACCAAGCTGTTGAAGCGTTTCGCTGGGACATCATCGAACACCGTCCCTACAGCCTGAACCTCGCTCCAAGCGACTTTCCCTCTTTCCTCACTTGAAGGAGCACCTAGGAGACCGACGATTCGCTTCAGACGGGGAGGTGAACCAGTTCGCGACAACGTGGCTGAACACGCAAAGACAGGATTTTTACCAGGAGGGAATATTCAAACCGACAAGTGCCTAAACCGATATGGAGGTTATGTCGAAATTCGAATGTCGAAAAATAAACTAATGTATATACTATCAGTTGGCTGTATTGGTTGCATGAATTAAAATATACACGTTTCAATGCAGGTTTTGTAAACGTACTTTTTGATCACCCCCTCATACACAGTATAGATAGATATGGAAACATTAACAAGTAATTCCATGATGCCTCTAAGGCACATAAAGCTTCG
>JAHWFO010014577.1:54128-71513 GCA_023313115.1 Rhysida immarginata
GCCAATATGTAGAAGTAGGTTGCATGGACTTGGTCCAACTCAGCTTTAAACTCTTCATAAGTCATAAAATTGGAAATTCCAACAAGAAAATTTAATAGTCTTTCTCCCTAAATTCAATGCACATCAAATTAACTAATATTTTACGCCTGCATCGCATTTAAAAATGGTTCGTAAGGATACTATTTAAGTTGAAGAAATCAGACCCGGTTTCACATCTTTTTAATTCGGTTGTAATAATTCCGATACACCAACTGTACCTCCTTAACTTAGGTTTATTCATTTACAAAGCCGTAAATTTCAACTTAATTACAACTCTTCCCCAACATCTTTTTACATCTCAAATAACCCCCTCTTATAATCTACGCAACAAGGACTCGTTATCAATCCCTTTGATCAAACATACTTATCTGCTCAAAAGCATTCTTAATGCAGGTATTAGATTATGGTCGAATTTAACACTTGAAATTCGCTCATCTCCTACTTTATCTGTATTTAAATCCAGACAGAGGAATTATTTACCAATATCCCCCAATAAAATTTTTTCCTCTCGGTTTTTTTCCTCTTTTCTCTTCCTAATCCTTTAATTATATGAATCTCTGTATTATTGTTTGACCCTCATCCAGGGACCTACCTCGTCGACCGTAGGCCATACTGGTCCTGGATGGATGTCTCTTGCACTTTATTTAAATAAATAAATAAATAAATTGGATATGATATCAAATCTGTGACGTTACTGTGCGTGATTGGTTCTCTTCCGGGGTGCCGGGAGTTGAAATCAGCAGCAATAGTATGGTAGGGATGTGTCCCAGAAATCACGTTCATCTCGCTCCTTTCCTCCTTGTTTAGCGCCATCCCCAATTACTTAAAACAGACAAATCAGTGTCAATGTTTTTGCTAATAACTTCTGAACCACAAACAGATCAGTAAAATTCGATTGCATGAATGAGCTCCTGAGAAAAAAACTGGTGTTATCTGATATGCCACTTGATCCGCTTCCCATTTAAGAGAACGAATCTTGACCCAAAACGGTTTATACGATGGCGGCCAAACTTCAAAACTGTCCTAAAATATAGAGGGCCTGTCAAATTCTCTGATAGCATGGTCACGTCGTTAATTTTACATAACATTTCCGAAATACAGCTATGGTCAATGAATTTTGACTCACCCTATAGATTGTTATAGATAAAAGTGATTTTATTTTATAGATTTTATATAGAAATTTTTAAACCATACATTTATTACATTTTCATAAGAAGAGAAGTTGGCTCATAATAAAGGAATGGAAAAAATTATTTCTTTAAGTTTTAACATACATATAATTATAGCTATCATCATATGCAATGTGAGAACATAAAAATTCAATGATTATAGAGAGACAAAAAAACAATTTTCTTCCATAACGTATTTTTTATATTATGATATAAAGTTAAAAACGCCTCGAAAAAATATGTGAAAAATACAATATTTCATTTTTTTGAGACGGGGGAGGGAGGCTGTAAAATATCTAGTACTATTTTCTTCTGTCATAATCATTTGCTAGGTGGCAATTTTTACATGCTTATCCCACTAGAGCCCTTAAGAAATTTTAAAGAATCAAGCTGGACATTATGAACGTAAATGATAATAACTTTTTATAATTTAAAAATAAAACGGGTACATTTCCTTAAAGTAATGTCTTCAAACCATAAGAAGAAAAGAGAATTTATTACTGTATGATAATGGGACAGTAAATTTTTCATCAAAATTTTATGAGGGGAAACTGTGAGGAAAATACTATGTCATTACAATTGCTTTAACTTTATCAGAGAGTGGTAACTAAACTTTTTTTTTTTTACTTTTCTAATATTTTAATTATTTTAAATAAGAGTAAACATCCCGTTTGTTTCGTATAATTCTTTTTATGGATATGCTATAAAACAATGGGAAATGGCGTGATCATTAAATTTAACGAAGATAATAGTAGATTTTTGCTTTTCACTATTAACTTTCGGAATATTATTCCTATTGCATGAATTTTTTAATGCTATAATTTATATTTTTTTATATGATACGAGATCCATTTCATCTGTTGTTGCTCCAACATGTAGATTATCCTCAGAAAAACGCTTCACGATTTTAGGGCATTATATCCTTACTGTTAATATCACGAAAGAAATCGGCAAAATAGTTAATGTAGTGATTCAGATATAATAAACACACTATGGTATGCAGTCAGGCGCTCTTTATGCTAGATGGTGAGTGATTAATTAGGATTTAAATTTGCTTCATTTGTAAAAAATTCATTTGAAGAAATAAACGCGTAATGGAGAAGAAAGAAATTTCCAAATGGAAATTTGAAACGTTTTCCTTATGTGTATAAAATGACAGATTGGCTTCTAAACAAGTTAAAAATAATAACATGCAAAATGAAAGACATCTGGTCATTTAAAAGTTAACACAACACTATTTCACCTCTAAAATCTATTAAAGCAAGATCGTTGAAGATTTGTTTCAAATATCAACATACTCATACAATGAGCACACCTGAGAAAGAAGGTATCGATTTTTTGGAGAAGCGAATTCGAAAAATTACTAAGGAATATTTAAGTGATCAAGAAGGAAAACAAGATGGCATTTTCAAGTTTTATTTCATTTTTGAAAATAATAACATATGTAAGAAATTACTTTGGTGTGCTATTCTTTTGTTGAGTTTCTCTGCAGCCTTATATCAAATTTTAGATCGCATCCAGTATCTTCAGTCAGAGCCTGTAACTACTCTCTCTGAGCAAACAGACGACGGTTTTAGTGTTATCAAGTGGCCTCCTCTGCACGTATGTAATGGCCAAACAACAAAAATTGTGGACACACAAATGTATAGAGGACAAAGTAATAAGTGCTGGTCGTTTAATAGTATGCTGGGGCAATATAGGATTAATGTAACAGATTTATGGGAAATATCCAATACGCTCTCCGATCTAGAACTAGAGGGCGATGAGGTAAGATAAGTTTTCTCTAATAACTATTTTTTAATAGGATTGTTTTCTTGAAAATGACCATAAGTCCATGGCGTAAAATGATCTTTCTTATCTATGTGTCATTTAAAGTAAAATAAAAAGATAACATAAAACATATTAAATGGCGATAAATCTTAAGGAAAGAGACTGGACCCTTGTTTTACTAAGCTCTGTTAATTTCAGTAACTAATTTCGTGAGCGAACATAAAATTTTCCTAAACAATAATTCTTCGAATTTACGATTCCGTACGTCCGAATGAAAAAACGGAATCCTTATAGGATCACTCGTGTGTCTGTCCGTCCGTCTTTCCGTCTATCACAGCCAATTTACTCCGAATCTTCTGGGCCAATTAAGTTGAAATTTGGTACACATTTGAATTTCTGTGACCCAAACACGGACGTGTAATGTCAATAAATGAATTTTTAATATGGGGGAGCAAATTAGAAAACTAAAAAAAAAAAAAAATTAAATTATACCGTGTGACATATCAAATGATAGGGCTTGTTGTGAGGGTCTCAAATATATTGTTTTATAATTTTCAAATACATAGTTTTAAAATTATTTAAGAAAAAAAGATGAAAATCTATGGACGGTGTCTATGGTCTTAAAATAACATGTAAATCTCTCAATATTGTGGGTACAAACTTACATTTGTAGTTGGAATGTATGGTAGAACATGTTTTTCAACTACAATGTTAAGTTTGTAATTGGGATAAATTATTGATACTACTCGTTCGACTTAACTATACTACGATCGGCCAAAGATGGATTGTCTTATATGGAAAAAACTGGATCGGTCAGTATCATGATCTGAAAATTAAGGTGGTCGTTGAACTAGGCAAAAAAACAGGTCGTTGAACTAGACTGGTGGTATCCAGTCTGATAGGGTCCTAATTTTATTCATATTTCTATCGTCAGCAAATAAGATTTATTTATTTGGGCTTACTTATTGAACATGGTTTAAAATAACTGATCAAATATATTAAATGATGGTTTTAAACATTGCGAATAGCTGCTAATCGGACCCGATGAGAAGGTTCGCCCTCTATAGTGATCTTTTTCATTAACCTGATACACCAATGGTGGGATGGAATAGTTCAACGACGACCTTAATTTACAGATCATTGTCAGTATCTTCAGCTATTACTGAAACTGAAACTGATACTGAAACTGTTTTGTTCAAAATAAAAATTAGAAACTAAAAAATATAAATATAATGAACGTAAGTATATTAGGAATAAAAGACAAATATAAAGTTGTTTTTCAATAATCATTTATTTTATAAAGTTAAAATCGTAATATTTTTCTACAAAAACGCTACTAGATGGCGATATTGGCACTGCAGGAAAAAAAACCATCTAAAGTTTTCCTTGTTCATATTCAGAAGAATTTATTAGACCATTACATCAATCGACCGCATGATGATAATTTCCATACAATTTGGCATTACAGTTTGGCATATTTTGCTGCTTATTATATTTATGCAACTAAGCCATCAAAAGTATGTGAAAATGAAAATATTGAAGAAAACACCCAAGATAGAACAACTGGTAACTGGATAAAATTATTAAATATTGATAGTTATATACAGAGAATATTAAAACCCAAGATAAAACATTTTCGTTGGTGCAATCGTGAACAGGACCCAGATAGCTTTTATAGAGAGAAGATTATGTTATACGTACCTTGGCGGAATGAAGCCTCTGAGCTTGTAAATGACGAATTAAATTTAGAAGAAATTTTCCTCAACAATTGCGATATGATAAAGTCAGAAAGTATACAGTTCAATTCTTTAGGAAGACCAGAAGAATTTGAAGCGTTATTAGCAGCGGTTTCTTAATGCAGAAAATAATGATGAAGAAAATGATGACAATCGAGCTGAAGCAAGAGCCTGCCCTTTAGGTGAATATGAATTGGAGACCCAAAAAATTGATCCCGACCATTGTTTGCAATTACAGGAGGAACAAAGCCATGACTTAATGTGTAGAGTAATTGCTCAACCGTCATTAATGAGCGAAGATAATGCGCTAGCATTACCAAGAATGTTAAATAGTGAACAAAGAAATTTTATTTTGCACGTAGGAAATCTGTTCGCGCAACAACTAGTGCCTCCATTTTATTAATTTATCAGTGGCGGTGCTGGAGTTGGTAAAAGCTTATTGATAAAGCCCCTTTATCAATATTTAATGCTGATCTTTAGTCGTGAACCAGGGGTCATCCCAGACGAAATAAAAATATTACTTTGCGCTTTTACTTGCAAGGCCGCATTTGGTAGTGGAGGACAAAATGTTCACAATGCATATTGTTTGCCGATTTCAAAGTGTGGTAGTACTATGCCGGCATTGTCGGCAGGCACTGCTAACACGTTAGCCAGTAAACTATGTAAATTTAACTTAACCATTTTTGTAAACTATGAAAAATCTACATTGGGAAGTAGGACTTTCAATAAGATTAATCGCAGATTACAGCAAATTTTCCATACAGACGTCCCGTTTGCTGGTAAATCTATTATTTCTGCAGGAGATTTTAACCAATTGCCGCCAGTTGGAGATAACTGGATTTTTCAGCCGAATACACGGCGTAATCCAATGGCAGTTCTAGCTGGTGAACCTTTGTGGGAACGCATTTGCCTGCTTCCTATGACCAAAATAATGCGTCAGAGGGATGATCTAAATTTTGCTATTGCCTTAAATAATATGGCTACTGGTAATATGAATCATGTTGACATTCAATTACTCAAGACGTAATGTTTTAAAATTAGCAGCTTACCTGTCAAAGATATGTGATAACAGTAAATTTAGATACATCTGGCGGACTAGTTAATGGCACCACCGGGTTACTAAAGGCTCTAGAATATGGTCGTCATAAAACACTAACGAAATAAGGTTTTTGCGATTATGGTTACAATTTGATAACAATGTCGGCACTGCGACAAGGAATAAATTTCAAGTTCATAATCGAAATCACCATGCATATATAGAATTTTAGTAGACACCGCTAGAAACTTCTACGTATACAGTGAAGCAATGGAAGTTGTCAATCTATAAAGTACATCGATTTTAATTTCCAGCAGTAGGCCTACCAGATGAAGAAATGACGATTCATTAATTTCAAGGCTCCACTATGGAAAAAGTAGTTGTTCATTTAAGTAGAAACGTAAAGCGATCAATGCTATGCGTAGCCTGCTCTCGAGCTACATCAAGTATTAATGTTTATTTGTTTACATCAGATGGTGATTTACCCCCCGCCCAGGCAAAGGTATCAGAAACAAGTCCAGTTCGTTGGGAAATGATGACAGACAGAAAATAAATTGATACCCCAGTACGAATTTTTGCAGTCACCTGGAGACAAATTTCAAATAATCTTTCATAATGTACAATCATTACATAAACATTTACTAGATGGAAGAGCTGATTGTATACTTAATTCATCTCATATCACCTTATTAAGTAGCGAAAGGTGCTTTATGTATCCGTGTGGGGAAACGTGTCTGTCCGTCCGTCCGTCTGTCTGTCTGTCTGTAACTCAAACTCCTCCGAGGTTATGAAAGATTTTCAAAATCTGTTTTCGTCAGTCGATGAATATGGTTCATGGCACGAACCAGTTACAAATATTATCTAAATCGGTTCATAGGCACGTGCACAAATGGTACCTCTATTTTCCCGCCCAGCAATTTTCAATGGGAAGAAATATTGAGTAATATATCAAACAAATCGTAATGACGAGATAGATGCGGTTATTCATTACTAATTTCGTCAGTCGATGAATATGGTACATGCCATGAAAAAATCATAAATTTTATCTAAATCGGTTCATTAGCACGTCCACAAATGGTACCATCACGACCCCACCTGGCAATTTTTAATGGACAGATATATTAAGTAATATGTCAAACAAATCTTAATGACGAGATACAGGCGAATATAAATTACTATTTCGGCCAATAAATATGGTGCAGGAAATGAACCATTTTGAAAATTGTTGCAATCGAAACATTGGCACGTGCACTAATGGTACCTTTATGACACCTTCAAAAATTTTCAATGATAAGATATGGCATGTAATATATCAAACGACTTGGAATGATGTATCATAAATGAATATCACGTAAAATTCATGATAATCCAAATTGGTTTCAAGGAACCTGGTTTAGTGGAACCATGATGGTTCATTGGAACTTTCAATGCTAAAATATGGCATGTAATATATCAAACGACTTGGAATGATGTATCATAAATGAATATCACGTAAAAGTAATGATAGTCCAAATTGGTTTCAAGGAACCTGGTTTAGTGGAACCATTCTGGTTTAGTGGAACTATTATGGTTCATTGGAACTTTCAATGCTAAAATATAGCATGTAATATACCAAACGACTTGGAACGAGGTGTCATGAATGAATATAACGTAAAATTAATGATAGTCCAAATTGGTTTCAAGGAACCTGGTTTAGTGGAACCATTATGGTTCATTGGACCTTTCACTGCTAAAATATGGTATGTAATATATCAAACAACTTGGAACGATGTGTCAAGAATGAATGTAACGTAAAATTAACGATAGTCGAAATTGGTTTCAAGGTACCTGGTTTAGTGGAACCATTATGGTTCATTGGAACCATAAATTCAATGCTAAAATTTTGCATGTAATATATCAAACAACTTGGAATGATGTGTCATGAATGAATATAACGTAAAATTAATGATAGTTGAAATTATTTCAAAGGTACGGAGTTTAATGGTATCATAATGGTCCATTAGAAACTTCCAATGTTAACATAGGGCGGTTTAAAAATATAGTTCCGCGAATGGTTTAGTTTAACCTTTCGGTAATTGGTTATGTCATTTCTTAATGGTTTATTTGTAGAAACTTGGGGTTCCCGAAGCGACAATTTTGAGCTGGAAAGTTTTGAGTAACTGTGCAGATTAGACGGTCGTAATGTATCGAATGCAAACCCGGAATGGGGCGCTATAGCATATATAAATTGTATCAGGTCGTTGCATATCAAATGTCGGATTGCAGAGGCCATCTTTAATGGCCCTCTAGAAAGGACACCTTCACACGTACTATTCGAAATAACGCCCATTGCAATCCAAACGTTGTTGCCAACGATTTGGCAGCTTCTCGAGCCCTCTCCGATAGAATCACTGGTCACGGAACTCAATAAACTCCCGGAATGCGTTTTCGACGTCTGCTTGGGTTAGGAATGTTTTCCTCCGGAGAAAATTGCCCAGGCTCTGGAAAAGATGGTACTCGGTAGGGGAGAGGTCCCGAGAGTACGGGGTGTGTGAAAGCACCTCGTAGCCCAGAGCCTGTAGCGCCTGCATGGTCGTTCATGCAATGTGCGGACGCGCGTTGTCATGCAGCAGAAGGACGCCTTTGCGATGCACAAGTGCAGGTTGTTGCTGACACAGTTTTGTGTGCATACGATGCAGTTCACGACAGTAGGTCGCAGCGGTGATCGTCGTCTCCTGCTGCAGGAAGCTGTAATGCACTACACCACTTATATTCCACCAAACTGTTTTCCGTTAAGTTCATGTGGGACTCATTTGTCATGCTTTTTTACCCTACCGATGGACCTAAGGCGTCTACTGACAGTCTATGCTGATACAGCATGATCCCCTGCAAGGTCTCGAACAGTTTTTGAGGAGTCCTCGTCCACAGATCGCTTCAGATCAGCGTCATTCAACACGTTAGGCGGTCTGCTGCGTGGCTCATTTGCCAGGTCCGTCACTCCCGCCCGGAAATTTCGGAACCAACGTTGGACAATACGTTAGTTTATGGTGCCTACATCGAATACCTTATTGATGTTTCGAGAGGCGTTAGATGCAGTGTGATTCAACCTGAACTCATAATACATTATCACATGAAGTCTCGACTATCTTCGCTTGGGTTCAAACGCTATTAAAAATCATCGTAGACATGGAAATTTCAGGCACCTGGTCGCTGATAGGTTTATCTCTGGGAATGTACCACGTTGTTATGGGTACTTGCTATTAAACGTGGAACCCGTGCTAAAGCGCGGAACCTACCTCGAAATCTGACATTTGATATGTATCGACCCGATAATTACGTCAATGACCTAGATAATTCCTCCAAGAAAGATTTATTTATAGATAGTCCAGGGGATGGGCATTGTGAATGCTTCCAATTCAAAGCATTTGGTGTTTAATTCTTAACCGTATATAAATCACCAAATTGCCTTCTGAAAATTGCCGTCGAATGCATTAAGAGTGCTATCAGTACACACGAAAAGATTATTATAACAAGAGACTTCAATATGATTTTAAGGAGAAATCAAAAAATGAAATATCAGAATACTCGGTCTTAGTCCACGTATTCAAGAATATACGACGACACAGAATTCAACAATACACAAGATATTCAGCAATTTCTCTCTACAATCCGATATCATGCATACTTTTTTTAGTTACGATAAACAAATTTCGGTCAGATTTAAAAAAACATGGTAGATAACATTCAACGTAAGGAACCCTCTCCACGCGAGTTCAACTCGCACGTATCCGTTTATTTAAATCTGCGAACTATTTAATTTTGAGTTTCAACACACGGATTGTGAATTGTGAGCACAAGAATGTATCGAAGAAGAAATTCTAAGCGGTTGGTCGTTTGGTGTTATGATAGGACTATATACAATGGATTCAAATAATTAGTCAGTGAAATTTGCATGTTACAACAACCGTAAACTCAATTCATACCCACCTTTTTTTGCATAAATCTGATATGCATATCACCATAGGTTTCAACTGCCAAAGACATGCATCCTCCTCTGCATGTAGTAAAATTTTATTGTATTTTTATAGCAGGTCGGTTTAAAAGTGCTGCTTCCAAAGTAAGTAGTCAAGTGTTCAGAGTATTTATTGTGGCAAAGAAATCAAATACAGTCAAGTATAAAACTATAGAATAACCTCAGCTATTCAAATTATTGACGAAAAATAGGAAAGAAAATTCCACAGCCTGGATTCAAACCAGGAACCTTTGGCTGTGGAAGCTTTAAGGAATCTATATTTCATTAAAAATATAGATTTCATTCATATTGTATATAGAAAACTCCTTTTGGATTAGAAAGACTCTTCTGGCATATATACTATGACCAACCCCAAGTTTGGCCTAACTCCTATTGGTTGAAGCGAACAACGCATTCCAAAGAAAGGAATGAATGCGCAACATGAAGTAGTGCCGACGTCATTTGTTGGTTTAATTATTTTTGACTTTAAAAAAGACGTTAAAGATAAAAAAAATTATATGAAAAAAAAAACAATGAAAAAATAAGCGAGAATAAAACGCATAAAAACCGGAATTTCGTCTCTCCTGGGATTTTAACCGGAATTCGGCCAAGATGGCTAAACTTAAAGCAGTTCGAGCGCGACGAACACAGCTCCTGTGAAGATGGCTGAAGCCAAGGTGTAAGATTAGGCTAAAGCTATGGCTGAATCTTACACTGTGGCGGAAGCTAGGGCTGAAATCAGTTGGAGTCCGAAAAATGCAGGCTCTTTACATGCCAGTAATATATTTTCCCAAGAAAAAAATATTATGTTTTAGTTTTATTAGAAAAGTATATTTTAAAGAATTAATTAGCATTCATAATAATTGTAATTACAGTATTATATAAATAAATATTAAATAAAGAAATAATTTCATAAATTTTAAAAATCCAAAATTGATAAATAAAGAAGTAAATCAAGAAAACATTATAATGACAGGTTTGTAAAAAAATTTTGATTTCTTGTCATTTTAGTTTATTTGATTTCGTTTTTATATTTATCAATTTTCGAAGTTTAAAAGCTTATGAAATTATTCAATTAATTCAGTTCAACGTATTATTTTAATAACAAATACAATTATTAATTTTAAAAATAAGCTGAAAGAAATTAGAAAACTTTTGTTTTTAGAATTTTTTGAAAATTTCCTGTTATTGACTCTAAATGAAGATTTTAAAAAATTATAATGAAAAAAATTCAACCATAGCAACGAGCCTAACCAGTTTAAAATAAAAACTATTATAATTAATTTAGATCATAAACCGGTCGCACTGAATTTTGAAAATCTCAATATTGACTGCAGAGAACAAATGGGGCTTAAACAAGATTGGAAACTTTTCAGAGATCTTCTCAAAAATGACATTAATCTACTCAATTACGTGCAAAGTATGAAGGAGATAGACATAAATGTTGAAAGAGTCACTATACGTATTACTGAAGCCATCAATGCTTGTGCTTTTCCAGTAGACGTGAAACGGCCTGATCATCTCGATCTTACTCCAGCAATCAAGTATCTAATAGATCAAAGAAACAGGGTAAGGAGGCAATTGCACCGAACACGAGAGCCTTGCCTTAAAACCAAATATAACTGACTTACGAGAAGAGTACATGAGGAAGTAAATAAACTTCATAACGTTAGATGGAATGAGAAGGTGAAGAGTTTGTCAACCCAGGGCAACTCTATATGGTGCATGATTCGAGCCTTACAAAACAAAAAGGCCATGAACATTCCACCGCTTTTAGACACTAATGGACATTTCATAACTAATGACCAAGACAAAGCACAGCTTATTGCTGATTCGCTTAAACAACAATTTGTGACTCCAAAGGATGATCGTCCAGAAGGACTAGAAATATCCAAAATGGTAGAAAGCAGCATAACAAAGTATAACAACAATAGCCATCATGTGGCCAAACATAAAATACAGGTAGCTGAGATTCAAAATTGCTTTAAGAAACTCAAGAAAAAGAAGGCACCAGGTAAAGACACTATTAATAACAATGCCTTAAAAAACTTACCGCAAAATGTAAGTAGTGATATCACTAAAATTTTAAACGACTGTTGGGATAACTGTTACTTTCCGGATACATGGAAACAGTCTGTTGTTCTAAGTATCCCTAAACCCGGTCAAAATCCTGCAAACCCTGTAAGCTACAGGCCCATCAGTTTGCTGTCTTCTATATCCAAAGTCTTGGAGAGAACAATTCTCACAAGATTCTTAGATTTCTGCACAACCAATAATCTCATCCGTGCAGAACAATTTGGTTTTTGGGCGGAACATTCTTGCCAGCTCCAAGTTTGGAGACTGATGGTTAACACTCCCCTTAATCTTTCGATGTATTGCGGCGACATCTTCTTAGATGTTCATAAAGCATTTGATCAGGTCTGGCATGAAGGCCTTATTTATAAAATGATAACTGATGGTTTCCCACATGATTTAATTAGTCTAGTTCACTCGTTTCTGTCCAACAGGTATTTTCAGGACAGAGTTGGAGATGAATTATCTGATAACTGTGAGATAAATGGCGGTGTCCTACAAGGATCAGTGCTGGGGCCAGTTCTGTTTAACTACTATATACGTGACTTCCTGAAATCTCTTACTGCAAGCTATATTTTTATGCGGATGATGCTGCTATACTGACATGGGCACGCCAGCCTAGTGTTGTTGTATCACGTTTGTAGAAAGCCCTTAAAGAATGTGAAATCTGGTTTAGCAAGTGGCGATTAAAACTGAATGTCGACAAATGCAAAGCAATGTTTATCACTAAGAAGGAAAAGAGAAATCTTGACTCCTTAAAATTTTATGGCAAATACTTGGAATGGGTTGATAATTATAGATACCTTGGCGTTGTTATTGATTCAAAACTATCATGGAATATGCATGTGACTTATGCGATGAACAAGGCCAAAAAAGCACAGTTTAGCTTAATTGCTCTGTTGGGTCGTAACAGTGCCCTCAGTGTTGATAACAAACTACTGTTATACAAAATAATTGTTCGTGTCATCTTGCTATATGGCATGCCCGTCTGGGCTACGATTTGCAAGACAAGATGGAAGGAACTCCAAACTTTCCAGAACATTACCCTAAGGACTATTGCACAATTAGATAGGAGAATTGCTCGCAATTACTCCATTCATAATGATTTCGATATGACCCATGTCGGGAAATATGTTCAAGAGCTCGTGAAAACGGTGCTGCCTATTATGGCAAATCATGATAATGATCTAGTCTCTTGCATTCTAAAACATTCTCTACATAGAAAAAGGCATCGTAATCCAAGACATATCCTTGATGTCAATTTTGATGACACTGATAATGTCATCTTCCCTGATTACTGGGTTTCATAAATTCTTTCGTTTTTTCCTGTGGCTTACTATGTAATATATTCTTAGTTCAGACAATCGTTAATCAAATTTTCCTCCACCAAGAGCAGGCAATTTTTTTTCATACTTTGGATGACCTTTGTTGGTACATCAGGCTTCTTTTCTAGTTCAGTGTATTTCCCTTGGAATATGATTATGAAGGGTGAGATTATGGAAGCTATGCTTCAAGTTCCACACGAATACCGATACACTACACAGTTCGATTGTCCATTGTGACTAATTGTAGTTGTTTTCCTACCCAGATGATGCAGTTAATGCGAAAGGCGTAGGTTCATTAAAACATTACCATTTTGCTATAAAAGTCTGTCGTTTATGCATTCTTAAAAATGGGGTTGGGAGAGTACACCATGTTCAAAGTTGGAATGGCCAGTGGTCTTTTCCCTAAAAAGAAACAAGTGAAATACTACACGCATGACTTTGCTAAAAAATATTCTTGCGCAAAAGAAAAATGCTGGCTTACTGATTATAGCTTGCTTATAAATATAGGCTTTTATCAACTTCGTTTAAAATTATAATCTACGTCCATCTTTTTTTTCTGTTTTAGGTCAATGCAACTACCGTACAGGAAGTAAGTACTCCTCTTGGAATTTGTGCTCAGATTCATTTTGGTAAGAGACCCTTCATTCAAATTATCCTTTTATTTTAAGCTTCTTATAAGCTTTTGCAAACTTCAACCTTTTATAAGGCTTGTATGTTCAATCATCAATAACTGTTTAATGTTCGCTGATGAAAAAGAAAAAAGTACAAAAGATAAATCAATCACATTTTTTTAAAAGTAATATAATTATTAGCAATATCTTTTTACTGTACTGAAAAGATAGAAATAATTAACATTATGGTTAAAATCTTTACATAAAATTAGAGAGAGCACTGTCATTAAAGTTACACATTTTCTGGTATTATAAAGTATAATATTGATAAACATTACACGATTTTAGTATAATGTAATTCTATAATTTACAAATTCATCAAAGATATAGATCATAAAAATACAAATATTCTGAGGGCCTACTTTTGTAAAGACATATTTTAAATTTTTTCTGCAGCTTTAAGGGGCTAGTTTTTTTTTGTAACGAGAATTTTTCATATTTAATTACTTAGTTACTTTTCAAACCCGCTAATCAAGAAATTTCATTATTACCTTATGGGTAAACCCGCAAAACAATGCTGCTCGGTAAAGAATCATGGCTGCCGCGAGAAAGTGAGAAATTCAATAAGAAACTAAACATCGAACGGCAGGGTAGGAGTAATTTGCAGAGCATTGGAATGAAAATGATAAATAGAAGTTGAACGCAATGCTGCAGGCTAGTAAGGACGTGGAGGACCTAACCTAACCTAACCTAACCTAACCAAACACTTCTCATTTCGGCGGCTTGAACCTTTCGGTCATTATTCAAGACTCATGACCATAGGTGAGGATGGGGACAAAGATAGATTTGAAGACGGAGAGCTTGGCTTTATTTCCCAGCTCGCGTTTTGTGACCACGGATCGCTACAGTTCACGCCTGACACAGCTTGCTGCACCAATTCGAGCATCCAATTCTTTTTCCTGCTGCCCATCAGTCGTGAACGCGTTCCAGAGATACTTGAACTTCTTCACCTTTCTCAATGGGGCTCCCCTAACATGGAGAGAGCACTGAGCAGGCTGTGTTGAAAGGAACAGAACCTCTGTCTTAGCCACACGGATCTATATCACAGCTTCTTCACATCTGGCTGCAAACCGGTCTAGTGCACGCCGAAGGTTAGCACAAGAAGCCCAAGGAGGACAAGGTCTTCAGCAAAGAGTAACTTCTCCACCAAGCCGTCGCTCAAACAAACACGCTCATAGCCTCGGCTGCCCCTCTCTATCCAGTGCATAAAGATTATGAACAAAAAAGGCGACAGTACGCACCCTTAGCGGAGTCCAACATCCACGGTGTACGGTCTTGACATAATGCCATTGACAAACTGCAGCCCCCCCACCCCCCCCCTACAAACAGGATTCTAAAGCTCTATATACACGACCCTGCATTGTTGTCTACGCATGGAATAGCTCATTATTCCAGTGCCCTAAATGCAAAAACAATTCCAATATTGAACAAAAAGAAAATTTGTTGAAATAATTCTGAAAAAATTTTTAAGATCATACATGTGTAACGTGGCAGCTAGAATATCAGATAGAAATGTGAAAATGAAATCACTCCATTTCCGGTGTAAACCTGTGTTAAGAAAAATTTTTAAATTATGATTTTACTCAATAAATCAAACCCGCCCTCAATAAAACAAACTCTTTCAATTTCAATAAAACAAACCCGCTTTAGATCTTCAGTCTTCGCTTAGGTAAGTTTTGTTGCTTTTGGATAAATTTATGTTGAAATTTGAGTGTATAATGCTAAATTTAGTAAATTAGGAAGTAAATTTATTGCTAAAAAGCCAAATTCCTGTTTAATGCTTACTGTGCATAATGCATTTTTACACACAAATTGCGACGTCTGGTGATAAAAATTTGAAAATGCAGCTAGTGAGACTAATGCATTGCAGCGCTGGCTGATGACTAGGCCTCTATTATATTACGTAGGCCACACTCTGGCAAAATTAATGACAGCAATGTCCGTTTTAATTTCGAGCGCATGTGACTTTTGAGTGCCCTGGCCTGTCTCTCGTTGGCCTCGGCCCAAGCCCGAAGCCAACGAAAAAGACAGGCCTCAAAGAGGAAAAGTCACGTGATCATCTTAGTCTGAATAACAATGTAACCTTCATTTTTTCCATCTTGGATTTTAACAATCAGCAATTTTTCGTTTGTTGGAAACAATGAAGGTTACATTGTTATTCGGACTAAGATGATCAGGTGACTTTTCCGCGCCAGGGCCTGTCTATCTCGTGGGCTACGGCCCAAGCCGAAGCCGAGGCCAACCAGAGACAGGCCAGGGCACTCAAAAGTCACATGATCATCAGGATCCGGCCAACAATCCATCCTTCATTGTTTCCAACAAACGAAACAATACTGATTGTTAAAATCCAAGATGGAGACAATGAAATATGAATTGTTAGCCGGACCCCGATGATCATGTGACTTTTGAGTCCCCGGGCCTGTCTCTCGTTGGCCTCGGCCCAAGCCGCCGTATTGCTGGCATTGAGATGCAACTTTTAGGGTCATCAACCAATAAATTTGCGTTGTCTAATTACGCGAACCAATTAGATTATCCTTCAAAAAGAAGACATATTAAAAAACTTAAACTTGGCGAAGGAATTTATAAAAAATACCTTTACGCAATAAAGGAAGAGGAGTCGATGGACGATCCTTCACTTTGGCCTTATTGTAGAGTAAGGAAACCTTTACAACTACCTGATTGAAACTGCGGGAGTATTTAATATGCATGGTCAATTTCTTTGTTTGGCCTTAAAAATTTCCGTATTTTCCGAGCTACTAAGTTTATTATTGTTTTTGGATTACATTAGAATTTTCAATGTTTCATCAATTTTTTTCAACTTACGATCTTGTGAATATGATAAGCAAATGTTGATTATTATTTGTATATTTTATGGAATTAATATGTTCTCTATACGTGAAATTGTTCTACCCGTTCTTCGTATGTAAACTTTGTCGCATCTGTTGTAAGTTAATTTGTAAATTTCACTAATATCAAAGGTGTTAATTGGTGTTTGAAAATAAATCAAGTTATGTTAAATACTCAAATAGACTTATTAAACAACTTAAAGACATCTTAAAATAACTTTCCCAACAACAGAACTTTAACAATAGCTTCACATCATCACAATTTATTATTGAATATAATGAACAATTCTGAAAAATTAAAAACATCATTTGATTCTTGAAAATGATGAAATATGGAAATAATTGTTGGGTCTTTATATTTTATTTAACAAACTTACTATTAATAATATTTGTTAAAATATATTTCATAACAGTACAAGAAATCTCCTGAAGAAATTCTTGAATTTACCCTTAACAAAATACTGTCCACATAGATAAGAATATCGGGTTGGTTTCCAATCGTTTCTATCCACGGCATTTCTCCATTTTTCACGACGATCAGAATCGGCTGGAAACCGGTGGAAAGAAATTACAGAATTTTTTTGGGCCCGATTGAACAATGCACCGCTACGCACGTTCTCACCATTATTAAATTGGTGTAATTATTAAACCGAAGGCACGATTTAAAACATAAAATATTAGTAATATCATAGAAACCTTAGCACATTTCAGGCACGTACGCAAGGGGGG
>JAHWFO010014578.1:5820-89743 GCA_023313115.1 Rhysida immarginata
GTCCAAGCAAAAAAAAAAAAAAAACGTTGTATCTATATACAAAATTCGCTATAATCCAAATAAAAAAAAAAATGAAAATACTATCTGTTATTAGACAGTTTGCGATTTTTCGTATGAAAATCAAAAAGATACGAAAACATTTAAAAAATTTTCATTTTAGTCACTAATGTAACGGAATTTTTTCAAGATTTTCGTAGGGAATTTCGCGTATGACGAAACGAGTGCGCATTGGCACATCGGCTCCCCGATTCATAATGGACGCCAAACTTTAGCTCCGTCGAAGAAAAAGTATGAACGTACAGTGCATTTCGACAGCACAAACAACCCTATTAAATAAACATGAATTACCTACTGCAATAGCTTAAGCAAAATGTTGATAAAACATCTATTCTAAAATGTTGATAACTAACTTTCGAATCGACTGGAAGAATCCACTTTGAAAAGGGCCGAATGCTGCAAGGGAAACAAATTTTGTTTCGTAAAAATAAAAAGTCGGTTTTGTGCGCACAGCGCAACTTGTTTGACGAAAACAAAAAATAATCATGAGCAAATACGAAATTGCCACTTAAATTATGTCGTTTTCGTGTTTTGTTTTTTTTTTCGTACGAAAAATCCTAAATTGTCTATTATTTAAGAAACAGAATCAAAGATGCTTTATTACTGAAAAATTAATCAAAGATTTTTTTGTAAGGAAATTCAAATTTTATTGATAAGCAGATAAAGAAAACTAAGTAGGAATAAATGATGAATGAATAAAAACACTGTAGGAATAAATTTAAATATGCTATAATATGTCTTTAATATCTTCGGACAATTTATTTAAACGCACTACTCCACAAAGGGAAATTCTTTCCTGATAATAATCACAACACAATTTGGAAAACCTTTTCTGTTATTTTTCTCAAGCCTACCCTAGATCCAATTCGTAAATTGCCGACAACCTAGTTTATCTATATTGCCTGTATAAGTAATAAAAGTTAATTAGATAACTGTCTAAAAATCATACACGTTATGAATATTAAGCGATGTGGGAGGGGTGTTTTCCCCATCATGGCAGTTGCCTAGAAGTTCAACTGGCAAATCTTTTTATTTGCGGCTCCAATTGGTATGACTTAATTTCACGATTTTCAAATAATTCATAGAATAGTTTTAAAAATCTCCATCGAAATTTTTGTCGCTTGAAGAGAATTCAGTACTGCTAACCGAGCTGCACTTTGCCATATCATATACCTCATACAATACAAAAAGTAGCTACAGGTCGCGTTTCAGCAGGCCGATGACGTCACGGGGATGATCGCTCCACATTCAATATGGAGCGCGACGGATTTTACGAAATAGGTATATAAACGCAGTTTTTATATATTTAGAGAAATTTTTGGCAACTTTTAATATTACTACATTAATTTATTTTCACTCTAGATTATTTAGACAAAAATTAGTTTTTAAGTGGTACTTGTCCTTTAAAATTAAATTCCTTAATAAAATAAAAAGAAATTGTGGAATGAAAATAAATAAAAAGGGAAACGGAAAAAAGCGGAAATACAGGATACGTATTTCGGTCACAAGGTACCCATCCTCTGCGGCCAAAGACAAAAGAAAATACTTAAAGCAAGAGAATATATAGAAATACTAGGGGGAGTTGCAGTATGGAGAATATTTCCCACTAGTTGAGCAAAAGGGAAATTACACAGTTGCGGTCCTTCAACTCAGGAATGGTGGCACAACTTGTTCGGAATACATTTCTTCCTTGAGATACTCCTAAAGGAAAAAATCAGCACATGAGAGGTGACCGTGGCGGCCAGGAGATGTTATCATTACGAGAAATTACTGTATTCTCTCGGAAAGGTCTGTCGCAAGAAAGTCATGGAAATTCTGATTGTATGCAAGGTTCAGGTCGCTCCGTCTTGTTAAACCATAATTGGTTCATTTCCACATAGAACTTTTATTCCAATAAAGCCGGGGACATCATTTGACAGGAGTCTTATTCAGGAGACTTACTGATGAAGGAAATTTGGTTTCCGAAAAGGAGACTAATTAAAGGAACACTGAAAATTATCATGTGGATTAGTGTTTTCAGTGTTCCTTTAATTAGTATTACTTAACCCATTCAAACATTGACTTACAAATTAACAAATGGCATACTTGTAATTATCAGGTCCAGGGGAAAGTGTTTTCGTTTCATCACCTGGACCTTACTTTTTGAATGGTTACAATACTCTCGTAGGATGATTTGAATAATGCAAATTTTTTATACATTAAAGAGAAATGATTGGTCATTCTTTTGCACTCACTTGTCTAAGTGAAAAATTCAATTACCCGGGACAATTACAGTTTTAGGTAAACAGAACAACCTTAAGAAGTTAAAAATAACTCAAATTGTTTTTCAGGAAATGTTTGAATCTGCTTTGTTACCAGATAAGTAAGATAACCGTGGTTCTAGAGGCTGTTTAAGTGGCGGTAGCTTCATTTTCCCATTAGAGCAAATCGGCCTCGGTGGCTCAGTGGTTGCGTGATCGCCTCTGATGCCCGAGGTTCGAAATGCGGTTCGACCCCGGCCGAGGACGACGAGGATTTTTTCAGGGGGAAAATCCTGAGATCACACACTTCCTTCGGAAGGGAAGTAAAGCCGTTGGTCTCGTGTAGTCGTTTGCTGGCTGCATGTTAAAGAACCCTTGCGAGGCAAAATTTGCGGCCCCTATAACGCCGTTCTGAAAAGACCATGGCAGTTGAAAAGGACGTTAATACCAAACAAACCAAACCAATCAACCATTAGAGCAACATATTTCTGGTGGTTCACATTTGTATTTCATTGCTTACAATGGTTACACACATCCATCCTTCCTATTAGGACTTTAGGGTGATTACTGTAATCGTATTCAGAGTTGTAATTAAATGGTCCTAATTTTAAATCAGAATGTCAATTCCCCAACCTTAATTTTTCCGTTCTACGTCGAACTCGTTGTACACGCAGCTCTCTTGCCTTCTAAGTTTCTCTTGCCCTTGACGCTGAAGCTCGCATACGGTCCTGCTATATACGAAGCTCTCCTTCCTCTGAAGTTTCACTTGCCTTTGACGTAGAAGCTCGAATGCGCTGCTGCTGTAGACGAAACTCCCGTTGTTCAGGTGATTCCAACGCCCGGATAGCTTTTTGTCTTTTAGCTGCAAGGTTTCTTCGACCAATGCTCTTTCTTTTCTTCGGTGGGATTTCGATAGATATGAATTGATACGTATCCTTCAAACGATTATTAAATAGCACCACATAGATAAACCGTATGTTCGTTGGTTTGATGAGTCGAGTTGATTATTCCTTTATTCGGAATAAAACTGTAATAGGTTATACACTGCTCAAACGTTCCAAACACACAAACTTTCCCCACGTGTATCTCCTTTATTCGGAACGCTTGTTAGGGATCTGAAGGGGGACACGTGTATCTCCTTTGCCTCATCGAGAGACTGACCTACGTCAGTTCAGGCAGGCATTGGCACTGACCTCTCGGATTTTAACGAAATTTGGTATATACAATTGCCCTAGGGAGTTGGTAATGAATGCCAAATATTATTAATTTTTTTTTTCATTTTATGGAAGTTATGGACATTTAAAATTTTCGAAATTTAAGTGGGGGCCTTATCTATGAAGTACTGTAACTTCGGTTGCATTTTACTTAGAAAGATGTGATTGGTGACATATGAAAGCTCTTTAACTGTAGATTTTAAACGAAAAGGCAAAGACAGTTTTTTTCTTGAAGATTTGATTGATTGGTGGCCAGAGAGGAATCTCTAGATAAAGTCCCGGCGCCATAAATGTAAACTTTGATTTTTATTGGATGCGATTGGGCTGGGAACAATAGCCGTACGCAACAGATTTTTTGTTTTAATTCCGAGAATTTAAAATATTTTTTGTCGAATTTGCATGGCTGACGTGAAATGGAATGTTTTTACTTGGAATGGTTTATGGTTTTTGATTGGATTTATCCGTCACATATAAGTTCTATGAATTTATATTACATAATTTATTTTCTAACGGGCCGGCGAGAAACGAGACCCTACTGCCTTCTATTCCTGGTTGGAATTTGAGTACTCCGACTGTCAGACTTTCCCATGGACTTTTGGATCTCATTCTACGGACAAGTCGACAAGACAGCCGCTTTATGGATAAAAGGACAGCAATTTCTACTCACTCTTGATCGAGTTCCAGCGTTCGAGATGAGCTGCCTTTTCCTTCTGCCAATTTGATAACCCAACTAACCTTTTAAGTTTTTACCTGCCTTTTCCTTTCTACAGTTTACTTTTTCCCTTTTGTCCTTTCCTCCCCTTCCCTTTTCTCCACTACTGTTCTTTACTGTTGTTTTTCCTTTCCTTTCGTTTTTTTTTTCAGTACTTTCTTCGTCTGGTGGCCATCACCTCGGGTGGATTATGATCTTAATCTACGTTTCCACTGACGACCTGGAACTAAGCTTATTCCGCTTTACCCTGTGGGATACGGCTAGAGAATACCCTTCGAACTCTAATTGGACTCAATGACGTCTCAGGTTGTGTTTTATGGATCGTTAAAAAAGATTTCAGTCAGCTCCCGAGTCAAAAACAGAAATGTGTGATCTTAATCTTCTCGGAATCCGTCAGGCAGAAACTTTGCTGGTTCGTCGTCCGCAGGAAGATGGTTTATCTTTCCTTACCGAATCTACAAGGTTGTAATTAGTGAGGCGAGATTTGTTACTTGTTTGTTTTGAACAAATTATTTAAGATTTTTTTTGGAACATTTCCTCTTGTATCTTTCTTTTTTATCCTTTTCTTCTTATTTAGGAGTGGAGCCCAAAGCGAGAACTTCTTCGAAGTATCTATCCCTGTTATTTTCAGGAAGCTAGTTTTAAGCTTTGTCACCAGAGAATTCGGCTTCGGCATCTATTTTTAACCGGCTTCAAAAAAAGGAGGTTATCAATTCGATGCATATGTATGTAATATTGATGGAATTGCACAATATTCATACATGTTAGTCTATTTGAGCTTCTAAACAAGTATGCCAATTTTCGTGTGTGTGTGTCTGTGTGTGTATGAATTTAACCGACTTCAAAACAAGATTAAACAGAGTATAAAAAAACCGACTTTAATGAAACTTTCACTATCGCCTAGCTATATCAGTCCATATCTTGAAAAATTCTGAATCGATCTTGATGAAACTTGGACTGTTCCCTAAGTTGAAAGATACTTAATCTAATAAAAAAAGAATTATTGCAATTCGATTTCTAGTTTCTGAGAAATAAGTGGACAAGCATACAGACACACACTTATGAAATTTGGCATAGTTGTTTGGAAGCCCACATAGACTAACATATATGAATATTGTGCAATTCCAACAATAATACATACATACGCATCGAATTGATAACCTCCTTTTTAAGAAGTCGGTTAAGACTTCTTGGAAGACCTCTTGGGTTAGTCAGGCTTTTTGACTACTTCAGTGCATTTCATTTGGTATTTAGTCTGGAAGCACTGCTTCCGTCCCACCTGAACAAATGTACAGTCGGGTGCAAAAAGGTTTTTACCTGCTCCGTAGGGGCTGAGCTTACTGCATGTTGATCGGTTGCAAAATCAGGTAATAGTACTGAGAGTTAAGGCAAATTAGAATGGACCTGTCCCTTTTGAATGAAAATAGGGTAGCAGGTATACGCTTTGGATGTGCTCGTCGCTTGCTCTCTCCTGACAATAATAAGCGATAGCGGCTGACAGCAACATCGTTAAAGTCTGCTTACTGCCTCGATTAGTAGTTCGAATCCGATATGGTTAGACTTTTTTTTTGTTCATTATCGCGTTTTTGATTTCGTTTAAGTTTTAAACAGTGTATGTAAAGAACACCATAAACAGATTAAAAATTTTTCATCCAAGTGTGCAATTTGATCTGTTTATTTGAGGGTTTAAAAACTTTTCATGTTAATTGTCATGTTATACTATCTATATACAGATGGGTCAAGGTCAGAGGAGGGAGTTGGCTGTGCGTTTCTCATTGATATTGTAATTTTTTCTTATCATTTGCCAGATGATTTTTCCATATTCTCTGCAGAATTGTTTGCCATAGTTAAAGCACTTGAATTTTCTTTCAAATATCCAAATTTCACCTTTTGGATATTTTCTGATTCATTGAGCGCTTTGCAATCGCTGGAATTCTTTGATACTGATAATCCTTTTATTCAAAGAATTCAGGAGTATCTGCACTACCTAGATTCTCAAGGTTCTAAAATTGTTTATGTGTAGATCCCTAGTCATATGGGGATACAGCAAAACGAACGGGTCGATAAAGCAGCAAAGACGCAATAATTTATTTACCAACTAGCTGTTACCCGCGACTTCATCCGCATTAAAGTCGAAATAGATAAAATCGCCTGCAAGTATAGATTTCTTATTTCCCGAGATTTCGTGATTAGTCAGTGAGGAGCATTTCCCTTTTATATTAAGACACTGCCCCAAATAAATCGAGATCAGGAAGGAAAAATTAAATTACGACTTTATTTTATGGTTGAATAGAATTAATGTGAAGGCCAAAAAATTCTGAAAAAATTTCAGTATTGGCCTGCCACTCTCTAAGAGTGAAGGCCTATGTGTTCGTTACAGAAACTCAAATTTTTATTTTTTGCTGAAATCGACTTAAAAACTCATGATTCGAAAAGATATGTTGAAATTTTGAGAAAAAAAATTCCGTCTGTACGTTTGTATGTGACCAATTTTGTGCAGCTAACTCCTCTGAAACGCCAAATAGCAGAACCAAATAAAAGTAATACATACGTAGAGAGACCCTATATTGTGCCTTAGCGTATATTTTATGTCAATTGTGTAAGCCTTTTTCAAGATATTAATTTTTTTGGCTGTAGCGTTCAAACTAGCAAACCAAACTCAATAAACTCGACATGTACGTACTCCTCTCATTAAGGCTGTGATGAGCCGTTTTGGAGTTATTAACTATCTCCCCCCCCCCCCCCCCGTCGTCAATTCTATTTTCTTTTTGTTTAAGTAATTCACACTAAGAGGGGTCCTAAAACTATGCATTGACGCATTTTTTATGGTAATGGGCTAAGCCTTTTTAGAGGAATTGCTTTTTTTTGGTAAAAATGAAGAAATGGCAGAAGCATTCATTTCGTCACCCCAAACACAATGTAAACGACATGAACAGCTTTTCCTCTTATTGAAAAACACAATTTCTTTTTTCAATCCGTATCATTATCTCGTGGTAGGCCTGTGCGAATGTATCATTCCACCATACCAATTTATCAAGTACCGAAAGGTGCTTTATGCTATCAGTGTGGGGAAACGTGTCTGTCTGTCCGTCTGTCTGTCTGTCTGTAACTCAAACTCCTCCGAGGCTATGAAAGATTTTCAAAATCTGTTTTCGTCAGTCGATGAATATGGTTCATGGCACGAACCAGTTACAAATATTATCTAAATCGGTTCATTGGCATGTGCACAAATCAATCACAAATGTTATCTAAATACGTTCAATAGCACGTGCACAAATGGTACCTTTACGACCCCATTTAGCAATTTTCAATGGAGAGATATATTAAAGAATATATCAAACAAATCGTAATGACGAGATAGAAGCGGATATAAATTAGTATTTTCGCCAATTAATAAATATAGTTCCAGGAATGAACCATTTTGAAAATGGTTGAAATCGAAACAATGACACGTGCTCTAATAGTACCCTTATGACACCCTCAAAAATTTTCAGTCCTAAAATATGGCATGCAATATATCAACCGACTTGGAATGATGTGTTATGAATGAATATAATGTAAACTTAATGATAGTCGAAATTGGTTTCAAGGAACCTGGTTTAGTGGAACCATTATGGTTCATTGGAACTTTCAATGCTAAAATATGGCATGTAATATATCAAACAACTTGGAATGATGTGTCATGGATGAATATAACGTAATATTTATGATAGTTGAAATTATTTCAAAGGTACGTGGTTTAATGGTATCATTATGGTCCATTAGAAACTTCCAATGTTAAATTTTACTTTTAACAATTAACACATCAAGTGAACTTTTTAAAACAAATCTTTACCTACTGCTTTCCCAGAATGCGATTACTTCATTTACATATGGACTAATCGTATTTTACAAAGGGGTTGGATACCATGGAATATCCTTGACGAAGTTTGTCCTTAGACTTTTCAACAAAGAAGCACGTGCACCTTGAAATTTCTTCGCAAACAATTACTTTAAAAGTTATTACAGTAGATTACTTGTGTTAATTGTTAAAAATATAATAATCTAGGCCTACCAACGCATACTGCGTCCCGGTGTCATTTGATTGTTCAATGCAGTATTGTAAGTAAACGGAGCTGCGGGGACCCATGTTCATATGACAAAAAATACTTCTAAGGACCTCTTCTATCATCTCCCAAAAAATCTGTACTCAATTCAAAAACACCCTGTATAAACAGAGATACAGACAAACAGACAAAAATCCTAAAACTATTGTTTGGGCTTCTGTATCATTTAGAACCACACAAAAATTGGAGGAGCTTTTAAGCTGTTGTTTAAGCTTCAGTATCGTTTATAATACACTTAGCAATCACCTTTTCTCAAAAAATGAAATGTAAATTTTTCGCCTCGCTACTATTTTATTGTATATATATAGATTTTTTTTTTTTTATTTTTTTTTTTTACCAATTTTGGAGTTACTGTCTATCCCTGAGCATTGGTTTCCAGTGATTTATAAGAAGCTCATGTCTGTTTGGCAAAGATCTTGGCCTTCTAATCCAATGAAAAAATTATTTGAGATTAAGCATACTATTATAAATGTCAGTATAATGCGCTGCGCCCGGCAGAGGCAAATTATTTTGTGTATATGTTTATGAGCATGTGGTATGTGTGTCAGGTGAGACTGTTTTTGTGAATGCTTATGGGTATTGGTATCGTTTTTTTAAATTTATTTTGTGTTGCAATCTTGTGTTTTGGACGTGGTATGAATAGGAGGGGGTGGCTGAGTTTTTGTGTGTGCGTTGCGTGAGTTGAGCCAAGGTGTAGGTGAGTTGAATAATTAGTGATTGTTTATCTGTGGGTTGTTGTTGTGGTGTTGTGGCTTGTTTTTTTTATTTCGTTGTAGTAAATAAACTGTTATCATAATTTTAGTTTTTGTAAGTTTTATTTTTCCTATTATTAAGAAACTTTTAATTGCTTGGCCGCTGTCGCTCGTTGCGATCTCGACAGCGTTCAGGTATTATTGAGTTATATTGTTACCGGAAATATTTTCCGAGAAGCGGGCGAAGCTTTTTTGTTATTGTTGATGACTTTTGTTTACATATTTTTTTTTGTTGGTTTTAAGTTCTGAGAGTGAACGGACGTTCGTTGAACGGGACCTTGTTTGGTTAAGACGATGTTTTTGGAATGGCCGTCCGCCATGCTGTAAGTTTGAGGTCGGCGTTATCTAGTATTTGCGAGAAGATAAAAGCGAATATGAGTAACTACTTTAAACTCCACACCCTCTCATAATATATATATACCGTAATTGTGCCCGGAGGATTCTTTTCAACGTTTCAAGCATCTTTGCCGCTGTCCTTATGATTTTTCGCCCGATGTATATCGCCAGTTTGGCGCCGGCTGCGGAGAATGTAAGTGTCAACATCGGGTCATGTGACCTGCAGCATGGGCAATGAGATTTTTGCTTTGGTGAGTTTGATTTTCTGTACTTTTGTATCCGCGAGTGGGTCCCTTCATGACGAAGACTTTGTATCGTCTCAGTTCACAAGAGTACCCTCAAGTGTGCGTGCTGTGTTTCTTTTTTTTCGGAGGAGCACTTAACTGTAACAGTCGCGGTTTAAACGATTCGTTATAACTTTTATGCACTGTGCAGAACGAATCCCGATCTGGCTTTGTTACTTCTACTAGCTCTGTTATTTTGCTTATATTCAATTTAACTTAAATACGAGGGGAGATCAAAAAGTAAGTTGCACTAACTCGCCGCAGGAGCGCGCTGTGTGTCGCAATCTTGGGCAAAGCGGAGAAAGGGACATTAACTGCGCAGACGTCGGATAGGGCGGTTGCTGTGGTTTCCCATCGTGTTTTGTGTGACTAGCGGGCTAAAAGCAATGGCGCGTCAACTGGATGTCCACTCCAAACTTGAGGTGCGAGCAGCAATCCGATTTCTATGTGCCAAACGGGTGAATTGCACGGACATTCATCGTGAAATCACTGCTGTATATGGAAATTGAGCGCCGGTGTGATTTGGTTGCACGATAACGCAACACCTCACAAGGCCCGCCAAACGTGCGAACTGCTGCAGCGATTCAAGTGGGAGGTTTGGCAACATCCTCCATCCATACAGTCCCGACTTAGCGCCATGCGACTTTCATCTTTTCGGTAAGCTCAAAGCGGAACTCGGTGAACAACGATTTCGAAACGATGAGGAGGTGAAAGCGGCTGTCACCGTGTGATTACAAAACGCTGGAGGAGATTTCTATGCATCCGGAATCGAAAAGTTGGTTGATCGTTCGGATAAATGTTTAGGGTCTCTTGGGGACTATGTGGAAAAGTAAACCTACATTGCATGCTGCTATAGCCGTCTTGCTTTTGTATAGTTAGTGTAATAAATGGCCATACCGTGGAAGTGCAACTTACTTTTTGATCTCCCCTCGTATTAATGAAATCTAATGGGTTGAATATAGTAGTAAAGTGTAGTGTGTAAGAATTGAGGAGGTGCAAAGAGATCGCGTGTCGCAGGTAAATCTGTTGTGTGTAAATCGTAAAGGGGCTTAGCAACGTGCCACTCTCGTGAGGAACGGGAACTGGGGTTCCTGTGTTCCCCCCAGTCATATCAAAGGGTTCAAGTTGCGCTTGTTGGCGTTTATTTGGTGGAATATTTGACTCCCGTGTCCTTGACCAGGGTGCACTGCTTACTGGCTCTGCCGTTGAACTCTGTTTGCCTTGCACATAATAGAAATAAATGGAAACATATACCTCGGCACATGATTGGTCATTTCACCTCGGGGGTTTGGAGCTATATCTAGCTGCTGTCACCTATTGTATTAAGTGTTAGAGTAATAATTAAAGTTAACTCTGATTAAGTATAGGGGCCCCTCTAGTATAGTGTTGAGAGTTATATTAGCTCAATAAATTGGCACTGTTAGTACAATGTTTAAACGTGAACATGTATAAAAGCAACTGCCTATAGAGAATAAAGAGTGTTAGTTGAAACGGTACTTGTGTGGGTGGCTGTTTGTGTATTTTAGTTTTACACACCTTTAACGCGCTTGCCCTCTGCGGTGCCTCAACCCCTGACAAGTCCCTTCCAGCGACTATTCCAGTAATCAGCTAGGTGTTTGATAATAGTAGTGGGGGGGGGGGGCCACTTCACATTATCGTGGTCTACTCCTTGTTTAACGATTAGACGCGAAGATGTTGTATTAACTAGACTTAGAATTGGTCATGGTCGTCTTACACATGTGCATTTATTAAAAAAAGACCCAGCCCCCTGTATCCATGTGGGGACAGGCTGGCAATAAAGCATATCCTCATACAGTGCACACTGCAGGGTCGGGACACATTAATATGACCACCTTTGGCGGCAAGCACAGCAGCTAGTTGACGTGGCAGAGAGTCAATAAGTCCCCGGAAGCTGGTTGCAGGTATCTGGGACCATTCGGCGATCAGTGCATCCCGTAATTCCATCACCGTGCGTGTTGGAGGGTCCCGCTTGCGGACATGGCGATTGAGATGGTCTCAGAAATGTTCACTGGGGTTGAAGCCCGGGGAGTTTGGTGGCCATGGGAGTAGCTTGAATTCATCCTCATGCTCCTCGAACCAGTCGTTGACAATTTTGGCAGTATGGCAGGGAGCACTGTCCTGTTGATAGGTGCCATCACCCTTAGGAAACACTGTCGACATGAAGGGGGTACGTAACGAACATTGGTAAACATTGGTACGACATGGAGTACACCCCATGAAGGGGGTATACCTGGTCTGCGACAATCGTCAGTTAAGGAACAACATTCAGTGTACCCTCCAGCGGTATCAGTGGACTCAGACCATACCTCGAAAACATCCCCCAAACAGTCACACCTCCCCTATCAGCCTGTCGTCTGCCAACGATGGTGTCGGGATACCTGTTCTCAGGTGCTTCCCGGCGAACTCTCCATCGTCCGTCCACTCTGTTCACCAGAAACCGCAACTCGTCAGGGAAAGCAACCCTTTGCCGTTCGGCCGAGGTCCAATGGCGATAGTCCATTGCGAATTGGAGGCGTTTTCGGCGATGCACAGGCGTCAACATGGGTACTGTTACCAGACGCCTGCACCGGAGTACCAACCTCAAGAGGGATCGTTGCACTGTCTTGGTGCTGACACGCGTAGTGGCCCCACTGTTCATTTTCTGTGTCAGTTGCTCAACAGTGGCACGCCGATTGGTCTTGGCCAGGCGTCGTAACCGACGCTCGCCTCTAGGAACGATAGCCCGTGAGGCCCCACAGTTACCTCTTCGGTTGCTCGAAACTGTCTGGTTCGTCCAGTCGCGGTACACCTTCACAACGGCAGCCCTAGAGCAGTTTCCAAAGGTGGCCGTTTCTGAAATGCTGTCCCCCTTAGCCCGATAGCCAATGATCATCCCCTTTTGGAGGTCCGACAGGTCACTTGCTCTGCCCATGACGGCGACAATTGCTGTGTTAACGGATGCTACTACACCTCTGATGTTGTCAGGTTTTAATGATATGCAATGATTTTTCATCTGCATACCATGGGACGTTTCAATATGTTCGAGGAGAGGTGGTCATATTAATGTGTCCCGACCTTATATATGAGGATAACCTAGGATTTTTAAAAAAGTTTTTCGGTTTTTAAAGATTATTCGTATTTTTAAATTCATATAATCAACCTTTCATTACCCTTATTTTTGCAGCTTCATAAGATCAGTGGCATCAAGTACAAATCTAAAATTTTCAGTTTTTAAAAATTATTCATATTTTTAAACTCATATAGGTATTTTATCTCTGTAGTCATCTTTTAGGGATTTTACATTTTTATGTTTCGCTCATGCTTTCTTTACGGTTTTTGTATGTGTAACTTTCCTATTTTTCATCTGAGTTTTTAAGTTTATTTTTATTATTTTTTGTTTTTAAGTATGGTTGTATTAACTTTTTGTCGGGCGCAAAATGGCCATAATAGCTGACGCCCTAAAACCTTAATCAACCAACCATCATGTTATTCTTTATTCTATACTAGCTGAGATGCCCGTCTTCGCCGAGCTTTCAAGGTAAAACGAAGGCGGGGTATCAGTATCTGTCTACTCTAGGTATATACCAATGTTGTTTAAGGTTTGACCCTGGGACTTGTTAATTGTCATTACATAAGCTGGGCGAACGGGAAATTGTCGACGTTTGAACTCTACAAAATGATCAGTCGCCTGTAACAGTAACGGTATTGTTTTTGGTATTAAAACGAATTGCCTGCGTTATCCCCGCTGAGTATTGTAGCTTATATTGAACCTGATTGTTCGGAATTGGCTGTTGTATTCTTTAATACCCAAAACATTCAACCTAATGACCGTTGACCCAACAATTTACCGACAACTTCGGACGTTGCTGTGGTTCTTTACCGGGCAGGGAATCCGTGCATATGGTGATATTATTTGGCGCCAGCGCACAGAAAGTAGAGTTTGTCGGATTTTAGAAAATCACCCATGGCATGATCCTTTACAAATAGACTAGATATCCACCCGTCACATGACGGGTGTCAACCGTACAGGTTGAAGGGTAAAGAAATAAAAATGGAGCATCAATGGTTTTGGATGGATGGATGGATGGATTTTCAGCCTCCATCACCCCTTTTATCCAGGACACTAGCTGTTTGGGATGAAAGGATGATGGTGAAATAGACAAACACAAACATCCATGCGGAATGTATAAACATCCATTTATTTTTCTCACTGGAATAAATATTCCATCTTTTTCAAACGTCGACATCCTTTCTTTTTCAAAGTTTGCAAGGTCCACGTAGGATGTGCTTTGGCAATATTAATAACTTTTATTTTATAGTTCAAAGGAACTTACTCTATTTCTCTGCTCTTTTTCTCTTCTGGTTCATAATCGTCCGATGAAAGATCTTCAATTTCTTGACAAGATACTGGTTCACAATCTTCATTCACATGAATCAATGCCTCTTCATTTACAAATAATTTTTCATCCAGCATTTCTAATGTAAGTTCATAGAGTTGCTGTCCCATCATCATAGCTTCGTGAGAAATTATAGTTGACGATTCTGATGCAATCATATTATTTTCATGGAGCAATATTACAAAATATACTACTGCATCCTTCAATCGCAATTTCGAAACTTCGCTGTCCATATATTCATCAATTTTCTCTTCAATCCCCGAAGAGCCAGCAAATTCTCCGCTCTCCATTTTCACAGAAAAACGTTTTTATTAACTGTTTTATGATTAAAAAACCATTATTATTTCACAATTAAAAACGGCTTTTTTTTGTAACGGCTTGGCAACCTCCGCTCAAACTTGATGAGAGCCAGTGGCGCGAGAAAGATCTAGAACATTCCAAACCTCTTCTCACGTGCCTCTCTGCGCTCTGCCTACCTTGTGCACTATATGATAAATATGTCAGGTAGCCTCGAAATAATTTTTTTTAATAAAATAAAAAATAAAATAAAATAGTTATTGTTTTTAAAATGTTGATTCTATAAAAAATATTTTGCAGAAAATACTTTATTACTCCGTAGGCACTTGTAACAATAAAAATAAGTATAATACGAGAAGAGGAATTTTGAGAAAAGGAAAATTTTGTGAAAAAAGTTGGTTGTCACAAATAAATTTGTAAATATAATATATTGAATAATTATTTCGGTAAAGAAAAAAAAATTGTTACAACTGGGATTCAAACCCGCCACCTCACACTAATAATTTGATTTGTGAGGAGCAACCACGCTGTCGTCTGAGCTATCGGATCACTTACAATCAAAGAGGAAAACTTTCCCTTATACATGGTGCTCGAAACTTTAAACCGTCTTTTTTTCAAAATTGGCTGATCAGTGCGCCTTAATATTTAAGTATATTAATATCTTAATGGTACACTACAACTATACGAAGTCTCGTATTAAACTAAAATTCCGAGGTCGTAATGTCCCCTTGTTAGATGGCCTTTCTAGGCGGTGTTGCTTAGATGACCTATCGTTTCAGAAACTTTACCTTGCATGAGATATACACATTGTTGGTCCGCGCATATTGTTTGCTCATGCATTGTCGCTTCATGACAGACGGATCAAACAAAATATATAGATTTTAGTTTTTAATAAAATATACACTAACTCATATCACCGTTCTTTTGAACCTCTTTTGTTCAAATCATTTAATACTCTCTACTATTAGAATACATAATTATATAATAAATTAAAAAAAATTCGGTTGGTTTTGGCATAATTGTCGTTGACTACTTTATATACACACAAAAAAAATGAGTCTTGTAACCTTTCGAGCAGTCAAAAGAAAATAGCTTCCACTTACACCTATAAATCACTTACCCATCACACCATAGCTGCATCAACTATACTGCGCATATAACTATACCGATACTGCGCACCATTTATGTTAAACTAATCCTATTTGGTTAGTAATATATTATTAATAAAACAAAAATTCACAACAGAACAGCCAAAATAATCTTTTTGTCAACATATTTGAGCACGTTACGTAAAACTTGCCTACCCCCGATGCTAAGATAAAACTTAATGGAATCGTCCCATAGTATGCGTATTCGACTGAACACCTGGAAAAAGCAATCTCACTGGATTGAAGTATTGTAAGGAAGCCGAACAACTTTGACTTAGGTAAAAACCTTTTTGCACCCGACTGTACACTTCACTGTTCGATTGTCGATTGTCTTTTTCCCTTGAGGGTGGGTACTTTCTCCCCGAAATACGTATTCGGAATTTCCGCTTTCCTCCTTGTGGATTAGACGTTTCCCTTTTTACTTAAACTACCTTTATATTTTAAATTTTTTTAAAAAAATGCTTCTCTGTTAGACAATTTGCACTGTTTCTGTTAGAAGAAAAGTGATATTTTATATGTAAAACATCGAAAAGTTGATAAGAACCCACTATTATATTACCGTATAAGGAAAGAAAAAAAAAAGATTTCACTTTTATTATCCGCACTTTTGACTATTTCTTCTAACGATGAGAGTGCGTTATAAAAAGGAATTCTTTCGAACTCTCCAGTGTCAGTGGGCAGTTTTTCTTTTTGTTCCTTTTCTTCTTCAGTTTGAAATATCGGCAAGCTCAAGAGAATTAAAGGAAAAAGTTTAAAATATTCCATCGTACTCGAATCTCCTGGAAGAAATCTATATTAAGATGAAATTATAAGTATCAAATTTATTAAAATCAGTTTTTGTTAATAATGTCAAAGACTAGTTTTCTTGCTGGAATCTATACACTCTGACCCAAAAAGTCGACGTATCAAGTAGAAAATATGCAGTTGATACGAAAATTGGTACGTAGAATTGTTGAATTTTAGCCAATCAGAATGCTAGGAGCAACACACACAGAACAAACAGAAAACTGATTTTATATACAGGGTTAGCAAGAAATAAGTTTCCCACTTCAGAGGGCCGTAGAATGCGTTCTATTGATCCAAATGAGATAAAATTTGAACTACAAGTAACTACAAATGACGCGCTTGACATTTAATAAATAAAAAATTTTAGTGCAAAAATTCACCAACACATGGCGCTCTAACACAAATAGTATTTCTTTGCTTATATGGAAAATGTGAAACATGATGTGCGTTACAGCGCATGCCTATTAGCATTATTCTTCGAATACAAAGACGGCGGATTCTGCACGAGCATTAGTTACTGCTCTGCACATGATGCCTACGTTGCCTGAAAGAGGGCTACTATACTTGTGCGGACTCTGGTGAGCGTTTCTTGCGTTAGCTTCGGGAGAGCTCCTTTGTTTACAGGTGTGCACAAGGTAAAACAAAAGGCAAAATTAAACTAGTTATTACTTTTGTACTAAATTGTAGGTATGTCAATTAACTTTAAACATGTCAAATAACAGCTGTAGTATAGTAGGATGTGATAATACGTATAAAACTGCCAAAAAAGCAGGAAAAACCAATTCATTTCTACATGTTCCCGTTCAGGCCATGGGAAACTAAACGGATGCAGAAATGGATCCAGTTTGTGACGAGGAAAATGTAAAATTTGTTTTTAATCAAATAAAATATTAATTCAGTATCATAATTTAATTATGATAGAACAATATGCTCAGCAGAATTACAGGCGAGGAATGGATGACCGTCTCAAACTTGTATGTATGCAGCGATCATTTCATTGGTAGAACAAAATACGATCATCCCAGTCATCCTGATTACATTCCAACAGTTCGATGTTTGACATCCAATGTGGCTTTCAAAAAAGTTCAACGCTTTCAGGGGTAATTCACGGTCAACAGAAGTAATCTCTTTCTAGTGGATGTTTAATATGTCCCAAATTTCGCTGTTTAAGTCACAATGAAATTTTCTTAGCACTCACTTTAATATGATTTTATAAGTTGGTTTATTTATGCTTGTCTGAGGCAGGCATTGTCCGGTGGCTGCTATAAATTTCTTTGTTCACAGAATCCATATGCTTTTAATCAACTAATTACTGCTTTTTTATGGTACTAGCTCGAAAAGATGAGGTGTAAATTGTTTCACAAAAAAAAACTAATTTAAGCACATTTTCCATGCTGAGTGTCAATTTTCCATGCATTGCGCATGGAAGAAGTAGAATGGGAAGCGAAGCTCGTAACAGTTCCAGTGCTAAATCGGTGAAATAAAAACAGCGCCAATTCCTTGCAGCATTTGAGTTGATCTAGGGCCAACTTCCGCTGTTTCTTTTCACTCTCTGTTGTTATTTTAATTGCTGCCATGCGAGAATGCCATCCGCTGTTCTATCATGCCCTCTTCCTCCCCCTAAATGATTCTTTAAAAATTTTCTTTCTATTCGAAAGTTGCAATAGTTTGCTCCTTTAGAATCTGCCTTCCATGTGCTCTTCATGTCGATATTTGACGTTAAGAACAAAATTTTCGATGAATGAAAAGTTATACAATTGAAAGGAAGACATTGGAGTTACTTTGCAGCACATTGTCCCGTTGGCGATCGCTCTTCCACAACTAAGTCTTTTTTTAATTCCTGACCACGGACTACACCATGTGCTCCATGGAGGAAGGAAGTACACAATGGACTACACAATGACAGGAGAAGAAGTAACTATCCTTTTATTGAGTCTGACTTAACCATGGAATGAGTGACGAGAAATAGATTCCCTTTCGTTTCATTACGTTTCGACTCATCCGCTAGGATCACTAGTGTACTTTTTATTTCACGATTTCTCAGGAGCTTCGCTTCCCATTCTACTTGTTCCATGCATTGCGTTTCTCTCCCGAATCTAGTTGATTTAGCTTCAACCAGGTGCACAGTCACTAGCGCTCCTAGAGGCATGCACCTAGCATATAGTAAAATTGCTCTACCAGAACCAGCAGAACTCTGTTGCAACTGTAAAGGAATTCCGTTGTATGAAGCGTACTTTATTATGTCACTTCACATCGATAAAGTATGAAATGCGTTTATGTATATCACAGTGCCGCCTATCGGCGGATTTTTGTACCAAAATTTTTTATAGCTGTTGCCAGATCGACGTCATAAAACAATAATGACGTCAGCAGCGCGCCAAATGTTCAGCTATCCCGTTCTCTTTTCTGGATATATTTAGGTAATGTTTTGCTATTGAATTTTATTAATAACAGTTTGTTATCAAAAGCTTTTTTTTATTATTTTCTTCATCGCATTTTATCTGAAATAAAAGGTATGTCTGCAAATAAAAGGTATGTCTGCAATTTTCTATTAATAATAGCAAGAATAAACAATTTTTTTATTTGTTCTATCATTTTTAAAAGATTTTTTAAAAGATTTTATTTCATCTAATTTAGGGAATGCAATGAAAAACATTCATCAAATTTTCTAATATGGCAAAATCTCTTTTTTTTTCAAACTATTTTTTATAAGAGTTGCGTACAACAACCTTAATTCATATAACTCACGGTTGTTTTATTTTCTTGTCTTTTTTTTTTAATTTTTGAAAAGAAAAAAAATAGAAAAACTTTTAGTGTAAATTTCTTCATTAAAATTGCTCCAATTTAATAAACGACATTATGTCTCCGTTATGATTACAGTAGTAAACAATGGATTTGGCTGTAGAGTTAATCAGCCGCTAGGAAACTTAGACAACATTTGAAAACGAGAGTGGACAGACTTCTCATCGTTAGGCTATTCTATGGATCTTCGACGGGTCAACCAAGTGACCTCGCTGGTTGATTTCCCAAGCCCAGTTATCAAGGACATTCTGGAAGAGCTCGAAGGGGATCGGTATTTCTCGGTCCTGGACTTAAATAACGGGTACTTTCGGATTCCCTTAGCCCCGTATTTGAAAGTGTTTCGCATTTCAGTCGCCCTGGGGAAAATACCAGATGACGCACTTACCCCAGTGTCAAATCAATTGGAGGCGATAGGAAGAAGCGCGATGCTTTAATAAAGGATAGAACGAAAGATCGGGCGTCTTCTTCGCAATCTTCCTCCCCCGTCTCAAACGAATAAGACGGCCAGAAGATCATTGGAGAAAAATAAGAAAAGAGAGCCAATGAAAAAAAGAGAAAGGTTAAGAATGGCAAGAAAGACGCGAGACGTCGACATTAACAAAGAAGGAGAGGAGAATACGAGGGTATTGCGAGAGGATGGAAGAGATATTCTCGGAAGAATGTTAACGAGAAAATGGCGCAGAAACGGGTTTATATAGAAGAAAGAGCAGCAGAGAAGTCCTGTCCGCCCCGTTCCAAGCAAACCTATTCGAGAAGACGGAGTCGGGCTACGGCGCAGAAAAAGGCGAATACAAAGTTTGTATTTGGCTCTTCGAATAAACCATATGGGAACAAGAAAAGGATTCCACAGCGACTTTCAGAAGAAGCCGGCGTGGGAATGTTAGAGATTAAAGAGCGATGTACAAGCGATGGCAGCTCTAACACACATTAACGTGCGCCAGGTTGGTTGGTTTGTTTGGTATTAACGTCCTTTTCAACTGCCATGGTCATTTCAGGACGGCGTTATAGGGGCCGCAAATTTTGCCTCGCAAGGGTTCTTTAACGTGCAGCCAGCAAACGACTACACGGGAACGTGCGCCAAGGAAGTTCTTCAAGTGCTACCAATTCCCTACTCGCATAGTTAGGAAATCTTCACCCTCACCACAGCTTACGTTTACGGAGGACAACAGCGGAATGTCATTGGATTCCGGACAAATCTCTCTACGCACGGAAAAAACAGGTAAAGGGGGGTCTCCTATGTCACGTGCCCATGGGGCTCCTCAAGCCTTGCTTTCCGTAGTTACTTTAAATAGTGCTAGAATTAATATAGCCAAGTAAGATAAATGCTAGTGAGCTCATTAACTGTCTTGCTCTTGTTCTTCACATCATACTCATAGGTCCCACTCCACTTACACTCACCCGTTTGTAGAAGGAGATGGAGGAAACCTCTCTTGTGCATAGTGTTCTCGTGCTCCCTCCAAAGGCTGACAAATCTTCAACACGGAAGACCGGCATATTTAATATTTGATGACAATTTTAGTATTGTGTAATGTTTAGTGAAAATATTCGCGTGGAACTTATTTGAAAACATTCTTTTTCATGTGTATAAACTTGCTCAAATTTCTAAGAAATAATTGTGCACCGTTCCACGCTATTGTATTTGAACATTTATTTATCATTTATTTTATTAACTTCAAGTTATGCAATAGAAGAAATTAAAATTCATTAGTTAATTACTATGCCTGATTTGTTCCCACTTTAATCACCTCTTTATTAAGAATTAATCAAATATTTGTCATACCCAGGTAGGCAAGAGCTCTGCGCACTTATTCCTGCAAGAGAAGATAGGTAAGGGAATCCACAATTTCCAGGACAACCGTCTAATCTCGTCTAAGACTTTTGAGGAACATTTGGAGTTAATAGAGTAGGTCTTAGAACGATTCAGAGAAAAGGGGTTAGCCATCAAGCCTAGTAAGTACCAATTATGCACAGCATCTGTGCACTACTTAGGCCATGAGTTATTTATTTATTTATTTATCTATTTTTTATTTAAATAAATTAAACAAAGAAAAATTTAATAATTGTGCTGAGATTGGCTTCACTGCAATGCAAATGTGTTAGAAACCTCAGCCAACCTGGCCAGCCCAACCTGACCTAGAGTGACTCTCTCTCGCCCATTTTCTCAAAATCTTTCAAAGAGAAGGGTGTGATTAAAAATGTTTTTAGACTAATGTGGTGTTGCTTTACAGGGTAGCAATCGGAAATTTTTCTTTTTCTCTTTAATAGAGTTAGCAAATGGATGACCTTAAATTTGGGAGTCAAAGTCAAATTTGAGTGCGGCAATGAATATCCTCCCCCCCCCCCCATTACCTATAAACCACACTCATCAGATCTCGCCTATCTGGCAGCTTTGAGGTATCTGTCATGTTACCGTACTTTTTGGACACCCTGTATATGTATATTGACTCTTTTGAATCACCCTATATATTTCCGCTTCCATTTATGTCACCGATGAAAATAACGTCTCATCTGAATCCAATGGCAACAACATCTGTGTCAGCAAAACGCTTTATTTGATTTTTGGGCAGTGACACGAAAGAATCACCCTGTATTTACATTAACATGGCTGTGTCTAAAATGTCCAACCGATGCCCCATGCAATTGCTCAAATCACATGATATATAAAAAATTGGAAATTTAATAGTGGCAAGCATGTAATTACAGTAGATAGAAAGTAGGTACTAAAGTGAAATATTCAGTGCCTCGATTTTCTCTGTAATAAAGAAAGTATTATAGTGACGACAAAATCTGTATGTACATAATCCGCGAGTTTTTAAATTCAACAGTTCTACAGCGCTGCACGAAGCGCTGTAGCAATAGAGTGATTAAAAGCATTCTTGGCTCTGTTGAAGGCCCAGGCGTGTGCAGCAGAGCACTAGTTCGAAATTACAATTTGTAGCAATCCTGGTTTCATTGCTTGTTCTTTTGCACGACTTTTCTTACAAATGAGTGAAGATGATTTTGTGCAAGAAAATATACAATTTTCGTTATAATTAGATACTGACACGGCTAAGATGTTTGTAAAAGGTGTATTAATGATTTTGAAAAGATTTCTTATCGAGATGTTTAATAATAGGCAAACGTGTTGATTAAAAAATACCAGCGACGTGACACGGGATCGTTTTCCTGTGCGGACGAGGCGATCGTGGCAGACAACTTGCACAGACTGCTTGTATGCAGCAGAGAGCCAGCAACAGCGTGGTTTTAATTACGCACTGCTGCGTGCAACACAGTGCAGTATGACGTCATTTTTGATGCCTCAGCAATGAAAAAATGTTGAATTTAACAACTCGCGGAATGATTGAATTCACTGTGTGACGTCATAAAATTGAATCGTAATTATAACTCTTGTTGGCGAAGACTATTTAATTTCAAAAATATGCATGTTTCCGGAAAAACTACCGTCGATGGAATAAAAATTCGAGCGGATTCAGAATCAGCTCCTCGATTTGTGGTACATTGAGATTTTTCAAGACTCCCAGTAGCGCCAGGAGTTTTAAAGGGTTCCCGTATTGTTATGGAACCAATTAACTACAGCAAGTATGGCTGCTGACCTGAAGGTAGTGTCTCTGTTGATGGGTTTTCAGCAGAGATATACAAAGTATTGCTGTTTTCTTTATCTAGAGGACAGCAAAGTAATCGATTTGCACTATATTAAAAAAGACTGGCCTCCGAGAGCATCCTTTAAGCCTGGAAAAACGAATGTACAGCACACACCATTGGCAGAACCACACAAGATCATCATTCTTCCTTTGATGTGTAAAAAAACTTGGTAAAGCTATGGATAAGAATGGAGCAGCTAAAAAGTACCTGAATTCAATTACACATTACTAATCTCCATCTCTCGGGCGCGTAACCTATTGGAGGCCTATTACTCTTCAAGATATTGATTATAAGGTGTTCACTGGTGGTCTGCAAAACAGATTAAAACTTTTTGCTTCAGATTTCTTCAACCTGTAAAACCCTGTTCTGTTTCATCTTGCAGGATGTCTGCTCAACATCTAGATTCTCGTATAAGCTCACAACATTGTGCTCTTCGCATCAGAACCGTACACCCTGGACATTAACAAAAAGACTTTCGGTCATAATAGAAATATAGGACAGCAAAAACTGCGGACACTAGGATAACAACAAAGGATGAAAAGAAACCATTATTCCACATAAATCTATGAATTCAGTCCGTCGACAAGAATTTATCATGAAACGTCTTTCGCATCTTTCTAAAAAGTTTCGCTTTGACACCTCGATGATGTTGATGGCTAAATGCCTACTATCTTTGCCTTTGTCAAGAATAGAGGAAAATTCGACAAAAAATCGTCGCTGTTATTTTGAGTTCAAGAATTCGCCGTCATCCCCTGAGCAGTATTTTTGTTCGCAGTATCTTTTTGCGAGAGGAGGGTTAGGGTTACATCCGACATCTGCCGCTGTCTAGCGGCGGCCAGATTGGCAGCAATGATTTGTGTTTCTTCGCCTTCCTAAGTGGGCGAATTTTCTGTTCCTTCAACTATCGCTCCTCTTTAATGTGAACGGGCCTCAGTTTTACAAGTCATTTCAATTGAATTTGCGAACTTTAGTTATATGTTATGCTTATTTTGCTACTAAGAACCAAGGAGAAGACACAATTCCACAAAAAATCTTTTAATTCGCGTATGTACATTTCGGGGACAATGCATCCTTTATCATCAGATAAGTTGCTTCATCTTTCGAGTTAGAGTCGGCGACCTGCATCGGCATTGAATATGAACTTCATTCGAGGTGTTATAGAGACTGTCACCATACGAAGAACACGAGGGTACGACCGCCCATCTGCCACAACAAGAACAGATGATTGCTACTTAACGTTACTTAACAGAAAGGATCGCCACAGCAATGCGGCGGAGCTGGGTGGACAGTTTCAGTTATGCTCGAAGCTGCTTTTCATTGCCCTCCTCTTTGCCCTGCTTCGCCAGTTTCTCACTCGCTCGGTCGAAGCTGTTTTTCATTTTACTAGGATCCCCCAATGATCGAAATTAGATCACATGTCTGAGAAAAAAAATATACGCGTTATTGTTGTAGCTTCAATCTTGCTTATTAATAAACTTTGAAGAATGAAAAATAGACAACACAATAAATATCCAAAATGCTTTGCATGACATTTCTGACACTCCAAATTCATTTCACCGCAATGATAACTTTGAAAATTTCTCGGAATAATATTTAAAGCACATCTAAAGGTATCTTTTAATATATCTATCGAATTATTATCTAAATATAATATTTATATTTACGCTAAATTGTCCCTCCCTATCTCTGCGTCTCTTCCCCCATCCCACTGTGGAAAATTAAGGTCTCTTTCGGACCAAATCGACAACTTTTTTGTTATTAAAGAAAGAGTGCTAAAATTTTGCACAGGCATAAAGTTGTATATGATGCTTCTAATGAATTGCTTTTTATTAGAATTTTTCGAATTTAGGTAAGCGTTTTATGTATTTTTAGTTGTTTTCTAAGCAATTTTAAGGTATCTTCATACAATTTGAAAGTAATATTTTTAGTTTAAAAAAAATAAATACCGATTTTGAAGTTTTTTGATTTTTATTTATTTTTAAAAAATTTTGCATTAAGAAAAATTCTAATAAAAGCAATTCATTAGAAGCGTCATATACTACTTTATGTTTCTGCAAAATTTTAACATTCTATCTTTAGTAACAAAAAAGTTATCGATTTTTGGTCCAAAACAGACCTTAATTTTCCACAGTGCGTCTTGTCAATGTTCTTCTTCGAGGCATTTAAATTACCTTTTAAATAATAAAAAACTTCATTTGAACTACATTTGAAATTAATTTGGAGTGAATGTCATTTAAATAGAGAACAAATTGAAAGCAGCACATTTTTCACAAAGCATTTTGAAATGAATACAACGATTCTCTCACAATTTCAAAAATGACGCGCAAGCAATGTTTTTCATATGAACATCAACAATGATTTGAGTTAATTTGATATTTGATATTTTAAAAAAAAAACAATAAAAAAGGCAATGCTACATGCGTTGTCAAATATGGCGCACAACCTGTTCCTTAATGCTACCTTTTTTGAAACGCTTTTACCTGTGTTAACGTGAACAAATACGCAAAAAAAATATATTGTACTTTATTTCATATCATTGCAGCAACATCCCTGATCAATATAAATCAATATATCATTGTGATCTCGGTCGCCGTCTGACTGTTGTACGGTGTTCCAATCTTCTAGCTACAGCTACTTCTATGTCGGGCCGACTTCAAGCTAAATCCCACTTCTCAGTCAACGAATCGAGACTACTCCAACTGAAATTCTAGTCAACTATCATAACTTGAATTATTTGATGTAATTTCAAATTCATTTCAGTATTTATCAAATGATTATTTACATTTATTCAATTTTTGAATCAACAAAATGTCATTAAAGCAATTATATTAATTCTAGCTATTTCTCGTTTTCTTTTTCTGCTCATGATTTCGCACTCTGCTATATTTGAAATACATGACAAATATTGCATAATTTAAACATTCTATAGAAGGGTAAATTATTTACAGTTGTTTTGTTTATTTATTTCATTGTTTCGGGAATTGGGCCAGGGTACACGTAATTGGAGATAATTAAGGAATTTATTAGAGTAAATGATATTATGATAGAGCTTAAATAAATAACAAAAATCAAATATATATCTTCTCTTAGATAGTTTATCTTTTATCAAATATTTTACAAGATAAGTGTTAGTTATATGCATACTATTTGTCACGAGCATCCAGCGAGGAGATTGAAAGCGAGCACGATGAGAGCACCGCGAGGAGCGTCTGCTCCCAATCACATCGGCTACCTCCATCTATTGGCAAGGAGGATCATTTTCCTTCACAGCCAGTTATCAATATAATTAAAATTAATAAAGAAAGGCTGTGGAGGAAGCGCCGTAGGCGTAAGCGCGTGGCGGCGCAACAAAAACTAGGAGAGAGAAAAAGTTGGTTCAGGGGAGAGGTGAGCGGAAAGTGGTACGAATTGGAGGCAGGTTCTTGCGCTCCTAGACCCGGTCGTTTATGCTTTTCCGAGCTGGAGGAGCGTACCCGGTCACGGGGAGTGAAGGAAGAGACGAAAGCCAACGACGACGGTTCGTCTATAGTGCCTTCACATGAGAAAATCTCTCTCTGCGAGCAGTTGTTGCCTCCTGCCAACAGCGGCTAATAAAGTGTTGTTAGACTCTTACAGAACGTCTGTGCTCCAAGGGAAGGCGGAACGAGAAGGACCGCCACTGCTTGTCGACGAGCGACGACGAGTGAAACTGTCAGCGAGCGACGTTCACGTACGAGAAAAAGATGTTGAAGACGCCGAGTGGAACCCAGGTTGGTGTCCTCGGCCAGCGAACTTTGCCCCTTTCGAGCCTAGCCGTGTGTCAAGGCAAGAACTGTGCTATTCGATGTGTATTCACGATTTCCGATTACAAGCCACGTCAGCTTTTGTGTCCGCCAGCCGACTCAACGCCCTAACCTCAGTGAGAGGTCTACCCGAGGGATTCTACGCTGTGCTTCGCCAAGACTTCCACTACGAGCGAGGACAGCGATATCCAGTTTCCCAAATTATTGCCCCTTGGGGCTTCCAAACCTACATCGAGGACGGTCTGGTAAGCTCACTGTATGCGTAAAGTTTTTGCAAAGCCGCCACGCAGACTTATTAGAATTAAAGAATTCTATGCAAAGCCGAGCGCCTCGAAGGACATTTGTGCTTATAGAGGTTTATTTTTGTTTTGCAGATGCCGCGCCTCAGGCGTAGCCTTTAACGCTTCTGCGTCGCAGTTTTCGTTACGGTGGCTGGTCATGCTTTCTTGAGTATATCCGGAGAATGTCCATTCTCCTCTTACTTAAGAAGTTGTGGTCGCTAAGATTTGTCATCCATCATAATTATATTTTAACTAAAGACTAAGGTTTCGTCTTAGAATTGTGTAATTTAGAGAAACAGGGATTATAATTATGTGTTATAATTATTATTGATAAACACTATTCTTTATCTAAACTGCTTATTGTGTAAGGGTCGCTGCACCCTCCAGCCTCCTTCGTGTTAGAAGGGGGCTTTAATAACTTTGTTTGATATTTTCAAATAAAGATTATTCAGTAATGTTTTTAACTGTGTCTTATTTTGCCAAGTTTTACCCTCTTCCACTGCGTTCTAACAAGATTACGTGACACTATTATTTAAAGACTAGCTGTTGCCCGTGACTCGTCCGCGTTGAAGTCGGAATAGATAAAATCGCCCCCAAGCATAGATTTCTTATTTCCCGAGATTTCGTGATTAGTCACTGAGGGGCTTTTATCCCTTTTATATTAAGACACTGCCCCAAATAAATCGAGATCGGGTAGGAAATATTAAATTACAGCTATGATTTGTTATTGTTACATAGAATCAATGTGAAGGCCAAAAAATTATGAACAAGTTTCAGTATAAACAACGATCGTTGTTTTTTCCTTCGGGAGCCAAAGTAAATAGAGAGTCAGGGCTGGTGCAACACCACCTCTACTCAAAGCCTGAGCGCGAAAATTTCATACATTGTTACATCATCATACCTAGTCATAATTTCGGGCTTATTATTGGTAGAAATGCGATTAAAGATGACTACCTAAGACATTTTAACAATGTATGACGTTTCCGCGCTCAGGCTTTGAGTAGAGGTGGTGTTGGCTGGTGACGCGAGAGCAAGCGACATTGCTATCATTAATATATATAAACTTTGTTGAACTGGAAGATATTGTGACGGCTGCTTAAGCCCTCACATATATCTAAGCTTACTGTTTTTATAATAGCTTTGTAACCCTAATTTTATTATGTTTACTTTCTGCTATTGTGTAAACTTTAAATTGACATGCATTTCTCTCATTGTTAAAGTATTTTTGAGTTTCTTTCCCCGAGATTGTTACACAAGAATGCGATCGTTACACGTGATGACGTCGGGCTTAGTTACGGGTTGTTATGATATTGTATATTATTGTTTTTTTGGCTTCCCTTCCGGTCTGCCCTTGGTGTTGGATGTTACAAATATATATAGGAGGATGGAGGGGAGATTGGTACACGTTTTGGGCCTGATTTGAATAGATGGAACTGTTTGCCACAGTGGAGAAACTTGAATTCCTTAATGCCACGGTAATATCTTTCCGTTTATTGCTTATTGCTGGATTATTGTCTGATTCGAATATTGATATATACCGTTTTTCTTATTGCTTATTGTGAACTTTGGAAGTGATGAATTATTTCCTTGGAGAACTGCTCGTGCGAGACTTTCATTAGAGAAGACGTATGTTCGATTTCATTTTGTACTACTGAATGTGGCTAATTGTCATCACTACAAGTAACTGTATTCTTTTCTTTTACTTTTACTCTGTTTAATGGGGAAGACATTCAGACCTTGAATAAAAATAGTTTCGAGACTTAATATCGTCTGAATTTTTGGTAATCTAACGGAAATTACACGAATTAGAAGGTGCGCAATTTAAAAGGAGTAAGTGAATAGGTATAGGGTTCTAGGACAATCGCCACCTAGGATAATTGCCACCTAGGACAATTGCCACCCAAAAATAGGGATTATGCATGGATTTTTTTTTAAAGTAACAATTGATTTTTTATAGATTTGGACATGCTAAACATGAAAAACGTGGTCAAAACGCTACTAACTTCTAAATATTTATTAAATTTGATTTTAAAAACGCGAAATCTAGGCTCGAATTTGAAAACGATTTACGATTGGTTTTCCTCGACTTGAGAATCAGACTGAATCGGATTCATGTTTCATATCGTTGATTTCCATTTGTCGAACTTTTTTTTTACTTAGCAGAAAAATTACCATGATCAGTCTAGAATATAAAAAAGAGAATCTGATAATTTGCTGAATATCGACGTATTAATTGTTGCGGACCAGGGCCGTACCCAGAATTTTTTTTCGGGGGGGAAGGCTGACCCAATCCTGCTTGAGGGGAGGGGGTCCCCATGTAACAGATTCAGTTGACATGATGGCCAATTTCGGGAGGGGGGGTGCAGCCCCTTCAGCCCCCCACCGCACCTGGGTATGGCCCTGTTGCGGACTTTAAGAGTTAAAACCTCACTGTAAAAGGAGGGAAGAAAGTGCACAGGAGGGAAAAAACCCCAGAGTAAGAGCACAAAAGAAAACATAACCCACATAACAATGAAGCCTTAATTTTTATTATTTTTATATAATTTATACATCACTTTTATTGAATTATCTGAAAAAAGGTGTTTTTTTATCTAAATATACTGAAGTTTTTTTTCCCTTATTTGGAGGAAAGAGTTTTTTAATTTTTTTAATAATCTAATATTAATTTACCGAATTATTAATTGGCGATGGCGATGGTCATAAAATTTTTTGATGTTATAATTTATATGTTTGTTTGTTATCTCATGATGTCGACGAATGAGAGAATTCATACAGCATCGGGTGTGATGCAGGTTAAAGTCACCCGCGTACAGGAGTTAGGCAGAGGCTCTCGTTCGAAAAATAGTCGACAGTCTCCCGGCTGTTATCTCGGAGCGAAGCCCCACCAGTGCACTCGCTATGCGCTTGGAGAAACGGGCAAAGCGACAACGGGATCGGGTGCTGTCAATCGGCACTTGGAACGTATTCTCTATGACAGGAAAGGAATCAGTTAGTGGAGAAAGCCAAACGTTATCGACTGGATATCATAGGTATTACCTCTACGAAACGTCCGGTTTCTGGAACTGTGGACTTAGAAGGAGGGTGGAAGCTCTTCTACTCATGTGTCGACCCTAACATGACTGCCCAGGCGGGAGTGGGGATACTCATAAGTCCCCGGCTGGCAGATTATGCTGCAGATTGGACCCCCTTAGGTGGAAGACTGTGTCTCCTGAGGCTTCAGATAGGGAAACGGTCTCTCTCTCTCTCTATTCGTTGCATATGCTCCGAATGCAGTCACAGAGTACCCACTTTTTCTAGATGAAGTTGATGCTGCTCTTAGCAGGAGAGGGAGTGCAGATTCTGTCATCCTGGTGGGCGTCTTCAATGCACACGTAAGGGCTGATGACCAAACGTGGAAAGGCGTGATTGGGAGGAATGGTTACCCCGATTTAAATGCGAATGGGAGGTGCTTGTTGGATCTCTGTTGCAACAATGGACTTTCCATCACAAACACTTTCTTCCAGCACAGGGATGTCCATAAGTATACCTGGTACAGGGATGCAATGGACCAGAAGTCATTGATTGATTTTATAATCGTTTCAGCCGACTTATTCCGATCAGTATTGGATACTCGTGTGAGAAGAGGGGCAGAACTATCAACTGATCACCACCTTGTTGTCTGCACTTTGCGGTTCTCTAAATCCATGCCAACCAAGCGAAGTACTAGGTTCAGACAAACTTGGCGCATCAAATGGGAGGCATTGGAGGATAGAGCTGTGAGGAAGACCTTTGCAGACAACATATCTTTAAGTTTCAAAGAACTGCCCAATGATCGTGCTTCTGTTGAAGAGGAGTGGCAGTTGTTTATAACTGCTGTGTTTACTTCGGCTGCATTGTGCTGTGGTCGTAAGCGGCTGAGTGTGGCGCAGGGCGGTGAGAAAAGGACTGCATGGTGGAACGGTGAAGTCCAAGAGGCTGTCAATGCAAAGAAGGGAGCATATTTGCTATGGCTTGCAAATAAGGCAACTTCGAGTCGAGTGCGGTACACTGAGGCGCGAAAAGCAGCAGCAAAGACAGTATCAACAGCTAAGACCTGGGAGAAGTTCGGGGAGAAATTGGAGGCAGACTATGGTTCGGCAAACAAGGTATTCTGGCAGACCGTGCGCCGCTTCCGTGGAAAGAAGTCTCTTTCATCACAAACTATTAAGAGTTCAGATGGAGGCTTCTGAAAATGGAGGAGAGCGCGTTGCATAGGTGGAAGGAATACTTTGCATCTCTTCTTAATCCGGTGCAGCAACAACTGAGGCACATGAGGTGCACCTTGGAGCGGAGAATAGTCACGGTAGTATCACTGAAGCAGAAGTCAGATGGGCAATTAAGTCCCTGAAGACTGGCAAAGCTGCAGGTGATGATGAAATCCGGTCCGAGATGTTAAAGGTCTTAAATCAGGATGGTATCCTGTGGCTGACTCGAGTGTGTCAGGTTGCTTGGATATCTGGACAGGCCCCTAAGCAATGGCAGACAGGAATTGTGATCCCTATCTTCAAAAAGGGAGATCAGAGAGATTGCAACAACTATCGAGGCATCTCTTTGCTCAGCATTCCTGGGAAAGTGTACGCTAAGTGTCTGGAGAAGAGAAGTCGGGAAATTTGCCGACTCCAAGCTGTCGGGGGAGCAGTGTGGTTTCCGACCTGGCCGAAGCACGACGGATCACATCTTTGCTTTAAGGCAAATCTTTGAGAAATCCTGGGGGTATGCAAGAGGTCTACGCTTGCTTTGTGGACCTCGAAAAAGCATATGACAGAGTTCCTCGGGAGAAGCTCTGGCCAAGTGTTGTAAGAGTATGGAGTGGATAGGCAATTACTGGTTGCTATCATGTCTCTGTACGAAAGCTCTGAGATGTGTGTTCGGATAAATGGCATCATGTCAAGACCATTCACCGTGGGTATTGGACTCCGCCAAGGGTGCGTACTGTCGCCCCTCTTGTTCATTATCTTTATGGACTGGATAGACAGGGGCAGCCGAGGCGATGAGCGTGTTTGTGTGGGCGACTGCCTAGTGGATAGGTTGCTCTTTGCTGACGACCTTGTCCTCCTTGGATCTTCTCGCACGAATCTTCAGCATGCACTAGACCCATTTACAGCCAAATCTGAAGAAGCTGGCATGACGATCAGTGTGGCTAAAACTGATGGTCTGGTCCTTTTGTGACCCCCCTCCCCCTCTTATTATCGTTTCAACAACTAGTGTCGGGTGAGACGGGCGTCAAAGGTTCGGGGCTGATACCACGGGGAGTGTGAATCTTAAAATTAAGCAACCGATCAATTAAAATTGATAAATGACTCTCTTTATTTCTCATCAAGGACTTAAATATTCGTTTTGGAGCAATCTACATATGCATAATCAGATGTATCTTAATTTATACAGTGCGTGGACTTTAATCTTTATCTAATATAGTAACATCAGTAGAGGGCCCTCACCGAACTTAAGAAACTATATTACTAATTGACTAATATTATTCATAACATTAGTGCAATAAACAACGACATGTGCCAGATTCTGCAACTAATATCTATGTACATCAGTTCAAACACACCTGAGTTATTTGTGGATACAGGGATACCGGTCCTAATACAGGGATAACGCTACTATGCTATTTTTTTTCACTAAGAAAAAATAGGGCGTTAAAAAGGATATATGGATTTATATGTGGCTGATGTTGTTTGTGACCTGCTCGCAGGATGAAGTTGGGAAGTGTTATATTCCAGTTAAATGTGACCGGAAGTGCTTATTCTACCCAGAAAATGGATGCATACCCGCGTCGCACGGACCTTTTGATTAAGTAACGCATAAGAGGAGGTCCGTAGTAACCTCTTGTTAGCACTCCAGCGTATTTGTGGATCAATATAGCAGCATTAAACGCATTTCGCTGGACGTGGTCAATTAACTTTTGCTCGGCAAGAGCGACAGGCACGCCCACGCGGACACAAAGTGCAACTCCCTGTGAAATAATATTTGGATCACGGACTCCTGCTTATACTTAACATCAAGTTTAGTTGCATCATCACGGCCTCTCAATAATACTAATCATGCATGCTACGCAAATACTGTAATTCATTATCTATAATACAGACATAGTATAGCATTATTATAACCAAGACAGCGCAACCTCATTACTAAATGTTTCTCTAATGTTCAATTACGCAGTTTCTCACTATGTTATAACCACTGTTCCTGTTAAAGTTCACTTATTTTGCTCTATTTTCTCTAACTACAGTTGTACTATTTTTTCGCATAAATCAGCAGACTTTCTTGGACACACAACACAGAACGAACTCACCCGCAAATGTCATCTGAATTGCTCGTTGTCTTCAGTGATGTGTCGAAATTCAATCTCCGGTCGAACGTGATGACCAGTCGGAAGTGACAGCATCGAAATTCCAATGGACTTGGATTACTTTCCTTTTCGATTAACTTGGGTACTGTACTTTAGTACATTATGATAATCGAATTCAATTGCAATCGCCCACTGAGAATAAACTAAAAACATCTCTCGAACTTTCCGGCGTTCCCACCATTTTTGTGACCCCTTTCTTTTATGTCCATTCACAGCGGTTGCTCACAGCCAAAAAAAAAATTTAAATATTTTATCCAAAAACAGAAAAACAACAACAATAATAAAAAAATCCGAGATTGCACAGCTTCTCGGAAAAGATCCCAGAAACAATGCTTTCTCGGTAACAATGGCGATTCCTGTTGCACGACCATCGTTGTAATAGCAATCGTCAAAATTTATTTAAAAGAAAACAAGAGCCTTTTAAACTGAATAAAGTTAAACTTCTAATATATAAAATGTTATTTTTTACTAATTAAATTATGTGCTAAAAATTATATCAAAATTAAAAAAATATTTTCGAGAGAAACAAAGAGAGAAACGATTCACAAAAAAAAAATTATCACTACCACCAAAAGCTTTTATAAAAGAAAAGGACCAAATAAACCCCTACATTTACTCCGCCGGGACCCATGTGACACTCATTGACATGGAATGTCACACTTTCAAGACAGCCTGGTCAGTGCCCTCTCCATGTTTAGGGGAGCCTCATTGAGACAGGTGGAGAAATTCAAGTATCTCGGGATTGCATTCACGAGAGATGGACGGCAGGAGACAGAGTTGGATGCTCGGATCGGTGCAGCAAGCTGTGTCAGACGTGAACTGTGGCGATCCGTGGTAACGAAACGCGAGCTGGGTAATAAAGCCAAGCTCTCCGTCTTCAAATCCATCTTTGTCCCCATTCTCACCTATGGTCATGAGGCTTGGGTAATGACCGAAAGAGTGCGATTGCGGGTACAAGCGGCCGAAATGAGATTCCTGAGAGGTGTGGTAGGTGTTACCCTACTAGATAGAGTGCAGAGCAGCACAATAAGGGAGTCTTTAGGTGTTGAGCCACCACTTCTCCGCATTGAGAGATCTCAGTTGCTCTGGTATGGCCACCTGATACGGATGCCACAAACTGGTCTTCCTAGGCAATTGTTATTTTCCAAACTGGTGGGTAAGAGACCAAGGGGTCGGCCTAGAACCAGTGGCTAGACTACATGGAGGATCTTGGTTCGAGTCGTTTGGGTATCCTCCATGCGCCAGGGAGGACATGTGCCTGATGGCGGAAGATCGCGATCGCTGGAGATCCTCCATAGGGCTGCTGCCCCCGCGACCCTAACGGATAAGCGGGTTTGAAAAATAAGTAAGTTATAATTTATAATGTATTAAGAAATAACCTAAATTTTTAATAATCGATTCTTATTATTATTTACTGCATAAGCACAATAGAATAGCATATTTAAAAACCGTCGAATGGAATAATCGGGGAGGGTGGAGATTCGAATGTTGTCACCCCCCCCCCCCCGAAGATTTTATTTTCTTTATTAATATTTTCTTTACATGTATTTATATTTCCCTCAACATTTTCGTCACTAAATCTCTCTATTACCCTCTACCTGAAAGAATTTTATTTTTCATATTTTGCATTGTAATTTGAAATTTCAAGGTTTTCAATTTAAAACTTTGTCCAAAATCCAAAGTAAAACATTTTGGCATGATTTTATGGTTTTCCCTTCACCGGAAGCCAGACACGTCTGAGCGATTATCTGTATGATGTACAGTGCCGCCGTCTGTAGAGAAGATTCTGAAAGTGGGCAACTTGTTTTGAAGGGCGTTTTTTTATGAATTGTTTCAAGTGAGAAAGCAAAATTTGATAAATAAAAAAAATATTTTTAAATGTGCTGTGATGCCCATATGGTTAATTTCTACTGTCTGGCCAAAATCGTGCTCTGTTCATTTTGCATTTTTCTATTGTCGACCCAGTTGTGGATTTCTGCTTTTTTTCCTGCTTTCTGGCTAATCAGGCAATGCCAAAAGGAGCCATGTTTTAAAGGTAAGCCAGAGTTTTTTTGTGCATTCTTATGTTGGTTAGGCTAACTGAGGTTGGGTTGACTTGGGTGGTCCATAAAATGAACTCCCAGAACTTTCTGGGAGCCATTTCTTGGCCAATAAAAATATTTAGTCCGAGTGCTGTTGCCCCCCCCCCCTGCATTGTGGATTCCGACGTTGGAGGGCGTGTTTTGGCTGTCTCTTCCCGTGGTGCGTTAGCTGTTGCTATAGCAACCACACTATTGGCATGTCGCGGTCGTTTCGAACTATTTGTGGATTTCAGATTTTCTTTTTTTGCTTTCTGGATAATTAGCCATTGTCGAAAGGAACCATTTCTTAAAGGTAAGTCAGCATTTTTTTGAGCGTTCTGGTGTTGGGTTAGGTTAACTGAGGTTGGGTTAACTTAGGTTTAACCGTAACATGGGTTCCCGCAACTTTCTGGCAGCCATTTCTGTGACCACTAAAAAGTACGGATCATTAGCCTCCTGTAACCAGCCGAGAGGAAACCAACTGCCCCCTGTAACCAAATAGGTTGGGGTATGTTTATAATTCGGGGTCGCCGTGAGCGAAGCGATGGCGTCCGCGTACTAGTATTGTAGAAGGGGAAACCAACTGCCCCTGTAACCGGCCGACGGGAAACCAACTGCCCCCTGTAATCAAATATGTTGGGGGTATGTTTATAATTCGGGGTCGCCGTGAGCGAAGCGTTAGCGTCCACGTACTAGTATTGTAGAAGTGGCGGCTGGTATTGCGTCGTGGTCAGATAGTTCAATTTAGCCAGTTAGTTAAGTTTTTTCCTTGGGTAACATCTTTCAACACACGGCAGGTCGTTCATCACTGGAATTACTTTCAGACTTGCTCGCGTTTGTTTAATTCAGTTGTAAAAGCAGACGGCAGGAAAACCAACAATAGGCGGCGCCAGCATACGGCAAGATAATCGCTTAGATGTTTCTGGCTTCCGGTGAAGGGAAGATGGTAAAGTTTCCCCCGCCATTTATTCCCAGCTTTGTCAAGGATAAATACAGCAAATCGACAATCGACAATCGAACAGTGAAGTGTACATTCGTTAGGATGGGACGAAAGCAGCGCTTTCACAAAGCTCATCTAACCAGAATAAACTCCAAAGGAAATACACTGAGGTAGTCAAGAAGCCTAACCAACCCAAGCGGTCTTCCATATTATACAAAAAAGAAAGTAAGATTGACGATTGTCAGAAACAAAAAACAAACGAAATAACAAAAAATACAAGGAGAAATAAGATTATCACATCTTCCAGTAGTCTGGGAAAGAGACGTTGCTAATATCTTCAAAATTGATGTCAAGAACGTGCCTCGGTTTACGATACTTCGTATGCCAGTTCATATTCATTGAGTTCTCCAGTATCCCTTTCACAAGCTTATTGTCGTGAGTCTTCATCTTCTGTATCATAATCAAAAGGAGATCCTGTATAAACTTACCGATATGGGCCATGTTTAAATCGAGGGGGATGGATTGGTTTTTCACCGTCCTTCTGTCCAGCTGGGCAATGGTCCTCAGGGTAACATTCTGGAATGACTGTAGTTCACTCCATCTGCTTTTACAGATAGTCGCCCACGCAGGCATGCCATAGAGGAGTATGGTCCGGATAATCGATTTGTACAGAAGTAGCTTGTTGTCAATGCTGAGGGCGCTGTTGCGACCCATAAGAGCTATGATACTGTACTTAGCCCTCTTCGCTTTGTTCAGAGCATAGGACATATGCTGGTTCCATGAGAGTCTTGAGTCAATGATAACTCCCAGGTACTTGTAGTTGTCCACCCAGTCCAGTTTCTTATTAAACAGAACAAGAGAATCTGGGGGATGCTTGAGCTTCCTATTGAGGTACAAAGCCTTGCACTTTCCGACGTTAAGGTTCAACTTCCAGCAGTTAAACCAGTCTTCGAACTGCTTCAAGGCGCACTGCAGCCGAGTGATAACGTGAGCCGGCTTGTGTGCCCATGTCATAATGGCAGTGTCATCCGCATAAAAATACAGATTACAATTATCGGGTTTTGGGAAATCATGTACAAAGTAATTAAATAGCATAGGCCCGAGGACAGAACCCTGAGGGACACCGGCCTTTACAACACGGGGTGTGGAAAGAGTTTCTCCAACCTTGGCTTGATAGGATTTGCAGTCAAGAAAGGATTTCACCATCAAGATCAAATCGGCAGGGAACCCGTCTCTGATCATTTTGTAGACAAGGCCCTCATGCCACACTTGGTCAAAAGCTTTACTGACATCGAGAAAAACCACCCCACAGTACCTGGATAGGTTCAGGGGGGTGCTCAGGTCTTCAACGAGCCTCCATATCTGCATCGGACAAGAGTGGGCAGCACGAAAGCCAAACTGCTCTTCCCGTAAAAGGTCATTTGCTAGACAGTGATTTTGGAATCTGACAAGGATCGTTCTCTCCAACACCTTGGACATCGAGGGTAGCAAGCTAATAGGTCGGTAGCTCGCGGGAATTGCAGGATTTTGCCCCTGCTTTGGGATACCCAACACAATAGATTTCTTCCAAGCCACAGGGAAGTAAGAAAATTTCCAGCAGTCGCTGATGATATTGGTGAGAAATTCAATAAAGTTCTTTGGGAAATTCATAAGGGCGTTATTACTCACCTTGTCTTTTCCTGGAGCCTTCTTCTTTTTCAGTTTATTTATGATGGTGGCGATCTCACCAGCCTCGATGTTGTACTTCGTAAAATGCTTCGGAACTTCATCAAAGTTGAAAATACCTTCTTCCACACGCTGAGACATGATTTGGCTCTCGGGCTTATCGTTGGTAGGAGTAACAAACTGCATTCCCAGTGAATCTGCAATGACTTGGGCCTTGTCCTGATCAGTTTGCACATAGTTACCTTGCGGTGTACGGAGTGGAGGAAGCATAACATTCTTCTTCTTCTGTAAAGCCCTAACCATACTCCAAATGGAATTGTCGCGAGCCGACAAGCTTTTGAGTTCTTCATTCCATCTAGCGTCGCGAAGCTCTTTTATCTCCTCTTGAACTCTTCGCACTAACCTGTTGTACTTGATTTTGAGCCAAGGTTCACGATAGCGTTGCCAAAGTCTACGGGTCCTGTTTCTTTCAGCAATTAGGCGTTGGATTCCAGGAGAGAGTTGGATTCGATGAGAAGGTTTATTCTCCGATGGATACTTACTGACTTCTATAGCACTGTTAATACATCTGGTGATGTCATCAACAAGTTGATCGATGTCCTCTGTACAGTAAGCAACGTCGGGATGGTAGCCATAGTCCTTAAGAATATCTTTGTAGAGCTTCCAGTCTTGATGATGTACGAGTTCCTCTCGGAAATTTATGTCAACATTGTCAAAGTTCAACGCCACAGGCTTGTGGTCAGAAGAAAGGTCATCATCAGTGATACAAATTATGCATATACATGAACCAATAGGATACAAAAGAATTAAAGAGGAAATAATGGCCAACAGGATAAATAGAAAAAACACAGATTTTTGAAATATAATGGGTGTAAACGCTAATTTTTATAAATTATACAAAAAGAAAGGCTTGCATGTTACCCCCCTCCTTATTAATCCCTCTGTCATCGCGTATTTCCGATATGTCGATGACATCCTCATCCTCTTCGATTCCCGATCCACTATCCCCACTAATATTGTTAACATTTTTAACTCCTTTTCCCCACTTATCCAATTTACTTTTGAACTAGAAACTAACCGATCCATCCCTTTCCTTGATATCCTCATTACCAACAACCCCCACACTAACCGCCTCTCCTTTTCCGTCTTCCGTAAACCGACCACATCCTCCAACTTAATACACCATTCCTCCTCACATCCCCCCACCCACAAACAAGCCTCATTAAGATTCCTAATTGACCGTGCCCTGAAGCTCCCCCTCAGCCCCCAATCCAGATCATCCGAACTCCGCATAATCCGGAACCTCGCCCATGCCAATGGATATTCGACCTCCATGTTCTCCCGTATTCTTCACCGCCGCAGACGGGCCCTCTTCTCCCCCTCCCCTCTGGTTTCGCCCCTTCCCAAGGAATGGACGTCCTTATTGTATCTGGCCCTTAGTTTCTCCCAGCTCTCTAACTTCCTGTCGTCCCTTGGCCTTCGAATATCTTTTCTTACTCCTACACCATCAGCCCGCATCCCGAACCCACCCGCCGCCGTCACCACCGACAAATATTCCCAATCCGGAGTTTACCGCCTGAATTGTGCGTTTTGCGATAGATTTTATGTAGGATTATCGACCCGCAATTTTGCAGTAAGATTCAAAGAACACATTGACTCGTATAGAAAACGAGATCGTATTTCCCACTACGCAAACCACCTCGAAGATTCCGGACATGCTTTAAAGACGCAAGAAGATGTTATGTCTGTCCTACATATCTGCAATAGGCCAGAAAAAACTGCTACCCTCGAAGCGATCGAAATATTCAAGGCCAAGAAGTCCTCCCCCCACCTGCTTCTCAATTATCAAACAGACTTTAATGTATATGCAATACTTAACTCTTTATCCGATCTATTATGATCCCTTTTTTTTCTCGGTTTCTTTATTATGGTTTTTGCTTTCCTTTGCATTTTGTTATTTCTTGCCTATTTATTTTCCTGTAAATCCTCTTGTCCTCAGACAACCGGATAAGTTCTCTTTTCGGTCCGCGTAAACGCGCACCATCCCTTTGTATATTTTCTTTTTGTATAATTTATAAATATTAGCGTTTACACCCATTTTTTTCTATTAGCCATTATATTTCAAAAATCTGTGTTTTTTCTATTTATCCTGTTGGCCATTATTTCCTCTTTAATTCTTTTGTATCCTATTGGTTCATGTATATGCATAATTTGTACCACTGTTCTGTATATAAAGGCTTGCATGCCTCTTGCTGTATTTATCCTTGACAAAGCTGGGAATAAATGGCGAAACTAGTTGGAACTCCTGATGTCTCTGTTATACTGTAAGGCCACCACCTGTTTAATCAATAGGAACAGTATTATGATCCACCCTTCTACCGATTTTAATTAGAACTCTTGTCTAGAGCATTTTGGGTGGCAATTGTTCTAGGTGGCAATTATCCTAGGTGGCAGTTGTCCGGGTGGCGGTTGTCCAGGTGGCAATTGTCCGGTTACCTAGGTATAGAATCAAATGCTTTCGTAAAATCAATGAATATAGATGCAACGAATTTGTTCTAAGCCATTTCGGAGAAAAGAAATTCAAGTAATTCATGGCATGCCGTTTCCGCATTTCTATTAGGTACAAAACCATGTCGACAGGAAGAAAGAAAATTATGATCATAAATATATTGAGAAAAACGAACAAAAAATAATTTTTCGAAAATTTTAGAAAGTATAGGTAATGCTGTTATGGGGCGATAGTTTGTATATAAGCCGAGATCACCTTTCTTGAATATCGGGACTACACGAGCTAATTTTAAGTTTGTTGAGTAAGTACTAATACTAACTGAGTGGTTGAAGATAAAAGCAAGGGGAAAAGCAAGAGTATGTTTTAAAGTAATAATAACACCTGAACGGAATCCGAGGGGGTCCGGCACAGGAGAAGATTTTAGTTGGGTAATAACATTGAGAACTTCGTCCTCAACCGTAGGAATAACAAAAAAACTAGTTAGGGGGATGGGGGTTTGATAGATATGTAATATCGGAAGAAAAAGGAAGATCTATAGAGGGGGGATAGTAAGGTATGAAGAAAATCAGTTAAAGAAGGAGAAACTAATTCAGGATGGGGGTGTCACCTCAGTTTAGGCAGAGATTGGAGAATGTGAACGAGGTGACAATGAAGGTAAAAGGAGATTCTCCGCATTTAATGTCGTCAGAACAACGACCCAATGGGAAGGAGACAGAAGAAATGGAGAGAGAGAAGGTGAAGAAAAAGCCGACCCCTTGGAAAGGAAATAGGGTAGGTCGGAAGAGGAGAGATCGGGTCGTTCCCTCATTGGAGGGGAAGAAAAGAGAAGTTTTCGTCGGGAGGAATTTGGAAAGGAAAGAGGGGGAAGGAAAAAGACTTGAACGTGAGTGGATGGAACCGCTCTTGGATGCGGAAAGAGAGGAAACCCGAAGTGAAGGTGGATGATGGTGATAGGCCGAGACGACGCACCAAACCCGGAACGAAGAGTGGAAACCAGGCAAGGAACAGCAGCTGGAAATTAAGGAGGATTCCAGATAGGATAGGAAAAGCTGGCCAAGCCGGTAAGACTAGAGATAAGTGCTCTTCAGTGGCGACGTGCGGGACCGTACACGTAAAGACTGGAGTCAGAGACGGAGTTGGCCATCACACGCGTATGTTTTATCGCAGTGAGCAAGATAAACTTAAATTCACCTCAGAAGGGTTTGTTAGTAAAGACTCTCGACCACGAGTTTCGATTTTGCCCGGAATCCTTGCGGAGATAAATTCTTCCGACAAGAGCGACCGGAAATCTCACTCGCCAGTCAGTGAATCGTTTGTCCAAGAAACGGAGGAAGCTATTTTAGGAACTAAGCAATTGGAAAATATTCCACGAGCCAAATTGGATAATTTCGTCTTGACCGACATTGAAAACGGCGCCATTCGACAAGGGACCTCTAGCCCAGCTGTGAATGGATTTGAAGACGCCGACGGAGATGTCAAGACGAATGCAAACCAGTGGCAATTGCAAACTTCAGTCTCTTCCGAGAAGAAGGAGCCATTAAGCAATATATGCGTGCCTTTAGCGTCCCGTAGTATTGACAGGGCCCTAGGTAGGCCGCGTTGCTGCTTTTGCAACCTTCCACGATAGCCTTTGGGAAAAGGTGGCGTACCGCGTGATCCCCGCTGGCGCACCCGAAACAGGAAAGCTGGACGTTCAGCCTCAGCCTAGCCCAGCCGTGCTTTACGTCGAGGCCCAAGAAACGGAGCCAGCCTTGGATTAAGGCATAAGGAAGGAGTTATTTCGGATTCAACGATTTGAAGCCTCACGGATCAGGATCCACATTAGCATCTTAACTCGGACGTGTATGAAATAGATTCTTCAGCCAAAGAAGAATTTTTGTATAAATTGCACAAAATTATTAATAGATCCTTATATGCGGATTTATAATATTGAATAAGCCAGTGGCTAAATTCATCAAAACCTGTAAAATCATTATTTCGTTATGCCCGACATCCGTTGGGCGTAACTCTTTTTCAATGATTAAAATTGATTGTTTTTTCTATCAATTGTGTGTCTACCGCCTTCCCCTCCTGTACACTAAAGTTTTATCACTCTGCTAGCTTTTAGTTGTGACAGGGGGAAAGGAGAAGGTAAATCTGGGCCATGAGACAGATTCTTTAACAAGCGCCATTTCTCTTTACTAGATTGAAGACGTGAAAAGAAAGAATTATAGTAAGATCGTTTAGAATTTATAATAGTATTTTTTGCAGTATTGAAAAAAAGTTTGAACTTGTTAAGAGCATTAAGAGATGGGTTTCGACTAGAGCCTACGATTTTGGACGGGTAATAAAAGCAAACGGGTACACGGGTCCCATGTACCGTGAACCTGTGACTTAAGGATCCCTGTTCTTAATACACGTGTAATTATGAATGACGGTACCCGTTTATCCGTGTAGATGGGTACCGTCATCCGTGTATTTTTATACACGTGTCCGTTCAAAACCTTTAAGCTAAAATCACGTTATAAACGATATGTTTGTTTTCTGAAAAACAGGAGTCTAATAAAACTAAAAACTTTATATAAAAAAGTATTTATTTTTTAAACAGTTATCCTGTAAATTATTTTCTGTTTTAAGTTAACTTTGTACATTAAAACATTGCTTTTTTGAGCAAATTTGATGATTTTTCCATTTTTAACATGATAGTTTTAAGGCTGGACATCTATCTACAAAAAACGTGATGCGAAAACCGACACCAAAAAGTGTTACGGAGTTAGTTTTCCATTGTTGATGCACGTTTAACCATTGTTGGCGTCGGCTTGAAGCAAACGCCGGAACTGAAAAGACACGTGAACATTGTTGTCTGAGCAACAGCTTTTATTTAAATCTTTACTACAGAGATATTAAGAAATATATTAAAGTGTGGCAACAGATAGCGCAACTATACTTTGCTCTCTTACCTAGCCATGTAATGGCCTACTGTTTTGTTTTCAGCGTTTTGAAAGAAGAATAATGAATCCTAGTGTACTGGAAGAAACTCATTTCCATTACAATAAATATATTTTATATTTCACAATTTAATTAATAATTTATTATTTTGAAACATTTAGATCTTTTGATGGTTTTTGAAGTCTTCAACTTATCTATAATTTACGCCCTGGTTGAATTTCTATGTACTTTGAAGTGCTTAATTTATTTCTACAAATTCCTTCCTCTCTATAGTTAAGAATAACTTTTCGGCTAAAAAGAGCGTTACGGGTGAATAATTTTAATTTTTCGTCATACAAAATCCACTCTTTTTAAGATTTTAGATACTGCAAAAAACTTGCACGTGCCATGTTTGTTGTCCCGCAGTCGATTGTGACCACAGACGCGAGTAAGGAGAGGAACCTTCAGTATAGACACTATGTTTACTCGACATATCGAGAGACTTGATACTCGTGCTTATATTTCATACTTCAGTTATTCTAAGCCCTTATTCAGTATTACTGATGTACATGATTCTGTAGACTCGTCCATTGATAAATAAATAAAAGGTTTATGTACTGTATAAAATATTTGTTTGTTGCATATAAAAATATTATCATGATTCAATGTTTCGGGTTGCAGATTCGAAACTAAGTCATCTTTTTTTTACTATTGATTGAACTGTAGGAATTTTCATGTAGGTTCTTTTACCTATCGCAGTCAATCCTAGGCCTTTTTTATGAAACTCAATAATTTCTTCCCTCTTTTGAATGCTATAATGAAATTCTGTTAAATAATTTTTAAATGAAACCATGCAGTTATTTTTTGAAAGTGTGTGATATATGATCAGCAATTGGTTAGTACAAAACACCCCACTGGTTTATTCCTCTTATGCAAATATAAATCTACAAAATTTGTGTATTTATCAGTGAAGTGAACCAAATTATTTTATAACTTATAATTTTAGAAAATAAGACATCTTACTGTGATCATTCGATTGTTATGATTAGCAATTGTACAAGGTGTAAGTTTGTTTTTATTGCTTGAATATTATGTTTTATTGTGTTTTTCTTTCTGATATCTATTTCAACAATTTAAACGCTTGAGTATCCGTGGAACTGAAATACACGGGTCAATACACGGACGTATTAAATACACGTGTACCCGTATATCTTGGTACACTTGAAATAGAGAGCTCTAGTTTCGACGGTATTTCCGATATAGGGCGGGTTTTTTTTAATAAATATTAAAAAGTCAGCTGAGATCCAATTTTTTGGGATGATAGCATTAGAATTAGTAAATGAACGAGGATATAAAGGAAAGTAAGGATCGTACCCAAGCTGAAAACGGGATAAAAAACTAGCGAAAAGTTAGTTAGAATCGGTTACATCAGATAAAAGATAGTTCCAATCGGTTAAGGCTAGGAAGGATTGTAAAATGGAAATTCGATTAGGGGTAAATAAACGCGTACCTGTATAGGTGTTCCGCGGGATGTTAGAAATATGAGTGTTCAGAATCAATGGTAACACAATGAGCCAAAACTGCTATGTTCAGAATAGTGAGCAGAGGAAAGTGATCAGAAATGGCCATGTCAATGAAACTATTAAATGAATAGAAGCAGAGTTCGTAAAACAAGAGTCGGTAGCAGAATATGAATTATAAAGAGCAGAATAATGGGAAAAAGAAAAGGTAGTACTTGTCCGAATCAAAATAATGGAATATGGAAAAGTACTCAATGAGAAATCTTCCGTTTTCTGTCGTGGAGAAAAATGTATCAATAAATAAATTCCAAAAAAATCGGGTGACTAGTAGGAGGAAAATATTTAATCTCTGAAAATTTAGAACTCAGAAAATTACAAATTGTTTTTTTAATATCCAAATCAACTCTGGTCAAAATAATGGAATACAACATATGCTGCATCAAAAAAAATGGAATATATAATGAAATTAATAAATTAACAGAAATTAGGTGGATCATTTGCCATATCATGGGTTAATACTTTGTTGGGCCGCCTTTGGATTTGACGATTCGTGGCCGAGCGCATGTGCATCCGTACACCGCGCTCCAGCAATGCTTCGATTGGATTCAAGTCTGGACTCTGCAGGCCAGGGCAATAACCGGATGCCCGCACGGGCGAACCATGCCTGTGCTGAACGAGCGGCGTGATATGGGGCATTGTCCTGCTGGAAGAAGCAGTCCGATGAGGTGCCATAAAACTCCACCATCACTCAGGAAGGTGCGTTTCTAACATCTCTTGCTGCCGTGGGGCATCCAGTCGCATGTCTACATCGGCGCTAGTACTGCGCCTGCTGTACAGAACGTGATCCACACAATGATCCCATCGTCAGAGTCCTTCACTGTGAGTACGAGGCACTCTGGTTCGTATTTCTCCATCTCCAGACCCACACACGACCGTCAGATTGTTGGAGGGTGAAGCGGCTTTCATTGCTCCACGTGACCTTTACCCAATCATCACTAGTCCACTAAAGACGCTCTGTACACCATTGTAGACGAATGGCTTCTCTTTCCGGCTCTCCCACAGAAGCCAATCTCATGGAGGGCACGTTGCACTATGCGTACTGATGGCCCACGAGCTGCGGCTAGTGAGTAGGCGTCTGAGTCTCCTACAAAGGCAACAATGATGTCCCGCAGGGTGTCTTTGTGGTGCCTCACCACCATCCGAGACAGAGCTCGTTTGTTTCTCGGCGACAGGAGTGGAGGTCGCCCGGAACCTTTTGCTGTCGTTGTTGCACCTGTCTTTTCGTATTTGTGCACAACATCGTGCACAGTGGAGCGAGGATGCACAGTCAAAGCGCTGATTTCGCGAAGTGACTTCCCACTAATGGGGCACCACACAATCACTCCTCTCTCAAAAGTCGGATAATTCTATGGCCTTTGGCAAGCTGACTGGTGTTGTCACTGCAGTACCACCTGATAAGTCGTGTTTTTAAAATGCATACTGTCACGTGCATCCTACAGGATGAGACGACACGAGCATCACATAGGGGTGTCCGGATACTTTTGGCAGGGCATGTACCCTATTATTTCCCCAAATTCACGCTAAATTCTAAATTTTAGTTGTTACCATAGAGGAGAAATAACATAGAGCGTCAAAGCCCTCATTATCTCCTTATACAAATGGGGGCTTTGACGCTCTATACAAAAACTATTGGAGTACTAATTTCTTAGGGTATGGACTATTGGGTAAATTCATATTAACAAATAACATGCCCTATTCCTATTGGGATGGACTATTGGGTTGAAGATCGTTCCTTATTTCTTCTCTTAGGTAAGTGGTGAGTTTTAATATTAACCTTTGTATAAACAACAAATGGAGAGAGGTCACTTGGTAACAAAATAAACTTTAATGCAGAAAGGCGTTTCAGTCAGAGACCAACTTCAGTCTTTTGGTCCCTAACTCAGCATACGACTTTTTATAAACCTTCATAGGGTTTTAGGTTGGATCGTCGCCACGTTCTTATCAGTGGCTACACTACGGCGTACAGAAGCCGTTGTCGGCAAGGAATTGCGGTCAAGAACGCGAAGATCTAGTGGAAAACTGGATAGAACCCAGCCCATACTGTGAATTCAGCCTTATTTTAATGTATAATAATAAAAAAGGAATATATAAACGAGAACATTTAAATTTTAATATTGTCTAAGCCGTAAATTAAAAACTAAACAAAATAATGGACTTAGCAACAACATATAGACCATCATTTCTGACGAACTATTTTCCTAGTAAAATAAAAATTTTAATTATAAGTAACACTCATTTTTATAATAGAGTATTTTAAATATTCTAAAATGTTATATTTATTGGCATTGAATCAGACTATTAAGATTAAACATCTGTAAATATTAGGAATGCTGGAAGATGCTGGAAGAATGTGAGGATTTAATATTACACAATAATAAATATAAACCATTTAATTAAAAAAGTATAAAAGATTTGAGTTACTTTCCCTGTTAACATTTTAGGAATAGTTTAAATGAGTTTGCCGATTTATTTGGCGTATAAATCTAAAGCTGCTTTAAAATGCCAATTGATAAAGAATTCTACTTAACTTTTATACGACTGAATCGAATGGAATCCACACCTTTCTCTTTGTTCTTGTAAGAAATTAAAAATTGAAACTCGAGCGTGAAATGTAAAATATTCAGCAGATATAAAAGTCAGATTTCTTTACTATCACAAACACACAAAAAGTATCCAAACAAAAGGTATACACAAAACAATTGAATCCACGATTCATAGAACCACAACAAATAATTCATATGATATCAAATATCAAAAAAAGAATTGCATTTCCATTGAAATTTAATGAATAAAAGAATATAAATGAAAGATATTATTTACAAAGGACCAGCATACAAAGGGATAAGTGAAATAAAAAAAAACACATTCTAATTTTAGTGACAAAGTTCAAATTCCACAAGAGCTTTCCAATGACGGCAGCATGGTTACCATTTAGAAAAATCCTGATTTAAATTTTAAACAGTCCAAATAAATTCCATGAAATGGTAAACGATTGTCAAACAAAGAAATGTTATTAAATAATAAACAGTTGATTTAAAAAAAATAAATAAAAACTAATGGTAATAGAATCACACGTTGCAAGGCATGTGAATTGTTTTTCGTGGTTCTTAGACTAAACGCTCATTAAAAACGAAGAGACTAAACACTGCAGTCTGCTTATTTAACGCATTTCCCGCTAAATTTAGAAGATTTTACACAATTATGCAAAAATCCGTTAAAGTTTTCGTTTACAATTGAATTCAGTGAAACTTAGCGTATTTTTAATTCTGTTTTAGCGGGAAAAAATTCAAGTGAGATTTTGAAACAAAGATGGCGTATCGGAAGAAGAGGAAATCGGAGATGATGACAAAATGGTAGAAAAATCTACGCCACAAATTACTTACACACAGATGCGACAATCAATGTTCAAGTAGTGGAAGAATGTTGCTAATTTAGCAGGGTTCTATCCAATTTAAAAGCCCATTTCATTGTTTTCTGCATTGTATAATTTTTATTATTAACTAGCTGATATTTCCAGCTTTGTTCGAGCTCTTTGTTTGATGAAATATGTGAATGTACAGACACGAAAAATTCAGTTTTATTATACGAGGAGTGTTCGGAAGGTAAGTACCGTTTTGGAAAAAAAACACATAAAAACATTTTTTTCAAAACAAAATTTATTCTTACATGAAAGAGCATTTCTTAAACTATTTTTTCTACATAGTTGCCATCGTTGTTCAGACATTTGTCGTAGCGGAAAAACCAACTTTTTTATGCCCTCTTCATAGAAAGTTGCCACCAGTGAAGACAGTGAAGACTTGTGAGAACCTCATGCAAACAGTTTTTGAAATTTGTGGAAACTCATTACAAAGCATTCTTATTGTGAACCGTCGTTTTCACGAATTTTCTCAACCAAATCGTCATTGACAAAAGAAGGCCGCCCACGCCGTGCTTTGTCATGAACAGTGGTTCGTTCATCAATGAACTGCCTAACCAACTTTTTCACCATTCTATCAGTCATTACATTTTCCCCATAAATCTCTACAAGTTGACGATGAATTTCAGCTGGCTTTAACATTCTTTGCGTTCAAAAACCGTATTACAGAACGCACTAGACAATCCGCGGGCTCAGAAATTGTCTTAAACATTTTCAACGATCACTAACAAATGTAAACACAACACAATCCGACTGTAATGGCATCAGTGCAAAGATAATGAACCAGAAAGACGAGTGTGAATGCTCGAACTGCGACGCTAGCGCTGCGTTTTACAACTGTGCATAAAATTTAAGACACGATCTATACTGTCACCTCATGTAAAACGATCGATGGCAAAATCGAATGAGATGACATTAGGAGAAGATATAAAAAAATCATCGAGGAAAGTCGACGAGTCCGAGGAGCGAACATCGAGAGAGCTGCTGGGTTCGTCGAGCGGCGGGGTATGCAAACGAGGCGAGAAAAATTCCAAGATAAAAAGGGAAGGAGAGAAAAATTAATTAAGTCGGTTGATCGCTTTCGCCCTGTGAATAAGACTTCAAGTTCGACCCCGCTGCCTCGTACAGATGAAGGGAAACTGGCTCGAAAACCAAGTGAGAAGAATTTCTTAAATGAAATTAATGCTTGTTATTTCTCCATATGCAGAGGAAACGCTGGAGGCCAGAAATGCAATTCATTAAATCGTGAATTTGGAAGGAGTCAACGGCAGCGATACAGTGCAAGGTGTTTCTTCTCAGCGCAGCGTCGCAGCTCAAGGAGAACGAAACATTTCGACCCATCATATGTATTTAAGAAGCCGATCTCCCGTAGGAAGGAATATCCGAAGAATCGTAGTTGGCAGTAAATAGGAAAAATTAATAATAACCAGCAATCGTCAAATAAGACTAAGGCCAGTAAATTTATAATTGCTAAATCAGAACTTTCATTGAACTCTTAACATTTGTGATGAAATAGTAGAGACATTGATCTGTGGAAATTCGGTTAATAATTTGATTGAACTCTAACCTGAATTTTTGAAGGATAGCAGCAACGGTTCCCGTGGTGGACATGAGGAAGCAGCGTCTTCTAGTTTGACTACCGATTCTCCATATTTGTGTGCAACGATCGTAGCTGACCACTTACCTTCAGTTGACATTGATTCTAAGATTACGGAGGACTTTAAGGACCAGCGGCCTGGCTGTGAACCTTCATGCTTAGCCGGTAGCGTCGATGGGGCCCCATTCGGCCTACCGCGCTTGGTAGGCAGCGCAACATCGTATGGTAATAACTTGTTTCGTTGTTTGTTTATCCGAATATAGATGCCATTATTTAATCTAAGAATGAATACAATGATTAATGCTTATGCCATTTTATTTTATTCATAGTCCTGCCCTCCCGACGGTTAAACCTACAAAGGTCACAGTTTTCCTGGCTAACGGTTACCTCACCTACCTGTTCGATTACGTCTACGCAATTTAATCATCAGTAGAAGTTCGGCGTTAGACGAACCAGTGATCCCATTGTACCCCCACGTCGAAGAGTATTCACACAATGAGGGACGAAAATAATTTAAAGGAGCTTTTTTAATACGTAATCTTTGTCAGAATTATTAAAAAAGCCAAAGGATCCACTGATATGCCGATGGTTTTGGTTCTGCTCCCGAACACCGAACACAATTAGTCATTGAAGAACATCACGCGTATTGGGCCGCTGGCAGTGCTAGTGGAGGCCTTTCGAGGGAACAAGAGGCCACTGCAATGCTACAACTGCCTGTGCTTCGGACACGTAGCCATGGGCTGCACGGAAGATCCTCGTTGCATCAAAAGCGCAGAGGGGCACCAGTCTAGAGATTGCCCCAAGATTAAAGGACAAGACCCCCTGAAGTGCGTCAGATGTGGTGGACAGCACACTTCAAGCTATACGAAATCTCCAAAATACCCCCAGGTTCAAAGGATGCCTAGTTCTAAAGTGACAGCTGACAAATCCTATGCTGCTGCTGTGTCTAAGCCAGAGGATAAAGGCCTCAACATCAACGACCTACCAGGTATGTATAAGCAATTAGGACGTATCTTTCATCTGTTTTCTAATCTAGGCAAAAGTTACCCACGACCAACTAATATTTAGTATGGTTGCACAACGTTATACTGTAATCAACAAAGGTGAACTTCGGTGCGTGATATGGAACGCTAGGGGGATTTCCCCGTAAGCGTATCGAGTTTCACAATTTTCTGATAAACCAAGAAATCGACGTTGCTTTCCTCTGTGAGACGCACCTCAAACCAAGCCAAGACTTCAAGCTACCTGGCTATTGTGTGCACCGTAAGGATCGAATGGCTTCAAATGCTGCAAGATGTGCTTCTGGGGGCGCTGCGATCATCATTAAGAAGGGAATTCAACACCAAGAATTAGTCTCCAAGTCTTATGCAGGTATGGAATCGGCCTCCATCATTATCAATGAAGTCTCCAGTGGTGAAGTGAAGTTCGTGCTCTACAATTCACCTAAACATTATCTTGACGTTAGCGAGCTTGATGAACTCTTCAGTGGTGATACTCCAGTCGTCCTGGCTGGTGACCTAAATTCCAAACACCCAAGCTGGAACTCCAGAACGCAGAACTACAACGGCATGATTCTCTATAGGTAACTACAAGGAAAAGATGACATCATCGCTGCTGGACCTGTGGAGGACACCTACTACTGCGACTACTCCCCTACTAGTGACGTTTTGGACATCTCGCTCTTGAAGAGTTTCTTCAAACCATACAATATCTTCACAATTGATGACCTTTCTTCTGACCACAAGCCTGTGGCGTTGAACTTTGACAATGCTGACATAAATTTCCGAGAGAAACTCGTACATCATCAAGACTGGAAGCTCTACAAAGATATTCTTAAGGACTATGGCTGCCATCCCGATGTGGCGTACTGTACGGAGGACATCGATCAAAATGTTGAAGTCATCACCAGATGTATTAACAGTGCCATAGAAGCTAGTAACTATCCATCAGAGAATAAACCTCCTCATCGAATCTAACTCACTCCTGGAATCCAACGCCTAATTGCTGAAAGAAACAGGACCCGTAGACAAAGGCAACGCTATCATGAACCTTGGCTCAAAACCAAGCACAACAGGCTAGTGCGAAGAGTTCAAGAGGATATAAAAGAACTTCGCGATGCCAGATGGAATGACAAACTCAAAAGCTTGTCGGCTCGCGACAATTCCATTTGGAGTATGGTCAGAGCTTTTCAGAAAAAGAAAAATGATATGCCCCCTCCACTCTGTACCCCACAAGGTGACTATGTGCAAACTGATCAGGACAAGGCCCAAGTCATTGCAGATTCACTAGAAATGCAATTTGTTACTCCTACCAACAACAATCCCGAGAGCCAAATCATGTCTCATTATGTGGAAGATGGTCTTGTCAACTTTGATGAAGTCCCGCAGCATTTAACGAAGAACAACATCGAAGCCAGAGAGATCGCCGCCATCATAAGTAAACTGAAAAAGAAGAAGGCTCCAGGAAGAGACAAGGTGAGCAACAACGCCCTTATGAATCTCCCAAAGAACTTTATTGACTATCTCACCAATATCATTAGTGACTGCTGGAAATTTTCTTACTTCCCCCTGCATCTTGGAAACAATCTATTGTTTTGAGTACCCCCAAGCAGGGACAAAATCCAGCAATTCCCTCGAGCTACCGACCTATTAGTTTGCTCCCATCAATGTCAAGTTTTGGAGAAAACGATCCTCGTCAGATTCTAAGACCACTGTCTCGCCAATGATCTACTTCGGAAAGATCAGTTTGGCTTCCGTGCCGCCCACTCTTGTCAGATGTAGATATGGAGGCTCGTAGAAGACCTGAGCACCCCCTTGAACCTTTCCAGGTACTGCGGAGTAGTTTTCCTCGATGTCAGTAAAGCTTTTGACCAAGTGTGGCATGGGGGCCTTGTCTATAAGATGATTAGAGACGGGTTTCCTTCCGATTTGATTTTGATGGTGAAATCCTTTCTCACCGACAGGTCCTACCAAGCTAAAATTGGTGAAAATCTATCAAAGCCCCGTATTGTAAAGGCTGGTGTCCCTCAAGGTTCTGTCCTCGGGCCCGTGCTATTTAATTATTTTGTGCATGATTTCCCGAACCCCAAAAATTTGTAATCTGTATTTCTATGCTGATGATACTGCCATTATGACATGGGCACACAAGCCGGCTCACGTTATCACTCGTCTACAGCACGCCTTGAAGATGTTCGAAGACTGGTTTAACTGCTGGAAGCTGAACCTTAATGTCGGAAAGTGCAAGGCTATGTACTTCAACAGAAAGTTCAAGCGTCCCCCAGATTCTCTCGTTCTATTAAATAAGAAACTGGACTGGGTAGACAACTACAAATATCTTGGCGTTATCATCGACTCAAGACTCTCGTGGAATCGTCACGTGACCTACGCTCTGAACAAAACGAAGAGGGCTAAGTACAGTCTCATAGCTCTCCTGGGCCGCAACAGCACCCTCAGCATCGACAACAAGCTACTTCTTTACAAGTCAGTTATTCGGACCATACTCCTCTATGGCATGCCTGCGTGGGCGACTTATCTGTAGAAGCAGATGGAGCGAGCTACAATCATTCCAGAATATTTCCCTGAGGACCATTGCCCAGCTGGACAGAAGGACTGTGAAAACCAATCCATCCACTCAGATCTACATGTGGTCCACATCGGAAAGTTTATACAGGACCTCCTATTGATTATGGTGCAGAAGATGACGATTCATGACAATGACCTAGTGACCGGAATACTGAAGAACTCAATAGATATGAAGTGGCATATGAACTATCGAAATCCAAGGCACAATCTTGACATCAACTTTGAAGACATCAGCAACGTCTCTTTCCCGGACTACTGGAAGATGTGAAAATCGTCTTTCACCTTGCATTTTCATTTCGTTTGTATTTTGTTTCTGACAATCGTTAATCTTATTTTCTCTTTTGTATAATATGGAAGAACACTTGGGTTGGTTAGGCTTCTTGACTACCTCGGTGTATTTCATTTGGAATTTATTCTGGTTCGATGAGCTTGTGAAAACGCTGCTTTGTCCCATCTGAAGAAATGTACACTTCACTGTTCGATTGTCGATTCGATTGTCTTTTCATAACTTCAGGATAATCCTCTAATATTCTAATTGCCTTTAAAGAATTATCCTTTTTGCTTTGATATAGGATAGTCTCTATCCGAATCGTCAGCTTTTTATTTTATTTTATATTTCTAGTTTTATTTTGATTTCATTTATTAATTATTAATTATTTTGTCAATTATTATTTATTTTTTATTTTTATTTAAAGGACACGTACAACTTTACTTAAATCGAAAGACTAACCTATTAATAACAACACAGCATATTTAATTTTTTTAAATTCGAATCCTACATGTGTGAAAAACGAAAATTCCGAGCGCGATTTGAAATCGGGAGGCATCCATCTTGGGTGGAGGCGTGACGTCGTGCGAGGATTGCTCCCAGCCAGCTTTGCAGTGAAGCTTTAACATTCACTATAGATCTACCAGGGGGGTGAAACTCATAGCTTTTTATGTCAAACTAGAAGAAGTACCCGGCGTTGCCCGGGATTATTACACTTGGGATGTAAACAGAACAATCTCAAAAATTAAAATAAATTTTGCAATATCTTAAAAATAAACACATGAAAATGCTTAGAATTAATACAGTAAAAATTCTTAATGAAAATTCGAAAAAAATCTTTTTAAAGGCTCACAATGGATGGACTGCTCCAATAATTTCTTACTCAGATAATCTTACTTCAGATCTACACTTGATGTTGTTGCAATTTCCACTCTTCTCTCGCTGTGTTGAAGCAAAATTTGGCCTTTCATCACTTTGGGTAGTCTAGCGGTCGCCAATTCTTCTATTTACTTGCTTCCCATTTGCTCAATACAGCACGGAGCTAAAGGTTTGCTTTCTCTGTCGTCTTTCCACTCTTTCTCAATAGTCTGCTAACTCTTCATTATCTCCAGCTAGTGATCATTTTTAAAGATTTTCAAGAAATTGTTAAGTACTAAGAACTCTCTTTTCTAAGAAAAACCTGAATAACAGGAATTCTATGCATTGTTACAAATTGAAACTTATCCATATTGCATCATCATTTTATGTTCATTGTTATAATTCTTGGAAAGGATTGCTTTATCATTGCATCATCATTTTGAGCTCATTGTTATTGGTGAATTGCGTGTTGAAACCATTGTTGATACCTATTGTTGCACAAACTTTTATTTGCATTGTTGGTCATGAGATATATATTGTTGGTCCGTGCAGAGTGTTTGTGAATTGCGTGTTGATACCATTGTTGCAAAAACTTTGTCTTGCATTGTTGGTCATGCGATATTTCTCATTAATATGCCCTGCTATAACCATGAATATCGATTTTTTATCAATAATTATTATTTTTTCGAAATCTGAAGTAGACAGTGACCTTCCTCATGCTTTGAAGGTCATGTATGCGAAATTTCATCAAGATCGGAATAAAACTGTAGATTTGTATAAAAAACGTACAGACCCACAGACAGACCCACAAACATCCTTCTTTATATATATAGATTTGGCTATAAGAATAGAGGTAGTAATAATAATTTATCATTTCTTCAATTTCCTAAGTAAAAATTAGGAAGAAATGGATTATTTTTGATCGAAGAGATAACTGGCTTTCGACCGCGAACTAGTCGACTCTGCTCCGCTCACTTTGAAAAGTATTGTTTTGTTATTGATCCTGTCGTATTAAAGTACAGTCGGGTGCATAAAGGTTTTGACCTAAGTCAAAATTGTTCGGCTTCCTTACAATACTTCAATCCAATGAGATTACTTTTTCCAGGTATCTAGTCGAGTACGCTTACTATGGAACGATTCCATTAAGTTGTTGCTTAGCATCGGGCGAAGGCAAGTTTTACGTCACGTGCTCAACTATGTTGACAAAAAGATTATTTTGGCTGTTCTGATGAGAATTTTCGTTTTATTAATAATAAACTAATCTATTTGGCTAATAGTGTAACATAAATGGTGCACAGTATCGATATAATTATATGCGTGATCAAGCGATAAGCTAATGCAGCGGTCGTTACGGTGTGTTGCGGAAGTGATTTGCAGGTGTAGTAAATGGAAGTAAAAACAAGAATGGATAAGGGGGTAAAAATATAAAGTTTTTTTTAATATTTTATTTTATTTATAGTAATTTTAGGAGGACAAACGAATAATAAGTTAAAGTAGAAAATTAACTGTTGTAGATTATATTAAAAAACAACTTAATTGTTTGAAATTTTTATAATTTGAAATTTATTCATCCAATAAACAAAGGGCCTAGATATGTATACAAAAATAAATTTCACTTTTGTGAATTCATTATTTCTTTTATTAAGATAATTTCAAAACTCTTTTGGCATACTTTAATTTTTTGTTTGCATGTTGTTTGGTTAATATTTTTAAATACTATTCTATTTGTTGGAAATAATCAACCATTGTTAGTATTGTAGTATTAATTAATGTCGTATGGGGAGATATCACATTGATAAGGAATGCTGGGAGAATCTTTTTATCTAATGTATTGTATTGTAATGGATGAATGTTCTATAATAAAGCTTATGCTTTTATTTATTTTAACGGACCTCTACAATGGTTATGGGTTCAGCAACGCAGCATAAATCAAACTAAAAATAAATATAAAGCAAGCGAGAATGCCAACGCTAAGCGACTATAAAGCAGAAGCAAGAAAGTAACAAATGTTTTTGCGTGAATAAAGCTAAACAAAGGAGCGAGAAGAAGGCAAGCGGCCATTAATGACCTTCACGAATCAACAAAGCTCGGCGACGTGCTTACAAGAAAACGATAAAAAAAAAAAACTTATCAAGATAAGTACTTTATATTTATTAAGAATTGATAAAACTGCAAGATTGCGACATACATTAAAGAAGAAATCGTTGGATTATCAATCGTTGATGAAGAAAAATGGCCAGTTACCAACCAATTGCTCATATAGAAAAATTAAATGCAACCAAACTATCGTCATTGGAAATATAATATTAAAATGCTGTTGATTGAACGTGAACTGTGGAAATACGTAGACGGTACAGCAGTAATAAAGCCCGACGCAACAGCTATCGAACAAGCTACATATCAAAGCAAAGATGAGAAAGCTCTGGCGACTATTGCATTAAGCGTAACTTCAGAACAACAAGTACACATAGTAGATTCTAAGACCGCTCGAGAAGCCTGGTTGACCCTTGCTAAAATATTTGAACCAAAATCAAGACCAAGAATACTTCAATTAAAGAGACAGTTAGTGTCAATTCACCTAGAACCAGATGAAACAATGACTTCATATTTAAACAGATTAAAGATCTGCAGTGATCAGCTTATTAAAGTAGGTGTAAACGTTCCTGATGATGAACTGGCATACTCTATGTTAACTGGATTACCTAGTAGCTACGAAGGACTAGTTATGTCTCTAGCTAACCTCGATGATGAAAAATTCAAGTCTAGTGAAATCAAACAAGTGCTTCTTATCGAATACGAACGAAGAAACATGCAGAATCAAGAGAAACAAGAAAATGAGTTAAAGAATGCTTATTACGTTAAGAAACAATGGAAGCAAAGAGATATTCAAGAAAAGGGTGAAAGAAATGATGAAAAGAAGACCCAAACTCGCAGAAACAAAATCACATGTAGTAACTGTGGAAAGAAGGGACACTTATTTAAAGACTGTTGGTTTAAAAACAAAAGCAAAGAAGGAGAGAAAAGAAAATCAGAAGCATTTTTTGTGGCTATCACAGAGCGGGATTCATACGACGTTAATGAATGGATCTTAGATAGTAGATCAACTAATCATGTATGTCATGAAAAAAAATTATTTAGAAACCTACGTAGTGATCACAAAGAACAAATAAAGACGGCAGGTGGACTACTGTATGCTGATGGAATTGGAGAAATAAAGATGAGAATGAAAATAGGAAATAGAATACAAAATGTTACCTTGAATAACGTGCTATATGTACCAAAGGTAAAAAGAAACCTGATTTCTATCTCACAAATAGAAGAAAAAAAGAAGAATGTTCATTTTGCGAATGGAACTGCGATAATCAAGAATAAATACAAAAAAGTTGTGGCAATAGCTTACAGAAAGAATGGACTCTATATAATTAATGGAAGACCAATCAAGCAACGAAACTGTCAGACAGTAGCGTCATGTGAAATGGATAATAACCAAATATGGCACAAACGATTTTGTCATGTAAATATGAAAACATTAGAAGAAATGAAAAATAACAAGGCAGTAATTGGTTTAGATGAAGTTAAGATAGATAAACAAGAATGTCAAAGTTGTCAACTAGCGAAGTCAACTAAAACACCCTCTTCATCAATAAACAAGAGACAATCATCAAGAATATTGGACTTAGTGCACTCAGATCTTTGTGGACCTTTTCCAGTCAAATCTATTGGAGGTTCAGAATATTTTTTGACATTAACAGATGACTACTCAAGAAGAACAACAGTATATTGTCTGAAGAGAAAGAATGAAGTACCCAAATACATTGAATTGTTTATCAAGAGATCAGTGTGTTCTACAGGTCAAAGAATTAATAGGATAAGAACAGACAATGGATTGGAATATTGTAATAAAGAATTACAAGAATTGTTCACTCAACAAGGAATAAAACATGAGCGAACGAATGTATATTCACCAAATATGAATGGAATTTCTGAAAGAATGAATCGAACCGTTATGGATTTAACGAGATCTACCCTGGAAGCAGCAAGATTACCCCCTAAATTTTGGGCTGAAGCTATAGTAACCGCAGCTTATATCAAAAATAGAGTGACTCATCCTTTAACTGAGGGAAAAGTTCCTGAAGAAATATGGACAGGTCATAAACCTAGTGTACGACATCTGAAAACATATGGATGTTTAGCATATGTACACATACCAAAGAAACCAGAGGAAAATTGGATTTGAGAGCTCGAAAATGTGTTATGGTAGGATATTCGACAAGGACAAAAGGATATCGATTATGGGATCCTAATAAAAGAGAAATTGTAGAAACAAAACATGTAAAATTTGATGAAACCAAGTTAGGACTAGAAGGAGTTAATGAAGATAATACCTTTTATGGATTACAAGACTTTGATCAAATTTGCAATAATGAGAAAGAAATATCAGAAACAGGAGAAATACAAGAGGAAAATCCTATTGAAGAAGATATAGAAGATGTAACTGAATTAAATAAAAATATGGAACAACAAGAAATAAAAAGAGGACGAGGAAGACCTAAGAAAATTGTTAAAAACCCTTATGGAAGAACCGGAAAGCCAAAAGAATTGAATTATATGGAAGTGCATATACCAGAAACTCCCATATCAAAACAATAGCTATAGTATCAAATGTTTTGAAGCAATAGTATCAAAACAATCCTATCAATGGGAAAAAGCTATGCAGGAAGAAATAGAAACACATAGATCAAGGAGTACATGGAAACTCGTGGAACCACCACAAGACCAAAAGATAATTAACTAATAAATCATTAGTTGATCTGTGAGGGTTTTCATGGTACGCCGACCTCAGCTGTTCGAAATAATGATGAAAAATAGGAAAGAAAATTAACTGTAGATGGGTATTTGCTACAAAGAAGGATACAAAAGGTCAAATAAAGAAGTACCGAGCAAGGCTAGTTGCCAAAGGTTTTCAACAAACGGAAAATATTGACTATGGAGAAACATTTTCACCAGTAGTAAACTTTTCATTAATAAGGGCCATGCTAGCATTGACTTGCATATTTGGATGGAAGACAAAGCATCTTGATGTCAAGTGCGCTTTCTTGTATGGAAAACTCGAAGAAGATATATATATGTGTCAACCACCAGGTTGGGAAGAAAAAGGCTATGAAGGAAAAGTTTTAAAATTAGACAAAGCAATATATGGATTAAAGCAGTCAGGAAACTCATGGTTTAATGAATTGAATTGTGTTTTCAAAGATATAAATGTTAAAGCATTAGAAAGCAGCTCTTGTATCTACAGATATAAAAATGTTATTATACTGATTTATGTTGACGACATTGCCCTATTTGGACCTGACTTAGAGCAATTAGATGAAATAACAAGTTTAATAAGTTCAAGGTTTGAAGTAGTGGATTTAGGAGAAATATCAAATTTCCTAAATATTAGAATTACAAGAAGTGTTGATGGAAATATATCGATTGATCAAGAGGAATTCATAAAAAAATTTCTGTCAAAGTTCAACTTCTTAGATTCTAAATCTGTATCAACCCCAGTAGATCCAGGTGTGAATTTACAAGATATAAGATTACCTGAAAAGGACATTATCATTAAAGAACGGTACAGAGAAGCCATTGGCACTCTCATGCATTCGGCTACAAAGACAAGACCTGATATTTTATTCTCCGTAATAGAATTGAGCCAATTTATAGAAAGTCCGAAAGAGGTACATTGTCAGTGTATTAAACACATGTTGCGATACCTGAATTCAACAAAGGACAAGAAATTGACATATTCAAACAACTGTCTGTCATTGATTGCATATTCGGACTCTGATTGGGCTAGTGGAGAAAAACGTCATTCGTTCAGTGGAATAGTAATAACATTAGCAGGAACACCGATCATTTGGCGTTCTATTAAGCAGAAATGTGTGGCTTTATCAACTATGGAAAGTGAATATATCGCATTATCTGAAACACAGGGTTCAGTCCTGGGGCCAGTATTATTCAATTATTTTATGCGAGACTTCCCAAGTCCTTCTAAATGTAAGCTCTTTTTTTACGCAGATGACGCTGCTATACTGACCTGTGCTCGTCAACCAGCCGTAGTAGTCTCGCGGCTGCAGAAGGCTCTAAAGGAGTGTGAAAGCTGGTTTAGCAAGTGGAGGCTAAAATTGAATGTAGACAAATGCAAGGCGATGTTTGTCTCCAAGAAGAGAAAGAGATCATTAGATTCTCTAACACTATATGGCAAAAAACTGGACTGGGTTGAAACTTATAAATATCTTGGTGTTGTTATTGACTCTAAACTTACCTGGACTCCCCACGCAACTTATGCGTTGAATAAGGCCAGGAGAGCCAAGTTTAGCTTGATTGCTCTGCTAGGCCGGAATAGTGCTCTAAACATCGATAATAAACTCCTACTCTATAAGGTCATTGTTCGGACTATCTTGACCTATGGTATGCCCGTCTGGGCCACAATATGTAAAACTAGATGGAAAGAACTGCAAACGTTCCAAAACGTTACCCTTAGGACTATTGCGCAAAAAGATCGGAGAATTGTTCGCAATTCCTCCATTTCTAATGACTTCAACATGACTCATATTGGCAAATACGTTCAAGGGCTCATGGAATCCATGCTGCCCAATATAGAAAATCATAGCAACGAGCTAGTCTCGGGCATTTTAAAGCATCCTATGCATAGAAAGAGATATTGTGATCCAAGGCATATACTTGATATTAATTTTGAAGACATTGATAATGTCTTATTTCCAGATTACTGGACTTCATAGGTCGTGTTTTATCTAATACTAGTGGTCTGCTTCTAGTCTAGACAGTCGTCAATCAAATTTTCCTCCACCAAGAGGAGGCAATTTTCTTTCATACTTTGGATGACCCTTGTGGGTACATCAGGCTTCTTTTCTAGCTCAGTGTATTTCCCTTGGAATATGATTATGAAGGGTGAGATTATGGAAGCTATGCTTCAAGTTCCACTTGAATACCGATACACTACACTGTTCGATTGTCGATTGTCATTATCTGAAACTGTGAAAGAAGCCATATGGATATCAAGAATAGTCAAGGAACTAAGCTTAAAAAAAATTGCTGTGGAACCTGTGATGGTAAAATGTGATAATAAGGCAGCTATTGACTTAGCCTGTAATAGTCGAGAAAATGCGAAAAGCAGACACATAGATATTAGATACCACTTTGTTCGAGATATAATTGCAAAGAAACTAATTAATATTAATTATATCCCCACTAATGAAAATCTAGCGGACATAATGACAAAAAGATTAAGAAAAATCGAACATTTAACAATGTGTAATATGATTAATCTAATCTAACAAGTGTTTGATTATGGGGGAGATTGTTGGAAATAATCAACCATTGTTAGTATTGTAGTATTAATTAATGTCGTATGGGGAGATATCACATTGATAAGGAATGCTGGGAGAATCTTTTTATCTAATGTATTGTATTGTAATGGATGAATGTTCTATAATAAAGCTTATGCTTTTATTTATTTTAACGGACCTCTACACTATTCTTACATATTTAATCATGATAGTTGCAAGTACAATTCAGCATGAGAATGAGAACATTATAGTGATTTCCAAGAAATAATTGGATGGATTTCTTGCAAAAGTTTTTCTGTCTTAATCTTTCAACCAAGAAGTAAAATACCCTTTAAAATCATATGATGTTTAGGGTTGTTTTAATAGTCAAAGTTTTGGTGGATTGATTTTTTTTTTGTGAACAGCCGGTTCCATACAGAAGTTTATACAGAAATGATGGAATTCTTTGTCACTCTGAGAAGATGTTATTTTTAAACAGGATAGTGTACCAGCTTATACATCCAAAAAAATCGGAAAAGAGAAATAAGTGTCCTGAAATGGCCAGGAAAAATGCCTGCCATGAATCTAATCGAAAATCTATGGACAAAATAGAATACAGAAACCGTTGATAAAGGACAAAAAAAGATCTCACTGAATGCATCCAAAGTGTTAGAAATATATTACACAGGAACTTTGCCCTGACCTTACTAATATCATCGCCCAAAAGAATTGGGACTGTTATTACGGCAAAAGGTGATTCTACAAACTGGTAAAATCAATTATCTACATAAAAAAAGATAAGATATTTCCGATTTAGCATTAGGTTAAATTAATTTTATTTTCGCTGACGCATTTTGTAACAACAATGTCTTCAAAGCAGTGATTAAATTTAATTGTTATTTTACTGATTTTTTTTTTATTAATTTGTGCATTTAATTATTTTACTTTATTTATTCATTTAGCCAAGTTTATTTAATTAATTAATTATTAACTTTATTTTATTTTGTTTTATTTATTGCATATGTTTATCATTTAATCAATCTATTCTTATTTATTTTATATTTTAATTAAACATTAGCTATTTTTTATTTATTTAATTTATTTTTATCAAATTCCATCATAAAAATTTTATTTACTCATATATATTTATAATTTTGTCATTAAAACGCCAAAATGCAGAAAACATTAGCAAGCAGTCTTCATAGCGCCGCCATCTTAGTCTATATATATAAAGAAGGATGTTTGTGGGTCTGTGCGTCTGTGGGTCTGTGGGTGGGTCTGTGGGTGGGTCTGTGGGTCTGTGTGTACGTTTTTTATACAAATCTACAGTTTTATTCCGATCTTGATGAAATTTCGCATACATGACCTTCAAAGCATGAGGAAGGTCACTGTCTACTTCAGATTTCGAAAAAATAATAATTATTGATAAAAAATTGATATTCATGGTTATGGCAGGGCATATTAATGAGAAATATCGCATGACCAACAATGCAAGACAAAGTTTTTGCAACAATGGTATCAACACGCAATTCACAAACACTCTGCACGGACCAACAATATATATCTCATGACCAACAATGCAAATAAAAGTTTGTGCAACAATAGGTATCAACAATGGTTTCAACACGCAATTCACCAATAACAATGAGCTCAAAATGATGATGCAATGATAAAGCAATCCTTTCCAAGAATTATAACAATGAACATAAAATGATGATGCAATATGGATAAGTTTCAATTTGTAACAATGCATAGAATTCCTGTTATTCAGGTTTTTCTTAGAAAAGAGAGTTCTTAGTACTTAACAATTTCTTGAAAATCTTTAAAAATGATCACTAGCTGGAGATAATGAAGAGTTAGCAGACTATTGAGAAAGAGTGGAAAGACGACAGAGAAAGCAAACCTTTAGCTCCGTGCTGTATTGAGCAAATGGGAAGCAAGTAAATAGAAGAATTGGCGACCGCTAGACTACCCAAAGTGATGAAAGGCCAAATTTTGCTTCAACACAGCGAGAGAAGAGTGGAAATTGCAACAACATCAAGTGTAGATCTGAAGTAAGATTATCTGAGTAAGAAATTATTGGAGCAGTCCATCCATTGTGAGCCTTTAAAAAGATTTTTTTCGAATTTTCATTAAGAATTTTTACTGTATTAATTCTAAGCATTTTCATGTGTTTATTTTTAAGATATTGCAAAATTTATTTTAATTTTTGAGATTGTTCTGTTTACATCCCAAGTGTAATAATCCCGGGCAACGCCGGGTACCTCTTCTAGTAATCTTTAAAAATGATCAGTAACTGGAGATAATGGAGAGTTAGCAGACTATTGAGAAAGAGTGGAAAGACGACAGAGGAAGCACTCCTTTAGCTCCGTGATGTATTGAGCAAATGGGAAGCAAGTAAATAGAAGAATCGGCGACTGCTAGACTGCACAAAGTGATGAATGGCCAAGTTTTGCTTCAACACATCGAGAGAAGAGTGGAAATTGCAACAACACTAAGTATACACCTAAGGTAAGATTACGTGAGTAAGAAATTATTTAGATTAGCAGTGGCATCCTTGGAGAGGTCCAGCCATTGTGAGCCTTTAAAAAGATTTTTTTCGAATTTTCATTAAGAATTTTTACTGTATTAATTCTAAGCATTTTCATGTGTTTATTTTTAAGATATTGCAAAATTTAATTTAATTTTTTGAGATTGTTCTGTTTACATCCAAGTGTAATTATCCCGGGCAACGCCGGGTACATTTGCTAGTCTATATATATAAAGAAGGATGTTTGTCTGTACGTTTTTTATACAAATCTACAGTTTTATTCCGATCTTGATGAAATTTCGCATACATGACCTTCAAAGCATGAGGAAGGTCACTGTCTACCTCAGATTTCGGAAAAATAATAATTATCGATAAAAAATCGATATTCATGGTTATGGCAGGGCATATTAATGAGAAATATCTCATGACCAACAATGCAAGGCAGAGTTTGTGCAACAATAGGTATCAACAATGGTATCAACACGCAATGCACCAACACAAGGCAGGGATCAACAATCAATTTCTCATGACTAACAATGAAAGGAAAAGTTTGTGGAAGTGTAATTATCCCGGGCAACGCCGGGTACCTCTTCTAGTCTATCTACAGGTATTGGACATTGAAACTGAAACACCTTCGCAAATAGCACTGGATACCCCCAGGGCTTAAAATAGAACCTTCTGCTAGGTAATTAATCGTATGCATATCAATGAATCACGTGTCAGAGGTCTTGGTAGTCACTCCAGTAGAAAAGTTCGATAGTAAGCTTCAAATTGTCTGTGCAGAGCGCTATAATGGGAGACATATCCGACTTCAAAAGAGGGCAGATTGTTGGGGCGCGTCTAGCAGGTGCATCTGTGTCCAAAACTGCCACACTTTGTGATGTCTCACGTGCTACAGTATCCAGGGTGATGTGTGCATATGAACAGGAAGGACGAACCACGTCCAGGAGGAGCAACTGCAGGGGAAAACGGAAGTTGTCGGAAAGAGACGTCAGGACATTGACCAGGATTGTTGCACGAAAGCGGAAAACCACCGCAGCAGAAATCACCGCAGAAATGAATACACACCTCCAGGAACCTGTGTGCACGAAGACAATCCGTCGTTACCTGCATAAATGCAACATCCATGGCAGGGTTGCTATACCGAAGCCTTTCATCAGTAGTACAAATGCCTCCAAGCGGGTTCAGTGGTGCCGGACGCATAAAACCTGGACGTTGGATGACCTCAAACGCGTCATATTCTCGGACGAGTCCAGCTACACTGTCTTCCAAACAACAGGGAGGGTATTCGTCTGGGGAGGTGGATCAGTAATGGGTGGATCAGTAATGGTTTGGGGTGCAAACTGTGCAGGACCTCTACCGATCCTTCCCAAGACGTGTTACTGCTGTGCTGGCTGCCCGGTGTCCCAACACCTTATTAAATAAAGATTTTGGATTTCTACCAGGTGTTTCAGTTTCAATGTCCAATCTATCTATATATATAAAGAAGGATGTTTGTGGGTCTGTTTGTTTGTTTGTTTGTATGTTTTTTATACAAATCTACAGTTTTATTCCGATCTTGATGAAATTTCGCATACATGACCTTCAAATCATGAGTAAGGTCACTGTCTACTTCAGATTTCGAAAAAATAATAATTATTGATAAAAAATCGATATTCATGGTTATAGCAGGGCATATTAATGAGAAATATCGCATGACCAACAATGCAAGACAAAGTTTTTGCAACAATGGTTTCAACACGCAATTCACCAATAACAATGAGCTCAAAATGATGAGGCAATGATAAAGCAATCCTTTCCAAGAATTAAAACAATGAACATAAAATGATGATGCAATATGGATAAGTTTCAATTTGTAACAATGCATAGAATTCCTGTTATTCAGGTTTTTCTTAGAAAAGAGAGTTCTTAGTACTTAACAATTTCTTGAAAATCTTTAAAAATGATCAGTAGCTGGAGATAATGAAGAGTTAGCAGACTATTGAGAAAGAGTGGAAAGACGACAGAGGAAGCACTCCTTTAGCTCCGGGATGTATTGAGCAAATGGGAAGCAAGTAAATAGAAGAATCGGCGACCGCTAGACTGCACAAAGTGATGAATGGCCAAGTTTTGCTTCAACACATCGAGAGAGGAGTGTAAATTGCAACAACACTAAGTATACATCTGAGGTAAGATTACGTGAGTAAGAAATTATTGGAGAGGTCCAGCCATTGTGAGCCTTTAAAAATATTTTTTTCGAATTTTCATTAAGAATTTTTACTGTATTAATTCTAAGCATTTTCATGTGTTTATTTTTAAGATATTGCAAAATTTAATTTAATTTTTTGAGATTGTTCTGTTTACAACCAAGTGTAATTATCCCGGGCAACGCCGGGTACCTTTGCTAGTACCTGTATATAAAGAAGGACGTTTGTTTGTGTGTATTGAATACAAATCTACAGTTTTATTCCAATCTTGATGAAATTTTGCATACTTGACCTTCAAAGCATGAGGAAGGTCACTGTCTACCTCAGGTTTCGGAAAAATAATAATTATCGATAAAAAATCGATATTCATGGTTATGGCAGGGCATATTAATGAGAAATATCTCATGACCAAGAATGCAAGGCAAAGTTTGTGCAACAATAGGTATCAACAATGGTATCAACACGCAATGCACCAACACTAGGCAGGGATCAACAATATATATCTCATGACCAGCAATAAAAGGCAAAGTTTGTGCAATTCCTGTTATTCAGGCTTTTCTTAGAAAAGAGAGTTCTTAGTACTTAACAATTTTTTGAAAATCTTTAAAAATGATTAGTAACTGGAGATAATGGAAAGTTAGCAGATACTATTGAGAAAGAGTGCAAAGACGACAGAGGAAGCACTCCTTTAGCTCCCTGCTGTATTGAGCAAATGGTAAGCAGGTCAATAGAAGAATCGGCGATCACTAAACTACAAAAAGAGATGAATGGAAAGTTTTGATTCAAGACATCAAGAGAAGAAAAGGAATTGCAACAACATCAAGTGTACATCTAAAGTAAGATTACGTGAGTAAGAAATTATTTAGACTAGCAGTGGCATCCTTGGAGAGGTCCATCCATTGTGAGCCTTTAAAAAAATTTTTTTCAAATTTTTATTAAGAATTTTTACTGTATTAATTTTAAGCGTTTTCATGTGTTTATTTTTAAGATATTTCAAAATTTATACCAAAAAAAAAGTCCGAGCCACGCCGGGGTTATCACCTAGCTTATTTGGTAGCACAGGAGATCCAAACATTTCCTAAAATATATTTTGACTATATTCTGTGGGAAAGTGTATATTTTGGAAACTGAAATGCTGATAATGCGATGACTGAACGTTCGTTTCCAAGAATTATTGATAATGAGCATAAAGTGATGATGCAGTGACAGAACATTAATAAGGCAGCGTCTATTGATTAGGCATAGGAGTCACGCGTGCCTCCCTTAAGCACCCTATCAAACGTCTAGACGACTGGCAAAAATTTGTGTGCCTGGAAAGGCAAGAGAAAGAACGAGTATTGGTCAGAGAAACTCTGTAACTAAAACAGAAAAAGCTATACGGGCGTTTGAAACATCTGAACAACGACAGTTTCGAATAGAGCAACAGGGTATAAGAACTTCTACGTCAAGGGCAAGAAAAACTTGAGTCTAAAGTATCCGCAGTAGTGAGGCAAGTCAAGAAGAGTTTAGATGCTCCGGTATATCACCTGGACTTCCTGTTTTTCGTATTTTTCGTAGAATGTATAGTCCCTTTGCTCTGTGTTGTATTGATTGAGTTATTATTTAACCAATTGGGAGTTATAATTTAATTTTTTGAGACCTATCTCTTTACCTACAAGTGTAATTAACCCGGGCAACGCCGGGTATCTCTGCTAGTATATACAGGGTGTTTCAAAATTATGTACAATAAATTTAGTGACATATTCTTCAGGTCAAAAGAAGACGAAAATGTTCTATAGCACTTTGTCTGGAAACGATTTGTTTGCGAGTAATCCAATATGATACAGTAGGGAAGCACGGTAGTTAGCGGACGATATTTTAGCAGTTCCAGCGTTTCGACCCAACACTAGGTTGAGTGGTTTGCTCCATTTAAACCTACTTTAGGGTTGTTCTATTAGTTGTGTACGGTTGTTTCCATTACTGTAATTTCACTACTGTACATCCACTAGGAATATCAATTTTAGAACGTTTGCGTGCTTTGACATACGCATTACGATTTACGTAAAAAAAAAAGTCATGTACACGTATTCCAGTGCAGAATACACTGACATGCACCTAATGAATGGTCTTGCGGACGGAAATGCTGTGGAAGCAAGAAGACTCTACCAAGAACGCTTTCCAAATAGACGTTTGCCAAATAATCGAACATTTGTATCTGTCGACAGACATTTGAGGGAGCGTGGTTCCTTTGGCCAACAAGCAGGACAAGGGTGGCCTATAGCACATTCTCCGGATGAGGAGGATGTGATAACTGACATCATACATGATGAACCACAGACAAGCACCCGTCATATTTCTTCCATGGTACACATTCCGCACTCATCTGTTTGGCGCATTCTTCACCGTCAGCTTTTGCATCCATACCACCTGCAACTGGTTCAGGCACTGAACCCAACGGACTATCCACACCGACAACGATTTTGCCAATGGATACAACGTCGTCATGCTGCAGACCCTAGTTGTCTCAGCCAGATACTTTTCACGGACGAAGCAACCTTCACCCGGACAGGAATCGTAAATTCTCACAACCAGCACCATTGGGCAGATGCTAACCCGCATGTTACCAGAGCTCGAGCGCATCAAGAGCGTTTCTCCGTGAACATTTGGTGTGGAATTGTCGGAAATAACTTAATTGGCCCTTATGTGTTGCCGCCACGATTGACTGGGCGAACGTATCTTTTGTTTCTGCAGAATGCATTGCCAGAATCACTGGAAGATGTTCCTCTTTTGATAAGATCTAACATGTGGTTCATGCATGATGGCGCTCCAGCACATTTCAGCCATGTTGTGCGAGCACACCTTAATGCTGCATACACGAATCGGTGGATAGGTCGAGGTGGACCGGTAGCCTGGCCTGCAAGATCACCCGACCTTAATCCCTTGGACTTTTTTCTGTGGGGTCATATGAAAACGATCGTTTACAGCACAGAAGTTCCTAACATTATGGATCTGCGACAACGAATTGAAAATGCATGCCAAACCGTTCGTAATGCTGGCGACGAACTCTTCCATGACATCGTGCAACGAGCCGAAGCGTGCGTGCGAGCTGGTGGCGGGAACTTTGAACAGTTCCTGTAATTTGGTTTACTTGGCTGTATCGCGTAAATAAATAGTTTCCAGACAAAGTGCTATAGAACATTTTCGTCTTCTTTTGACTTGAAGAATATGTCACTAAATTTATTATACATAATTTTGAAACACCCTGTATATATATATATTTATATTGTAGCGTGCCTTTTTGAACCTCTGCCCGCTGTTGAGCTTTAATTTTTGCCCTTGACTTAATTTTTTTTTTAGTTTTTATTAAATTGTTTCCTCTGGCTACTGAATTTTATTAGCCTTATCTTAATTACTTTTAATTTTTCCCCCGCGATTGTTATAATCTCTATCTTTATTTCTTAGTCATTGTTGGCGTGTGGCTATTGCCTCCTTCGTCGCGCTCGTCCGTGCCTCGTGTGTTCTTTTCCTCACTTAGTTTCTTGTCGCTTTTCAATTGAGTTAGTCAGTCTGGCCACGGTTTGGCCCCATCGACTTCACTCCCTGGGAAGTCAACCCTTACTTTAGTATCTACGATGGCCTGAAGCTCTTAGTTTAATTTTCACCCACTTGAGAAGTTTTGCCCATGGTTTGCCCTGGGCAAGCGAGCAGCTTGAGTTACGGAGTTGCCTGAACTTCTTCTGGTGGTGAATGGTTTCGCCGTTTGGCCCGTTTCTTGGTTCAAAATTGCTTTCGCAGATGTGCCACTTTCAAGTCGGCTTGCGTTCATGAAAAACTATCGTCGCCTCAGCTCTTGGACTTTGTTCCCAGAATCATTGGAGGAACAACCTTTTCTTTTTTTCGATGGATGAAATGCTTACATCGGGATTACTTATGTCGATTGCGGATATCGACAAAGGCAAGAACGCCTTTTTTTTCTGCTCCCCTCGTACGGGGGGTTGATTCAGATAAAATGAGACGACTTTAAACGCCGCGTATGATCTTGACGGAATGTGATTTGCATGACTCGTCCACTATTCATGGGGATTAGCTTTGTATACACTTATTGCTGTTATTTGGGACATTTTGTGCTGAAACATGGCTTTCAAAATCATAGCTTTTTGGGAAGGGTATATGTTTGGCCTTACCGACGCTAACTTCAGTCTTTCGTGCATTGTGGAATTATGCAAACGGAATGGTATTGTGGTATCCAAAGCTACTGTGGGTCGAATAATCAAAAAGAACAAATTGCGACCATCTAATAAACGTGGACGAGCAGAGAAGCAGACCAGAAACAAGCCCCAGCCAACACGCCCGGCTCAGGTGGTGCGAGAAATCCGGTCTGAAGTGCTGAAAGAAAATCCCTCCACACGGAGAAGTCTAGCCCAAAGGAAAGGTATTTCGCAGGCAACAGTCTCCAGAATAATTCATGACAATCTTGGGCTGGAGCGACGTCATAAAGCGCGCGGTCACAGACTGTCGGCCAGGCACGTGCAGGAACGATTCACCAACACCAGAAAATTGTATGAAAACCATCTTGCAGGTGACCGATGGAAGTGGGTTTTCTCCTTGGATGAAGCTTGGGTGTACCTCGATGACACCAACAAATCCAGGGCAATTTACTATCGCGAAAGAGGGGACAAGGCCAGGTCCGATTTTGTCCGAAGGTGCAAGGAAAATTTTTCAAAGGGCTTCATGGTGGTTGCCGGATATTGCTCAAGTGGACTGCTCACGATTCGTCGAGTTCCTAGAAACTGTAAAATTAGTGCAGCTTACTTCCAGAGTAATGTAATGGACCACATATATCGGCAGGATATCCCACGTCTGTACCTTGGTGAGCAATCAAAAGTTTGGATCCACATGGACAAGGCATCAAGCCACACTGCCAAGTCATCTGTGGCTTACTACAGGAAGATGGAACAGGAGACGGGCATACGAGTTATTCCCTTCTCTCATGTGCCTGTAAAATCTCCTGACAGATCACCGATGGATTTCTGTGGCTTTGGTCTCCTGGAACGACGGCTCGGAAGTCGCCAACCAAGAACCGTTGATGGGCTATGGAAAGTGTGTAAGCAGGTGTGGAACGAACTTCCCATGGAGTCCCTCAAACTCAGCCTACTTCAGTGGAAATTACGGTGCCGGGCGATAGTCCAACAACGTGGTTCTCATATCGAACACAACCGATGATGGCGCCATGGTATTACACCATCATAACAGAACTGCAAAGTCGTCTCAGTTTATCTGAATCAACCCTCCGTAGCTCAAAATTTTATCGCCGTTCGCGACCTTCTAGAGTTTAGTTTCGGTCGGCGGATTGGCTTTAGGTTGGTTCCGTCCTCTCCCGGATCAAGTTTCAACTCTCGCCTAATGTCTTCACTTCTGTTTTGTGTCGCAGCGAACTTTACCGGGTCGGTCATTGTTTTGGCCTTTTCTTTTTCATCTCTACTTCACTTCGATTTCTGTGGACGTTTGAGTAACTATTTGCAACTGCGTCTTTCTACCGTGCATTGTTTCCACGACTTGTCCAAGCTGAATTCTCGCTTACTATTTCTATTTACCATTTTCTTCGAGCTTCTAGACTAGGGAAACCTCTGATCAATTTTCAGAACTGATGTAGTAATTGTTAGGCTAGGCCTTGTTTTCTTTTTAAGACCTTTAGTGTTCTCATCATGAACTAAGTATCTTGTTCTGTTGCCCTATTTAATTATTTTTTTTATTCCTCTTCACTATGTTTTGCTCAAAAATTTAAGCTATTTTAGAAATTAGCAATTTTTGTTGATTTTTGCCGAACATTGTATTTTCCTTTTTTTTTTAATCATGTTTTTGCTTTTTTTTTTTTTGACTTCTCATCCCGACCGTGACTCTCTGCCTTCCATGTATCTCCTTTACGTATGTGTGCTTAACCTGTTTCTCTCTTTCTGTCTTGTATTTGCCCTCATTTTATCTTTTACCTCTGTGGTTTGTTTTTATGTTTATTTTTATTCTTAGTATGTTCCCTCTTTAGGTTCCTGGTTTCTCCGAGGTCTCTGGTTTCCCCTTACTTGGTTAATTCTTTGATTTTTTTTTTGAATTTTTTATTTTTTTTTTTCCTTTCGCTTACCACCCTTTTAATCTAATTTTTTCCTATTTAAATTATTTTTATTTTATTTCCAAATATATATATATATATATTCAATGCTAAATTTTCCAAAGTACTAACTTTCGCTGTGTGTCCCTGAACTCATCACGGAATTCGCCTGCGAACATGGCAGTTCCCCCCCGTGGATGGCGCTATCGCAAACCTCAAAATTGTGGGACCAATTACTGAATGCTGTCCGCCGTCCAGCTTCCATGACAACTTGTTCCCGTTCGCATCGTTTTCATATCCACTTCTTCGGGATGTTTACTCTATGTATTTGCATTTAATCATTGGTTGATCGTTTGGGAGTACTTATCATCATTAGCATTTTCCTATTTGCAAGGAAAATATTTGTTTGGAACTTGGTAGTTCTTATTCTTTCTTTTAAGCAATCTACTAAAGGGGCAATCTTAAGAGATTAATATTATAACGTTTCATTTTCTGCTTTAAACTTAATTGGTCGTCTTCCGATCACTTAAGTTCCTTAAGTGCTAAAATTTGTCACTAGCTCATGTTTTAAAAAATTAATCTTATGCTAAATGTAAATAGCTCATCAAAGTTATTCTGGTTATTTACTTTGTGGGCTCTTTGTTCACCAAGGGATCTGGCGCATTTCTAACTTTAGAGGGAACGGGTTAACTATTTAAAGGGGGGGGGGGTCCTCTTTTAAATAGAGGCTGGGCGTGTCGGGAATTGAATCCTCAATTTCTAGCACTCCATTCATTACTTTTTGTGGAAGACCTCTTGGGTTAGTCAAGCTTCTTGCCTATTTCAGTGTATTTCATTTGGAATTTATTCTTGAAGGGTGAGCCTCGTGAAAGCACTGCTTCCGTCCCCACTTGAAAAATTGTACACTTCACTGTTCGATTGTCATGTCGGCTTTTCTCTTTTCATATTACGGATGACCTTTATGGGTACTGTTCGCACGCCACGAGAAGATCGCAGAGTTGCTTAATGTGTTCTTATGGTGTCGCTGTAGTTGCAGGTCAGTCTATAGTTATGAAGGGAGGAAAAGCACCAAAATCAAGTAGCGCAAAAATGAGTTCTGGCGGTTTTTCCAAACAAATGAAAAGTTTGCATGGAGAGGTAGATACCTGAGAAATAAGAAAAAAATAAGAATAAAATCGTCCCAAATTTGGCTGTTTGTCCCCCAACACTGAATAGATTCATCTGCAACTGCAGTGACACCATACGAGCACATTAAGCAACTCAGCGGTCTTCTCGTGGCGTGCGAACAGTACATCACGGTTCTTTAGTACTTCAATATAATTCCTCTTGGCATTTATTTACGAAGGGTGAGATTACGGAAATTTGGCTTCAAGTGCCGCTCGAATACGTTTCACTCAATGACGTATATTAAAGATAGACTCCGAATCCTATTGTTAACAGCGGCAAAAAGTGAAGCAAATTGAGCCATGATAGTTCTGGGCAGGAGTGAGCCGTGGAGTAATTAGCTGTCTGGCTGCTTTGTTTATGAAGATTTTGGGCCTGAGGAATAATTAATTCAAAACCATTCCTCAAAGTTAAATTGTACAAACAGACAATAAAAAGGATCAGGAATCATTTTCCACAAAAATAAATCAAAAATACGTAACTAAAATGAAAATTCGTAACTGAAAGACAATCGAAACGAAATTGAAATTGAAACCATGATCGAAAAATTGTTTATAAAATATAATAAAATACTTCAAATACAAATTAAACGAAAAGATAAACTTATCACTCCGTGATCGGCGTGCGAAAGAATTATTAATCAGCTACTCTCGTGTTTAGCCATGTGTTTTGCATCATCTTCACTCACTTTCGCCATGACAGTTCTGGGCATGGAGCTTCCCAATTTGCTTCAAGTTACAACAATAGGATTCGGAGTCTATCTTTAATATACGTCATTGCCCCGGCCTGTCTTTTTCGTTGGCTACAACTTAGCACGAGTGACGTAACAGTTAGCTCCACCCGTTGGCAACGCGCCATCTTGGTTCCACACATGTCGTTGCTAAGCATTAGATATGCTGATTCTGACCTAGTTTGACTACATAAGTGATCAGAATATGTGCAATAAAACTTATAAGCTTATTTATCGCTACGTTTTTTATGACGACCCAAAATTAATTTCAAAAGGAGAAAATGATTTAAACTCTGAAGCCTCTGAAGCAATATAGTCAGTTGTTCTTGTGGAGGTTTCTGATTGACATTCATTAAATCTGTTTATACACTGAACGACCAATTTATCAGAGACACCTCTTACGGAAAATGAATCGGCCTCCCAGTGACATATAATCAATGGAAAAAGCCGAAGTGGTGTACAAAAGGGATAGATTGGATCACAAGTTGCAGTCAGCAGCAGAAGTGGACTGAATATGGATTTGACCGACTTTGAATGAGGCATGATCGTTGGAGCTCGATGGGCCCAGTTAAGCATTTCGCAAACCGCGAACCTCCTCAGGTTTCCCGTGAGACAGTGTCAGGGGTATTCCGTGAATGGCAGTTATGCCAAAAAACAACCTCCAACAAACACAACTCCGGACGAAACAGGGCCGTGGATGAACGAGGCCAACGGCGACTAGCACGAATCATCCACAGCAACAGGACAGGAACAGCCCAACAAATTGCAGCGCAGTTCAATGAGGGAGCATCCCAACCCATTTCGGAGCACACGGTGCGGCGTACCTTGCACCAAGCCGGATTTAACAACAGGCGGCCAGTACGGATACCGTCGCTGTCACCGCAAAATAGGAAAAAGCGCGCCTGCTATGGGCACACAGGCATCACCCTGGATACTGGATGAGTGGAAGAAGGTCGCCTGGTTCGACGAATCGCGGTTCCTACTTCCCCATCCGGACGACAGACTGGCACCATGGACCCATCCTGTCAGCAGACAACCGTACAGGCGGGTGGAGGAGGAGTGCTGGTTTATGGGTGTCTTCTCTTGGGACACACTGGGTCCTGTGATATCCATAAACACATCCTTGAATGCGACACACTATCTGAACATTGTTGCCGATCAGGTGCACCCGTTCGTGATGACTGTGTTCCCTGGCGGTGACGGATAGTTTCAACAGGACAATGCTCCCTGTCACAGTGCTCGAAAGGTCTTGGACTGGTTCGAGGAACATGACGCGGACATCCACCTGCTTCAGTGGGCAGCTCGGTCGCCCGATCTCAATCCGATCGAGCATTTATGGGATGAAGTGAAGAGAACCATCCGACGCCTTCCCACACTACCGTCCAACCTGCACCAATTACAGGACCCTGTGATGTCAGCCTGGGCTGCTATTTCTCCGCAACGATTTCAACACCTAGTTGAATCCATGCCAGCACGTATTCGGGCAGTTCTCGCCACTAAAGGAGGCGCAACACGTTATTAGCGGGGTGTCTCTAATAAATTGGTCGTTCAGTGTATGTCAGTAGTTTGGAAATGTTTCAGGCATATATCTATCTCAGAATGAATTACTAAATTGGAACAGAGCATTTTATTGTAAATTACCTGGGAATGAAATACGATTCGCTGAAAATCCCAAAAGTGTTGTGTCATAAACTAAATTAGAAAGTATTTTATGTTACATATAAGCTTCACCCATTTATTTATTTATTTAATTTTGAAGGGGGGGAACACAAATGTCGAAATCTGTCTACATAATTGTTAGAAATTACGTTCTGTACAGAACTATGCAACTGTAAAAGCTCAGGCGAATACAGAAAAAATGACCGAATTGATCGATTTCATTCTCTTATACGTCATCAAAACCATGGATGAAGGAAAACGGAGAAAATCCAGATGGTGGTTGCAAGAAAATCGTTCGATGTGTGATCTCTGGAAACTTGAATCGTTTAGAGGTATCGTTGGCTGGTCTCGATCGTAAATGTACATTTTTTTATGAGCGGTCTGGCATAGACAATCATTTCGTGGGTCCTCTGACACTCAGAGAATTAATACTCCTGCTTAAATAGGAAGCTCTTGACGCCTTCGTGAAGGTTGCTTCTCGAAACGATTTCTAGTGGATTATATTTTTTAATACATTGTGCTGCATTACAGGTAATTTTATTAAAATATAGAATAATGAGTTTTATTGAACGCTGTTTTTTACTTATGTTTGATTGTTTTTCTACACTTTCATGCACAGTTTCACACATCCAAAATTGAACATGTGTTGGATTGTTGTGTGCCACAATGTACCAATAAACAAGGTCGTAACAAAGTTGGATGAATTTACAACTGCGACGTGAGTGGATTGTTAAGATTCAAACAGACAAAGAAGTTTCGGTGCATGTGAGAGTTTGCTCTGATCACTTTACAGAGAATGATTATGTTTTGTTACCCGGTGAGTATGAAAACACTTTTGTTATTGCATTTTTTGAATGAAAGACATAATACTAGATGTGCAACGCGTGCCAACGGGCACTTACAAAAAAGAGCTGAGTGAGTTGATTAGTCGGAGAGTAACGATGACCTGTGTGTTTGCTGTTCGCCTTCCTATGTTGCCTCTTCGACGTGGTCGTGGCGGCATAATCTGTTTGAAATTGAGAAATTAATAGGAGAAATGCAATAAACTAAAACAAACAAAAATGTTTTAACTGTTAAGTTTGAGTTATGACGTTATCTCTTCTCAAATATTTAGATGAGGTTGTTGTAAACAATTGAACAGTTAAAATAAAACCTCAAGGTAGTTGTCAGTTGGAATCGATTAAAGCAGTTGATAATGACCAACAATGTTAATTCTATGTAAAAACAAAAAATTAATATCTCATCTCCAAACGTACCTTATTCCTCGGACTTACTTGGTGAAAAATTAGTCGATATAAATATCTTAGAACTCGATAAAATGCAATATCGATGAGATTTGTCACTAATGTTATTCCTATGTAAAAATAAAACGTTAATTCCTCGGTAAAAATTGCAGCTAAAATCTCAAGTTTAATTTTCGTACATAGATTAGAAGTTCTATTCTTAGAACTCGAAAAATAGCATTTGAAAATTTGCTCTCGAAAAAAAAATTGAACAGGGCTTCGCCGTATATTCAATGAAAAAATTCCATCTGGCGCGCTTTTCTATTGTTTACATTTCATTTTTCGGTTCACTCCACTTTGGCACCGTGAAGTTGGCCCCTTCCACTTTCGCCTCTTCCACTTTGGCCCCGTCCACTTTCACCCCTTCCGCACTCGCCCCCTGCAAAAATACTTTTAAGACCCACTTTCATAAAAAAAAAAGACCCTGCAGAGAGGTTAACAAGTCAAATAGAAAACTAAGCATTCAGTTATTTAGAATACTTACCTAACCTAACCCACGAAATTCTCCTTTTAATTAAGAACGGTTTAAATTAAAGCTTTCCTAAAATCTAAATTGTTTTAAAAGATTGACCCAGCATGAAAACGTCATTTACAATAAAAAACGAAATAATTTTTTTAATTTTTTTTTTTGATTTTTAAATGTGTTAACTATATTTCGTTCTTCTTATTAATTTTTAATTATGAATCCATAGGATCACAAACCAGATTGTTACAATACAATACATCAGTACACTAAAACAATTGCATCGATGGTTCTATTATTTTTTATCTTACTATTATTTCCCTGATTTTTCCCGGTATTTTAGTAGTAATTTAATATAGTTGTTTTTTTTAGTATGATTCGCATCATAATTATTACACAAAACATAAGTACATTAACACATAATATAATATATAATATTTATTAAATCATTTATGTTTCATTCATTTAAAATAACATGGTTTGCACAGTAGTCGTTAGCCTGATTATTATAGGCCCACGGTTTTCAAAAATTTTTGAACAAGTACTACCCCACAAGGACAGTAAACTGAAGTTTAATACCAAATAATCAATCAATCTAACTTTTTTTATCTGCTTCACAATACATTGTTATAATATTTCTGATTTGTTTGTTATTAAATAAAAATTCATGAATGGCTTCTTCTATGTGTTCATTTTGCTACTTTTAACCATGGAAATAAATTACAATAAACAGATTTAATTTTAATATTTTTTAAAATAGATTCAATTTTTCACAATAATCGATTCCAAGAATCGATTAATCGTTACTATGCCAAAATAAATTGCATAAAAATTAATTGATTATTAAACGATTCAATTTTTCAGGGAATCGCCTACCACTAAAAACCACTTAAAACAATTGGGTGATTATTCGTGAAAAACATTGCTTGAAGTACCATCACAGTTTGAAACCCTGGCTATGTTGTATTCAAGTTACTTGCGTATAGCCTTAGCCTCTCCTCAGGGCCTCGATAAAATTACCATATAATGGCGCCGGGGCGAAAGTGGAACGGGCAAAAATTTAAGGGGCGAAAGTGGAAGACAGCCATTTTTCATTGTTGAAACGATTTTAGAGGAAAAAAAGATTTTTTTCTTAGCGCATGATTTTCTCTATAGCAAATCATAGAGAAAATTCTTTTTCTGGTGATTATTCCTCGATGGCTTGGTCGATTTTTCTGAAAATATTTCAAAACCATCTATGACCTAATAGGATTAATTGAGCAAAATTTGGTTGGAATCGGTCAAGTGGTGTCGGAGGAGTTAGAGGACAAAAGTGTTACATTCTCGTCGGTAAAGAGCTTCGCTCACTCAGTTCAATAAAATTAATACTTATTAGGTTATTTGTATGAGAGAAAAAATTTAAAGAGAGATGCCATTCCATAGAATTCCATTACAACAATAAAATTCCATAGAGTTCCCGCCCTATTGGGAGCTAGAAACTTTAGCTTCATTTTAACAATGGAGCTCGATGACCATGAATATCTATAGACCGCGATCTATACATATATTTTTTAAAGTAATAAATCTATTGTCTGTCTGTTTGTTTGTACGCGCATCACTCAAAAACCGCTGGACGGATTTTGATGAAACTTAGTATGGTTATAGTCTGGGTCAACATTTAGGGTACTTCTGATCCTGATCAATTACGAGTAATTATAGTTTTCTCCTATCTTTTTCAATTTCTTTTTTTCTTTCTATATATCTATCTATCTTCTATCTTAAATAATAGATATTAAAGGACAACTCTACGCAAAAATTCGATTATAATTTTTTTACAGAATATCAATTTTTGATATAAATATAACACGATTCCGTTGAAATTTTTAATTTTGGTCCATAATTTCTATATAAAAAATGCTTTGAAAAGCGAAAAATATAGCAAGTTTGCACTCCCTTCGCGCCGGCCATTATTTTTCCGGAAGTGACGTAGCGCGAGGTTAGCTGCTGGGGTCGATTTTAGGGATGTTATTTACCGGTAATACCGGTTTTCTAATGAAAAATGCATTTCGATAATACCGGTAATAAGCATCGGTAATACCGGTATTAAAAATTCATTAAAACACACTTATAAATGCTCCTTATCCGAAACTATATCCTGTAGTAAAAAATGGAAATGTCAACTATCCGTTCTAACGTTAAGTTATAACGGTTCTAAATTAGTCCACGGCACTTAACCGTTTGAATCTACAATATTAGCGCTTGTATATCAATTAAATAGCTTTGAGAGCATTGAAATCCTCAAAGGGATCCTAATAAGTTCTTAAATGCTGAGAAGGGGGTCAATCTCAAAGTCTGATCTGTTTTATTTAGTGAATCCTAATTTTTAGTTTTCCTGTTCCAATTTCTTTTTACGCCTGTTGGCTGTTACCGGCCTGAATTTCCAAATTGTTGTTAAGCGCCGATTAACTGTCCCCTATCCTGGTCAATGGATAGGTCGGGGAAGACCAAAATCGTAACTGTCACCTGAAATGAATCCATTGGACTTCTTCTTCTGGGGTATTTGAAACCCTTATTTATTCTGCCCCAGTACCAGATCTTGCAACACTTCGACAGCGGATCCTGGATGGCTACATCATTCGTCAAACATCTGGTATTTTCCAACGAGTTCGCCAATCCATGCGGCGACATGCACGGGCTTCATTGGAGTCTAGCTGAAGACATTTTGAGCATTATTATGTTCATATGACTTTTTCTGCTTGTTTTGGTCCCTAGAACATATCCTGAAAACATATCTATTGTGCAGACCGTTTAGAAAGATCCTTTTCACAGGCAATTCCGCAACATAGTTACTTATCATTTTTTCATTCATGCTTTCAGACTCACATGAGCATTTGAAATATCCGAACAAACCTTGTAAATTCTCTAAAAATCTGTTGTGGTTTTCAGTAAAACGAGAATGCTTCCTGTACTATTTACCTTTTTTACTGCTTAGTTTTTTCCCCTTACTATTAAATGTTCAAAACTTGCAATAGAAATTATAAAACGCAATGCATTTATATAATAAAATTAAAAGCATATTATAAAAAAGATTTTATTGTATTAATAGTAGTAATTTTATTTCAAGTTGCATTTCTCGAAATATTTTTATTATCGGGATTACCGGCGATACCGGTAATGGAGATTTACATTTTCGGTATTACCGGTAATAAGAAATCCGGTAAAAATAAGAACCCTAGTCGATTTAATGTTTTAATGCTAATCCAAGTTGTTTGTAAGCTTTCACAGCGTGATTTTTTTAAAGTAAAAAAAACTAGAAAGAGTTACCAAATATTACTTTCGTTATAATAACATAAATGTGAATCTCCTTTTTGAATGAAAATAAAATAAAATTAAAATAAAATAAAATAAATAAATGAAAGGGACCAATGTAAGTTCTAATGAAGGAGGGGATTAAAAAAGGTGAGTCACATGTTATTGAAATATTATCAAACCATTCCTTTTATTATATAATAATTATTTTGGTCATTTTAATTCATTTAATGTACTCCATGTAAATGAATATTTATTGAAATGTGTGTAGCTTTTAAAGCGAAGTCACGAATGGATGATTTTAAAAAATGAGACGTTACATGAATGACACTGAATGAGTTTTGAAACTTTTTTTAGTTTGTTTACTAAAAAATCACAAGCTTTCAAACAATAATTAATGCTAAATATTTCTCTAATTCACTATGTTGACATGGATTTTACTGCCATGCCCCAGCATTTAAAACTAGCTCTCTCTCTCTCTCTCTCTCTAAGATCTCCTGATATTTTCTCACTGAGTAGATATTTACGACCAACCTTCCTGAATGGTAAATCGCATATTCGTCATGCCTCATTCTTATTTAGTACTAGAAGATGTACCCGGCGTTGCCCGGGATAATTACACTTGCACAAACTTTTCCTTTCATTGTTAGTCATGAGATATATATTGTTGGTTCATGCAGTGTGTTTGTGAATTGCGTGTTGATACCATTGTTGATACCTATTGTTGTACAAACTTTGCCTTGCATTGTTGGTCATGAGATATTTCTCATTAATTTGCCTTGCTATCATCCTCATGCTTTGAAGGTCATGTATGCGAAATTTTATCAAGATCGGAATAAAACTGTAGATTTGTATAAAAAACAGACCCACAGACCCACAAACATCCTTCTTTATATATATAGAAGACTAGCAAAGGTACCCGGCGTTGCCCGGGATAATTACTTGGATGTAAACAGAACAATCTCAAAAAATTAAATTAAATTTTGCAATATCTTAAAAATAAACACATGAAAATGCTTAGAATTAATACAGTAAAAATTCTTAATGAAAATTCTAAAAAAAACTTTTTAAAGGCTCACAATGGCTGGACCTCCAAGGATGCCACTACTATTTTAAATAATTTCTTACTCACGTAATCTTACCTCAGATGTATACTTAGTGTTGTTGCAATTTCCACTCTTCTCTCGATGTGTTGAAGCAAAATTTGGCCATTCATCACTTTGTGCAGTCTAGCGGTCGCGGATTCTTCTATTTACTTGCTTCCCATTTGCTCAATACATCACGGAGCTAAAGGAGTGCTTCCTCTCTCGTCTTTCCACTCTTTCTCAATAGTCTGCTAACTCTCCATTGTCTCCATTTACTGATCATTTTTAAAGATTTTCAAGAAATTGTTAAGTACTAAGAACTCTCTTTTCTAAGAAAAGCCTGAATAACAGGAATTCTATGCATTGTTACAAATTGAAACTTATCCATATTGCATTGTTATAATTCTTGGAAAGGACTGCTTTATCATTGCATCATCATTTTGAGCTCATTGTTATTGGTGAATTGCGTGTTGAAACCATTGTTGATACCTATTGTTGCACAAACTTTTATTTGCATTGTTGGTCATGAGATATATATTGTTGGTCCGTGCTGAGTGTTTGTGAATTGCGTGTTGATACCATTGTTGCAAAAACTTTGTCTTGCATTGTTGGTCATGCGATATTTCTCATTAATATGCCCTGCCATAACCATGAATATCGATTTTATATCAATAATTATTATTTTTTCGAAATCTGAAGTAGACAGTGACCTTCCTCATGCTTTGAAGGTCATGTATGCGAAATTTCATCAAGATCGGAATAAAACTGTAGATTTGTATAAAAAACGTACAGACCCACAGACAGACCCACAAACATCCTTCTTTATATATATAGATTTGGCTATAAGAATAGAGGTAGTAATAATAATTTATCATTTCTTCAATTTCCTAAGTAAAAATTAGGAAGAAATGGATTATTTTTGATCGAAGAGATAACTGGCTTTCGACCGCGAACTAGTCGACTCTGCTCCGCTCACTTTGAAAAGTATTGTTTTGTTATTGATCCTGTCGTATTAAAGTACAGTCGGGTGCATAAAGGTTTTGACCTAAGTCAAAATTGTTCGGCTTCCTTACAATACTTCAATCCAATGAGATTACTTTTTCCAGGTATCTAGTCGAGTACGCTTACTATGGAACGATTCCATTAAGTTGTTGCTTAGCATCGGGCGAAGGCAAGTTTTACGTCACGTGCTCAACTATGTTGACAAAAAGATTATTTTGGCTGTTCTGATGAGAATTTTCGTTTTATTAATAATAAACTAATCTATTTGGCTAATAGTGTAACATAAATGGTGCACAGTATCGATATAATTATATGCGTGATCAAGCGATAAGCTAATGCAGCGGTCGTTACGGTGTGTTGCGGAAGTGATTTGCAGGTGTAGTAAATGGAAGTAAAAACAAGAATGGATAAGGGGGTAAAAATATAAAGTTTTTTTTTAATATTTTATTTTATTTATAGTAATTTTAGGAGGACAAACGAATAATAAGTTAAAGTAGAAAATTAACTGTTGTAGATTATATTAAAAAACAA
>JAHWFO010014578.1:167139-195103 GCA_023313115.1 Rhysida immarginata
TATTCTAGGTTTTTGTGTCTCGTCCTTTTCTCTTATAAATATCCGTTTAAATTATAAAACTCCTAATAATCCAGAAATATATTCATAATCTATTCCTAACAATGTTAACGTTCTTTTTTTATTTAGTTATATTTTTAAAAGAGTAATAAATAATAAAGAAGGTTGAATAAATAAAAATAAGTGCCTTATATGCTTTAAATAAATATCTTTGTATTGATTGAAATTGTGTTGATTGAAATTTATTTAAATAGAAATTTAAATATTTATTAAATTTATTTAAATAAAAAAAAATTGCATTATTAAAAAAACGTTTTCATAGCCAATAATCTTTTAAACGTTTAATAATCAATAATTAACATTAATAAGTTGAACTTTAAAAAGTAGAATGATTAGTTGGAAAATTTAGTTTTCAGTTGATCGCTTGGGCATTCCTGGACAGCTGTTGGGTACCCTTTTGGGTAGGGGTACCCTGCGTTTTGACATCACCCACTAAAAGTAGGATTCTTACACAGTAGGTGATCATACGAAGGCTATTGAGGCGTCTAATGAAAGTACAAGTACTACCTACTAAAATAAGTACTTGTACGAATACTCCTACCATTTCAGCGCAAGAATTTCCGAGATACACTGACTAAACATGGTAGAAAGTTGCTAGGAAATGGGGAATAGGAGGGGGGAGTTCAAACTGTACGCACCACATGTAATCGTACAACGCGTCGTACGAAGGTGATCGAATCATCAAACAAGAGTTCGATGGGGGAGTAACTGTAATAATGATAATAACAATAACACCGGTAGGCGCCAATTCCTACTTCCTATACATCTTATGCATCCAGCGACTAAATCGGACCCACAGCAAACCTCTTATCACCTACGTGGGGTTAATAAAACAGGGAATTATGCTAGCCTTTTTCTGTTTGAATCGCCATCTGAATATCTCTGGAAATGAAACGAAATTTTCACCAAAACAAAACAATCAGTTTTAAAGCGAAATAAGTAAAAATGTTTGCTTTAACACGGCCTTTCAATGTTGAGTCTATGGGTGCTGCTCCCGCCTGCCTCACTGCATAGTGCTAAATTTTCTCACATGGAGGTGTTACTTGAATCTGAAGGTGACTATATTAATGGATGAACTTACAACTAGAGAACCTGATAATTTATATGGTAATTTAAATGTCGATTTGTTGGATAACGGTACATGTATAATTAAATCCGTTTACATAAATTACTATCAATTTATTGTCATCGGCCTCGGAGGCTCAGCCTAGGACGATAATACAGGTATTATCGTCCTAGGCTCAGCGATCTGATGCCCGAGGGCGCAGGTTCGTTCCCGGACGAGGACGACGAAGATTTTTCAGGGGGGGAATCCTGAGTCACGCACTTCCTTCGGCAGGGAAGTAAAGCCGTTGGCCCCGTGTAGTGGTTTGACGGCTACACGTTAAAGAACTCTTGCAAGGCAAAATTTGTGGCCCCTATAACGCTGTCCTGATATGATCATGGTAGTTGAAAAGGACGTTAATACCAACCGATCAATTCATTGTGATATTTCTCCAGAATATCACAAAACGATAATTAAAGATGATTAAATTAACCACCACTATTATTAAATAAACTTCAAAATAATTTAAGCAATGATTGGGAGGTCTTGACTACATAATATAAAAATTGCCTTTAATCATTGTTTAATGATAACGATTAAAATTAATTATTTATTAAAGTTTAAAATGTTAAGGTGAAAATCAAATAAAGAAATCAATTAAATTAAAATTATTTCGACGATTTTTGTTAACAATCCTATAGGATGAATCAGAAATCTCCCCACTACAATGTCTTTTGCGCCATCTGGCGAGCAAAGAAAAAATTGGACCTAACTTTGCTATAGTGACGTCACGCGACTTTCCAACCTGTATAGAAAAAGCCTTGCTGTTGACATTGCTAAGAGACCAGAAACAGCTGCGATTTCTTTGAAACGTATAATATAAATTTAGATCATGTGTACAGAAATGATTTAAGGAAGAAATCTTTTCAATTCCATTTTGATCTCTTTTAATGTAATTTTAAATATAATTTTTAAAGCAAAACGTTTTACATATATAATTAAATTGTTTAAAGAATTGTATGTAATTTTAATAAAAATTACATTTTAGCTCCACAGCTTAATATTTCAATAAACTAATTCAATAAAATAATAAAAAAATACTTTAGTACAAAAAAAATTCAAAAGAACTCGTAATATTTGCGATAAGCTGCCATGCTTTTCTCTTCTAACAGCTGTGTAAACAGAAACCATGCGAAGCGAAACCAAACGTTTCGGTATTGTCATAGCCAGCAATGATAACATGTTATCATTGTTATCTTTGTTGACTTTGGTATTGTTCACTTAGGAATCCAGAGTGCGCCACTGAAAAAAATTCACGCACGACTCATAGGAGTCGTCCATCCTGTTTCTTTCATCTATGGTGTGGCTTAGCGTTGATATCGATTTATCTTGTCAGGCAATCGACGCGCATGGAATATTGGTTAAATTGAAGTATGCGATCACGTGCTAATTCGTTAGTTATGGATCTGATTCCTTCAAAGGAAAAAGGTTAAATTAATGAAATAAACATTAACTAGATGGAACCGCCAAAATTTGACGGCAAACAACAGTTTCTTAAACAATCATAAACAATCCTCTTCACAAAGAATCAAGAACTTTGCTAGCATTGATGATCAAATTAACAACAATTACATATAACAAGTTAACGACGATAACAATGATCAATGCGCATGCGCAGAAGTACCGATTTTGCTCTTAAAAAAGTGCTTTGCGTTTTAATATACAGGGTGTATCTGAAACCCTGCCACAAACTTTTAGAGGAGATAGTATGGATAGTGATAACTCAGGTTCTATAAAACATAGCATAATGAAGTTTGGGAGAATAACAGGGTACATTGAATTGTGTATACAGTTAAAATTTGATCGAATTCCAACGAGTAGTTTCCGAGTTACGTAATCAACATCGTAACACGTAGTGGTTAGTACTCACATGTGAGCACTTCACTATGCTATGTGTTAAAGAACTTGAATTATTAACTTGTTGATCTTAGTGGCGGCATTTTTATTTGTGTTCATATCTCGGTTATCGTTCAAATTCGAACCCATGTTCATATGAACTTTTTTGCTTAGAATCATCCATACTATCTGTTCTAAAAGTTTGTGACAGGGTTTCAGATACACCCTGCATAGGATGTTATAATCAAGATAATGATTGTTGGTCAATTTCATTAGTTTAACCTTTTACCTTTGAAGGAGCCGGGCAGGTGGCCAAGAGGGGAGGACGTAGGCTTTCTAGTTCTCGTTTCCACCTGGTCGTGGGTTCGAAATCCGCTGTGGGCATGGATGTTCGCGTTTGTCTCGGGCTGCATACAGCCAAATATAACTTGTGTAAAAGGCGCAAAATGTCCTTAGTAGTCGACGCCAAAGATTCTAATAAACCAATCAACCTTTGAAGGAACCAGGTTCATAATTAACGAATTCGCGCGTGGTCACATACTACAATTTAACCTAAACAGTATGCAGCAAAGGCAAAATTTGTTCCGGATTTTAATTTGACTAGAGCTAGGCTAACCAAGTTAGAATTGCAGTTAGAATTATCACGAGGCCTTACAGAACAAAATAGCCTTAACGTTGATAATATTTTTACCTGGCACTACTTAATCAACTTACTAGTTTTTATATTTGTTTTTAGAAAGCTAAACCAGTCAATGATTATAATATATATGTTACCAGCAATGTGTTAAACCCGGCATCGTACTGAATGCCCATGGAATATACAGGGTGTTTCAAAATTATGTACAATAAATTTAGTGACATATTCTTCAGGTCAAAAGAAGACGAAAATGTTCTATAGCACTTTGTCTGGAAACGATTTGTTTGCGAGTAATCCAATATCATACAGTAGGGAAGCACGGTAATTAGCGGACGATATTTTAGCAGTTCCAGCATTTCGACCCAACACTAGGTTGAGTGGTTTGTTCCATTTAAACCTACTTTAGGGTTGTTCCATTAGTTGTGTACGGTTGTTTCCATTACTGTAGTTTCACTACTGTACATCCACTAGGAATATCAATTTCAGAACGTTTGCGTACTTTGACATACGTATTACGATTTACGTAAAAAAAAGTCATGTACACGTATTCCAGTTCAGAATACACTGACATGCACCTAATGTATGGTCTTGCGGACGGAAATGCTGTGGAAGCAAGAAGACTCTACCAAGAACGCTTTCCAAATAGACGTTTGCCAAATAACCGAACATTTGTATCTGTCGACAGACATTTGAGGGAGCGTGGTTCCTTTGGCCGTCAAACAGGACAAGGGCGGCCTGTAGCACATTCTCCGGATGAGGAGGATGTGATAATTGACATCATGCATGATGAACCGCAGACAAGCACCCGTCGTATTTCTTCCATGGTACACATTCCGCACTCATCTGTTTGGCGCATTCTTCACCGTCAGCTTTTGCATCCATACCACCTGCAACTGGTTCAGGCACTGAACCCAACGGACTATCCACACCGACAACGATTTTGCCAATGGATACAATGTCGTCATGCTACAGACCCTAGTTGTCTCAGCCAGATACTTTTCACGGACGAAGCAAGCTTCACCCGGACAGGAATCGTAAATTCTCACAACCAGCACCATTGGGCAGATGCTAACCCGCATGTTACCAGAGCTCGAGCGCATCAAGAGCGTTTCTCCTGAACATTTGGTGTGGAATTGTCGGATATAACTTAATTTTGCCCTTATGTGTTGCCGCCACGATTGACTGGGCGAACGTATCTTTTGTTTCTGCAGAATGCATTGCCAGAATTACTGGAAGATGTTCCTCTTTTGATAAGATCTAACATGTGGTTCATGCATGATGGCGTTCCAGCACATTTCAGCCATGTTGTGCGAGCACACCTTAATGCTGCATACACGAATCGGTGGATAGGTCGAGGTGGACCGGTAGCCTGGCCTGCAAGATCACCCGACCTTAATCCCTTGGACTTTTTCTGTGGGGTCATGTGAAAACGATCGTCTACAGCACAGAAGTTCCTAACATTATGGATCTGCGACAACGAATTGAAAATGCATGCCAAACCGTTCGTAATGCTGGCGACGAACTCTTCCATGACATCAGACGGTCGCTCATGCAACGAGCCGAAGCGTGCGTGCGAGCTGGTGGCGGGCACTTTGAACAATTCCTGTAATTTGGAGCCACGGGTTTAGTTGGCTGTATCGCGTAAATAAATCGTTTCCAGACAAAGTGCTATAGAACATTTTCGTCTTCTTTTGATCTGAAGAATATGTCACTAAATTTATTGCACATAATTTTGAAACACCCTGTATAGAATGACTAAAGTTTGTAGGCAATGTATGAAATGGTTTATATTTCACACATTTCCTAGGCATTCTATAAAATGCCAAAGGTCCAGCGGTCAAAGTATAGAATACTCCCGTTACTCACCAATAATTACCAAAAAATAGTGGACGATATGAAAACGGCTATGACGATTACTAACAAGGAACCACGGCACTATTAGCTGCTGAAACGGTATGATGTAATAGTGGTAGAGAACAAAAGTAATGAATGATATTATCTGTATTACCTTATGTTTGGAGCATTATCTCCAGTTACCATTTAATAATTTCTTATATGTGCTCATCAACTTTTTTGATGGTTTGGAAATGAGGAATTCCCGGTCTGCGAGCTGGGTGCATTGAACCTCCACTTGACTACCTTGTAGTCTTTAAGAACACCTGGTGACAGCCTTGCTGTACCATGTTCACGAAGACCCAATTGGTAAGCGTGATACTGGTGGTCCTGATTCGAAAATTTTTCTTTCCATTTTTCTTTCTTTGATAATATCATTTCCATAAGTTTGGAGCATTACTTCCAGTTTCCATCTAATAAATTCTTCACAAAAGTTATATTTATCTTGTTAAAAATGACGTCAGCGCTATTCATTTTTATATCATACTAGCTGATTTACCCGGCGTTGCTCGGGCTGTCTGTTTGATGAAATTTTGCAATATCTTAATTTCAATATAAACGAAAAAGCCTTAATAAAGTATATATTCACTTTGGAAAAACGAAAAGAATTCTTTTAAATGCTAGCACTGGAATTTTGTGTTCAATTGGGTTCTCCCAAGAAAATTCGACATTGCATCCTTAACATTTTAAAATATCAAAGAAAGGCTATGAGTATTGATTTATTTCTGCCTATACATATATAAAAAATACTTAATAGATGGATTGAGAGGGCTAAGGAACTCTGTTTACAGCCTCATCAGCGTCTTTCCTTAACATGTAACCGCTTTAATAGAATGGTATTCAGTCATAGAGCGTGGAATCATGTCCTGAATGTGGTAGTTTATATTGATAGTATCAGTTTAGCAAGGATTGGCGTCTCACACAATCAGTTGAGATCTTTACAATTTTCTATTATATTTAGATAAACATTATCTATAACTACTTTAAAGAAAGTTACTACGTCTATAACTTCTCTAAAGGAATTTACTAAATTGCAAAAACCATATGAAAAATAAATTTACTCCAGTTATTAGCTCATGAGGAAAAGTACCTATACCTTTTCAGCAAAAGCTTGAGCAGCTGCACGCCTGGAAGTTGTATTCTTTTATTTGTTTTAGAATAATTTCTTACATCTCTCCAAAGACGGTTTGGGGTCTAGGCCAGTTAATAACTGCTTCCATTAGTCGACTCTCACGAGCTTTCCCTTGTTCCGAAATGTGGAACGCTAAGTAGTCTATTTCTTTTACCCCAAATACACATTTAGAAAGCTTTAAATAAAAACGATGCTTGGCTAGCCTATCCAATACTTTTTGCATACGTTCTTGCAATTGCTCCATGGTGGACGCATACACTAGGATATCATCGAAGTACGAGACGACACCGTCGTTGATTAGGTCTCATAAGACTTCATTCATCGCCTTGGCGAAGGTCGCTGCAGCCCCCTTCAACCCGAATGACTTAACTTTATACTCAAATAATCCGAATCGGGTTTTGAAGGCCGCTAAATGAGTGTCTTGAGACCTCAGCCGCACCTGCTGGTAGGCCTGCAATATGTCAAGTTTAGTGAAAAACTTAGCTCCCTGCAGCTGATCCAGTAGCGAGTCGATCCGCGGTACGGCATACAGGTTACCTTGGACATTTTGTTGAGCCTACGGAAGTCAACGCACATCTGTAGGCTGCCATCCTTTATTTTCACAAATAATATCGGCGAAGCAAACGATGAGATTGATGGTTTAATCAATCCCTTGCATAACAGTTCATGAAGTTCTCGCTCTTCGTCCCTTGATAGTGGGTATAGCGGAGAATTGAAAGGCGCTGCCGATTGCTCTAATTCAATTGCATGTTGCGTATTTCGTCAGGGAGGAAGCCCATGCGGCAAATCTTCCCTAAACAAAAAATTTGTAATCTTGCACTAATTTTCTAAATTTTGGATTAATCTACTGGTTCACAAGTACTTACTTCGCTTACGCTTACACAGTAGAATCCATGTGTCTCTCTACCAAGATTCACGTTTTCCTTCTTACTCCTGTAACCAGTCTTCATCTCTCTGTCCTCTTTCCATTGCTGAAGCCAACATATTTTACCTTTTATTTTCAATCCACATTTTCTTTTCTCCCAATTGAATATGATATGATTTTCTGTAATCCAGTTTATACCAAGTTGCGGTGTATTATTTATTTCTACTTTCTTTTCTTTTTTTTTCTAACAAGATTCAGTTAAAAAGTTCTGAAAAATTTTTCAATGAGAGCCGCATTTTTCACCGTTTTCAGTTCTTTATTCTGTGTGAACAAATGCGGTTACTTTTGTTATTATCTTTTGTAGTAATAAATTAATCAATCAATTATATTTATACTTAATGCTTTGCCTTTGTGAGTATATTTTTTAATACAAAAGAAATGGTGGAATGGTACAGGCCTCCTACTTTATCATGGAAAGTAAAAAAATTGCGGGGGGGCCCCCCCCCCGGGAGGTTTATAAAAAAATTTATTAACATTGGCTCATTAGTGGGAAACAGTTTATTTACAAAAAATATTCGTCTTTGAGAAAGGAGTCCGTACATGACAAATTTATTGACTCTTGGTTCGCTGATACTAATGCTATCTTCATTTTTAGAAATAAATTTATATCTCTAAAAGGACTTAACCAATTTCATAAAAATATGTCAAGGCACAATTTAAGGTACTTTCTAACAGTTTATAAATTTCATTTTGTCCTGTTTTTTTTTACCGTTTCGGAGGAGTTAGCCGCACAAAATTGGTCACAGACGGAATTTTATTTTCTTCAAATTTTCAACAAATATCTCGAATCATGAGTTTTTTTAAGAAGGAAAAAAATGTGAATTGGGGAAACGAATACACAAGTCACCACTCTTAGTGAGTTATCGACCAAAAAAAAATGTAAATATGAAAAATGTAAAAATAAACTTTAATCTGAAGGATGAGCGTCTTTTGATCATCATGCATACAATGTTCGTATTTTCCAGGCTAACGTAAGCGATATCGCTTTGTATGGGGCATCGGCCGGGGAAAGATCCGCAAGTATCAACGTGCTCATATTCTTGACGATGCCCCTTTACTGGAAGCCAGAAAAACCTAATCGACCAACTTGTGCTTGAATCTGATTGGCTGTCACCACTTCCGCTCCTGTCTTTGGCTGCGACAAATATAATATCTCAGATTATTTAAAAAGGAAAATGCATATATCTCTTAAGAATATATGCGATTTGCTAATGATGATCATAGTAGAATGGTGAATTCAAAATCAGATTACTAATTACGATAATAAGTTGAAATAGCAGATAAAGATGAAGATAGTAATAAATACATTTCTTCGAGAATACTAAATTATACACAACATAATCGAAATTATTAAGTGAAGGGCAGATTAAATATTTTGTTGGAAACGATATAAAAGAAATTCAAAACGGTGTGCTGAAAGTAAAAATAAAAATTAATAAACAATTAAATTTTAAGAAATAGAGCTTACAAATATTGAGAATATTTCCATTAAATTTTATTCCCGATATAAAGTATCGTTTAATGCAATTCGGGAAAATTCATTCATTTTAACGACATGCGATACCTGATAGATATGTTGATGATAGTGATTAAAATATTTACATCTAACAATATTCAATGTCTTCACTTCCCACTTCTGCAGCGGATATCATTTCATTGGTGCTTGTTTTCACCTGGATCGTAATCACGAATCCAAGACAACTGAGCTCATTCAAAAGCGATGCCATCGTCACCTATTATAAAGCACTGGCAATCTTCATTTCGTCTCTCGCGCCCATTGCTCCGACACCTTGTCTCTTCTTCAATTCGCGTGGACCATGAAACCCCTGTCGGTCGCCGCAGCCTTCGTCTGCCTCCATCTTATGTTCAATGTGACATGGTTTCATGTCGACGGTGCCTGTGTCGGGTGTATCGAGCAGGTCAACGAATACTGTTGCTCCGTTGAGAAAGGCTTTTGCTGCGAGTAAGTATTAAAGTCGATCCTGTTCCCGATGTATTTACTAAGCCCACATTAAACGTATGGTCTCGCGAACGATTAATTTAGTCTTGTTACTGTAGTCTCTTAATCCGCGACTTGCTCGTAATCGTTTTATGGGGAAACGTCAAACTTGCTCATATATCAAATAAAATAAATGAAAAACTACGTAACTAGGGCTTGGACCCCCTCTCACTCTCCTCACTAGCACAACGTAGCTTTTCACCGCACTCCCCCGCCTCGACTGGGCCACGTAGTGTATGGAAGCTCCTCCCATATATTTACCGATCAAACTTTGAAGACAATAAATAATTTTGAACATGTGTAGAGCTGATCGTGATTAGACTTATACAGGGTGATTCAGAATTCATTGTACAAACTTTTAGGGGAGGTAGTATGGGTGATTCTAAGCAAAAAAGTTGATATGAACATGGATACAAATTTGAACGATAACTGAGATATGAACAGAAATAAAAAAGCCGCATCAAGATCAACAAGTTAATAATTCAGGTTCTAAAATATCTAGGAGGATGAAATTTGTGGAAATAAAAGTGTGCTAAAACTGTGCATACCATTAAAATTTGATCGAATTCCAACGAGTAGTTTCCGAGTTACGAATTCAACATCGTAACACGTGCTGGTTAGTACTCACATGTGAGCACGTGTTACGTTTTTGACTGCGTAACTCGGAAACTGTTAGTTGGAATTCGATCAAATTTTAACGGTATACATAGCTTTACGTACCCTAATATTTCCCCAGATTTCATCATCCTAAATGTTTTAGAACGTGAGTTATCAACTTGTTGATCTTGGTGGCGGCATTTTTATTTCTGTTCATATCTCAGCGTTCAAATTCGGACCCATACATGCTACCTCCCCTGAAAGTTTGTACAATGAATTCTGAATCAACCTGTATACTTACTTAACTATCAAAATATCTGATTGGCTTTGCATTTCGCTTACATTATTAAATTTAACCTAGCCAATCGCTCTCAAAATGTTACAGTTATCTGAAAAAAAAACTGCTAGAATTTTTATTTTAAATTCACCATCATGAAATAAAGAATATAAAAGGGAAATGTTGTGGGAAATTTCATATAAAACCACAAAACAACATCCGTCGTTGGTATCTTGCATATTTATGTAATTAGAGGTTTAAAATTTTTTAAAGTAAGCTTTTAAATTCAGTGCATTTTTTAAAAATTTTTTACATGTAACAGTGCCAACAAAAACATACCCTGGGGGTGAAATTTGACTTTTTTGAATTTTTATTTAGCTATATTCTTTGAAGTATTATAAATCTAGCAAAACCTTTTTTAAAAAATTCAAATTTTAAGATATTCAACAAATATTTTGAAATAAGATCCTTTTTCTACAGGGTGATTATGAAAAGGTATGTACAACTGTAAGCAATGACAGAGGTGACAGAATGAACATATTTTCTTTTAATACAATGTGGGTCCGAATTTGAACGCTAACCGAGATATGAACAGAAATAAAAATGCCACCACCAAGATCAACAAGTTAATAACTCATGTTCTGCAAATTCTAAAATTTGATCGTATTCCAACGAGTCGTTTCCGAGTTACGCATTCAAAATCGTAACAGTGCTTACATGCGTGTACTAACCAGCACATGTTACGATGTTGAGTGCGTAACTCGGAAACTACTCGTTGGAATTCGATCAAACTTTAACGGTATGCAGAGGTTTATATACCCTATTATTCCTCCAAAATTCATTATTCTAGGCGTTACAGAACCTGAGTTATTAACTTGTTGATCTTGGTGGCGGCATTTTTATTTCTGTATACACACTTTTTCAGAATCACCCTGTATAGAGGCGAAAATTCTGTATCACTGTACAACAATCTGAATATTAATTTATATAAAATAAAGAATCCCTGTTACATTAAATAGAAATAATAGGTAACTTTGTATTGAAGTTTACCACCTCTCGGCAAATCAGCTGGTTTTAAAACTCATTTTTCTCAAAAGAAGATTTTCCCCTCCAGGCTACGTTTCTATTGCCATCGTCACATATGTTGAAGGAGGCAATTGTTTGGCATGTCTTTGCATCAATTATGAAAATGAAAAGTGGGCGTTAGCCCTAGACGAAAATATAAGATGGAAAAGGAACGGATTTTTTTCCTAGTGCAAAGCGCTTAGAATATATAAACTGGTTAAATAACATTAATGTACAGCCTTTTCACAAGCGATTTCTAGTGAATTTGTTACAGAAGATATTATCTATAATATCTAAAGGGTATTTGTCGATGTTATTAAGCAGATTAACGTCCCTGATACTTCTACAGATGAAATTAGTAATTAAAAATTGTGGCGAAACCGAAACAACTTGCGTAAACATCTCTCAAAGGCTATTACTTTCACTAGATAACGTATATCATGGCGGAATTCCTTGACTGTTCCGATTTATAAAGCTAGAGAGATAACACAAATAGAAAAAAAAAGATCTATTAATATAACACCAATGCTAGCGAAAATTGCCGAGAAGGTCATATTGTCTGTTAAATTATTTATGGACTGTTATAGATTAGAAGCAATTTGGAGGTCGCCCTAATACGCCGATCCTTAAAATTCATTACGGGTGTAAAGAGATTTTCTATATTCATTACCATTACAGGCAGCTCAACGCTTTCGATTCGATCCCGAGAGGACAACTCGTAGAAGAATTAAAGTATTGATAATCCGATATTGGCTTTGATAGAAGTTCTTATAATAATCGGCATAATCATATGAAAGTGAAGCAGTACTTGATATCTGATACATCAGAGCATGGTATAGGTTAGGAATAGAATCGAATAAGTATTGAGACGAGGCCAACGAGAGACAGACCAGGGCACTCAAAAGTCACATGATCATCGGAGTCAGGCCAACAATTCATCCTTCATTGTCTCCATCTTGGATTTTAACAATCAGTAATTTTTTGTTTGTTGGAAACAATGAAGGATGGATTGTTGCCCGGACCCCGATGATCATGTGACTTATGAGTGCCCTGGCCTGTCTCTCGTTGGCCTCGTATTGAGATATATGAGGTAGTCACAATGTTACTGTTGCAGAAAGATATTATTCCTCCGTTGATGAAGTTTTCATTTTAATATCAGAACCCTCTGATGGTAAACAACACATTTTAGAAGGTATCATAGAGGATATTCAGTTAATGAAGAACTCCCTTAATAAAGAAAAATGTCCTCGTAATGATGCTCAAAATATTAGGTATATTTTGATGTAAATTAAACTTTAAGCCTCATACAGAAAACACTTAAAAAGAAAATTTTATCTAAAAAATAAATGGTGTTGTTAATTAAAAATTCTGAATATTGATGATGCCGCAGTTCTTTGATGGCATCACGAGATTTCTTTTTTCTTCTTCGTATTAAAGTATCTTAAACGCCGTAATACGTGCAGCTCTTTCGCTATCCCAATACGGCTCTATTACTGATAAATTTTTAGTACTGATAAATTTAAAATATTTGGTTAAGATCATAAAAATAAGCAAAGTAGAATTCGTTATATAAGGCCTTGTAATATCCTCCTGTGTCTTTTATTCAGAATTAGTTAATAAACTCACAAACGTCTAGACCGTTACAAAGATATAAAATCGAACATATAAGTAGGGTTTTTCCTTACAATCCCATACGAGAATAGAATAATAATAACTTGGCGTCCGTACTTTGATCCGAGTTTGGTGTTTCCAAAACAACAATAATAATAATAACAAATATTAAAGCTCTGAACTTTCAGTGTAGGACATTTATGATTCTGAAGGAAAGAGCAAATTATTGATTTTATTTTTTATTATTGTATTTTCATGGTAAAAAAAACGAATTAGTGACTATGAGTTAACATGGCTCTTTAAAGTTAATTTGTTCAGTAGCGTGGCAACATAAAATTTCTACGCGAATTGTTAATTACGTTTCAAAATATGAGTTCGCAAAAAAAGTGTAAAACTTATTCAAAATTTCAAATGCATGTTTTGATTACAAGGCATAAGTATTTGTAATATCACTCTTGTTGATTTTTTTACGGTATTCATAAATAATCGAAATCTATTCACTCTACATCAGCCTTGCTCTTTGTGGGCACATACTCAGTATGATTCCTTAAAATTATAAGAAACTTGATGCATCTGTATCTGGGATAGTGCATTTTTTTGCATATTATTTTTTAAGTGCATGTACCATGTTAAACGAAATAAAATTATGCTTCTCTTCTGAAATTGTTGCTAGTTCGATGACCGAGGGCGAGTCCACAGTTCTTAGGCTATCATTCGTGTCTCTCTAGACGAATGTGCAATTCCAATTAAGATTTGAGTACAGTTTACTAATTACAGTAAATGAAAAAAAAACAACTTGTAAATAGATAGATCAGACCTGAGATAGATTAAGTCACTATAACCGTCTTCTTTCCTAATTGAAGCTCAGTAATTGATAAGTAATGTGAGAAACTCCTTAAGCACTTTTTTTAATAATAATTTTTCTAATTTGTTTATCCAAATTTGACAGTCTTTTTGGAGGTAGCTTATGAGGCTCTTCTCATTGGTATGGGCACTAGCAGTCGCCTCTCTAAGTGGATTTGAAAGATGGCGACCTCTCTCGCGTGCGCACGTTTTAATTTCAGATAAGCTACTTGTAGCCAGTGTGCTATTTTACTTCCGACCACGTGCAAAGGATTAGAGTTGCTTCCGAACGGTATCGATGATGAGATTAGTGTTTTGACAAGGCCCGTCATTTAAAAGAAGAAAAAAAAAACATAATCCGAGTGAGATATCACTTTTCTCACACGTTTGTTATTCATCTATCACGGAGTTTCCATTTAAAAATTATAATATTTGAATTATTTGACTTAAATGCATAAATGTTAATTGTTTAAAATTTCTAAAGAACTATGATGATAAGTCTATTTTACTGTCCATGATTTAAAATTCTTCAGTTGAATATGCTTATTATCATTTCAATTAAACATTAATGTTTTAATATATTTTGTTTTCTTTTTCAAGGTTTCCCTTGAAACAACTTACTACCACTGCACCTACCAGTGACTCTTCGACATCATAGATGATTTTACGCTGTTCGTCGATTGTTCCCACCGCTCAGGACTCTCCCAGATATTTTTCCAAATCGAATTTTTTCAAAACTTATTTCTTTTTTATTGACTCTTTGACTATCATCTAAATTAGAAGATAGCCTAACAATAAAAATGAAAGCATATCACGAGAAAAACAATTTTTTTCTGGTTAAGACCATAATAATAAGGTTTTGAGATCCCATCTGGAACCCATAAAAAATGTACGTGTCACTCTAGCAATCACATTCAATTCTTCATTCATAATAAATTATCTCTTAAAGGGGATAAAGTTTAGGAAGAAAGCAATAAAAATGAAAAACTTTTAAATAAACAGAACAAATTGATTAAAACTATTCCACACAAATTTATAAAAAATACATTATAAATGAAAAATTATTACGGAATTTCATTTCTTAGCTTTTCACCGTATCAGTTCATTCTATTCCTTACTCAAAAGTTATGATGTAGAAAAGTCCATAGTTCCTTAAAAATCCACATTGAATTCTTCCAATTCAAAATTGAATAAAATCGACTTTATAACAGGTTATCTACGAACTCTGTGTGCAAACTTTTAGGGGTGGTAAGAGGACTTATTTTGAATATATTTTGCCAATAAACTGGGGTCGCAAACGAATCATGAAAGTTGTATGTGTGATGTTTGGCACTTTTTTATGTATTAAGAGTTCATTTGCGACCCCCAGTTTATTGGCAAAATACATCCAAAATAAGATCCTCTATCGCCCCTAAAAGTTTTTGCACAGAGTTTAAACCCCCTGTATACAATATTTACTTCGGTGCCAACCATGGGTGCAATTGACTAAATTGACTCTTTACACATTTTATAAAATCTATTGGATAATGTTTAGGTTAAAAATTGTGTTTGCACCAGAAATAAGTCTTATCATTTTAATTTAGGAAACGTCCTTTAGAAGAAATTATAAAGAGATTAAAGGCTTATATTTTTTGCCGATAAACTTATTCAAATCGCACTATTAACAAAATGTTTAGTATCCTTTTCTTTTTTTTTTTTTGGATGATCATGCTTTTTTCTAATTTACCTTGCCTGGCGGAATATAATAAGGAAACTAAATTTAAATATTTCCATTATGTATACTTATCAATATCAAGTCTACAGAAGATCTGGAGATTCGCATTATTCACTGGGAATGTCAATAAATTTCTAAAGTTTGTTACTGTATTTAGATGCAAAATCCTTTCATAATACTACAAGTTTCTAAATTTATTGTAAATGAAGTGAATATGATATTATTATTATATGAATTTTAACTTGTAATATTTATGATATCATGCGCAACAAAATCTGAAGATTTTAAAGTCTCTTTTTATAAAAGCTAAATTAACCTTTTAGTATAAAGTATTTTCATGTGACGTCACAATAATTTTGTATGTATTTATTCCCATAGAATGCAAAAATAAATAATAATAATAATAATAATAATAATAATAATAATAATAAGGCGACCATACTGGTGCACCAGTGCAAGAGCAAATCCTACATAGTCAAGAAAGCACGGGTGGTGCACCAATACAGCGGGGCCAACTGACGTTTGATGGCGTCAATGAAAAACCTCTATAGACAAAGTCTATTAACAAAATAGGATAATTTAAGTTCGTAATTAGGGTAGTGTCATCGCTTATAGTTTGGAGCATGTTTTCATAGAATTACAGAGCATGTGTGGAGTAACATTTTTGAAATCTTCGCAGGCCAATCAGTTTACCCTAATAAAACTTCTGAAATTCTGAATTGCTCAACGAAATTGATATATAATCTTCTTTCGTTTTTGATATTCACGTCTTAATAATTGTAACATACGTTTACTTATCGATTTATAGAGGTTACATACATTTATTTAATTAAATACAACTATGAGATATCTAGTTGCATGCAACTTTTTTTCTCATTCGATTTTCTGTGATGGATTTATAGTTCTTAGAATACACATTTTTTCCACGTACAAACGCAGTATTCAAATAACGCGCTACTAGTTGCTCGAAAACATCTTTACAAACTCTCAAGCCCTTAGTTGTATGCATTTACACTTAAATTTTTTACTTTATGAGAAATACAGCCATATAATTACATAAAATAGGAATCATTCATCCTAACATTAATATGTAACTCATTCATAGAAGGATTGGGAAAAATTCCTCTTTTGAGATTGTGTTTAAAACTGCGGTCACGTTCCTCATCATCAAATCGGTGACCTTTCAAGACAGTCTTGAGCTTCGGGAACAAAAAAAGAAAAAGTCGGTGGGCAAATACGGCAGATACGTACTTAATCAGAGTAGCCATTTTTTTTTTAGCCAGAAACCGAGAAACAATTAGCGAAGAATGGGATGGCTTATAGTCACTCTTTATATTGTTGTAATTTGAGTCTAACCGTCCGGATTCTTTTCAAAAATCAGTCTAATACCTCTTTTTAGAATTTAGATAGTGATCACTCGCCAGTAAAGCGTATCTGCTCGACTAACCCGTCAATGAGGCCTCTCACACCCACGATCATTTTTAAAGCGTGTATGTCACTCAAACACCTTGGTATCATCGCCATAGGTGCTTTGCACCATACAAATCGTTTTAGTTGCACTTTTACTGCATCGAAAACAAAATTTGATGGCTCACATTTTCCATATTAATGAATGTAACAACATCAGAAAAATACACCAACTTCAAACGTTCACTGAACAAGAATTAAGGAAAATAAATCGGAGTGGGTCAAATTGTGAGGAGAGAGGGAACTAGGTGGTTACATTGGTCGCCGAAAAAAGGAGCTGCTACGATCCCGGAACTTTACGAATGTAATGTATATTTCGGACTTCAAAAATTGAAGGGTTTTCGATATTATCATTTTTCTTAGGTGGCTCACTGCAAGCATAACGTAGTTCCAAATAAAAGGTTACGAGCAATGTATAAAGAGCGATCGATGACTTACTGGACAATTATTAAAAGTTGAGTCCTAAGTAACAGAGTTTTGTTAGTTATTATGAAGCAAACAGCTTCTTATAATTCTTCTAGTTATTTTATAGACATAAAAATGGTTATGCTGTTATACTCATTTAAAATACCAGAGAACTGTTTATAAAGATCAATTTTTCATTTTTTATTTTTTGGCGTAGCATTTGTTAATTTGCTATGGTTGATCCATTCAAAAGATGCTACATAATACCGAACTTTTTGAACATTCTTCGTATAAATTTTTTTACGATCTTGAGGCCTTTCAGTTTTGTGCACAACATATTGTTGTTAGGATGAAATAAATCACGTGTCCCTCCACGTGTTCAAAGCTGTTGCTTTCTTTATGACCCTCAAACAAAAAGGTAATCATCCGTAATTTCGTGCTGACCGCTCCAAAGGAAACGGGTACTTCTGGGATATTTTTGATTGCAAAGGAATAGTCCACTATGAATTCATACAGATGGTCGTACAGTTAACAAAGAAATGTACGTGGACATTCGGCGACGCCTGCGAGACCCCATTCGCCGCAAACGTCCACATCTTTGGATCTGCGACGAAAGCTCTGAAGAAGGTGGCAAACAAAGGTGTACAGATCGCCTTCGACAAAATGTATGAACCTTGGCAAAAGTGTATAATTACCATACAGCATTATTTCGAAGACCAGAGTGCTTAAAATATGCTGGGTCCCATACTTTTTTTTTCCAAAGCAAAGTTCGGGAACTTTTTCAACCTACCTCGTATTTATCCAAGTTTCAGATCTTTTGTCCAACGGTAATCTTTTGTCCAAGTTTTAGATAAGATATACAGAGCCCGTCAAAAAAATGTATACATACTTCAGCAAAAGAAAAAAAGCTATGAAAAATTGTAACACTAAATTCATACAGGCATCAAGCAATGAATACAAGTTCTCTTTGACTTCTACAAATACGAGATGTGTTCAAAGTGATTATCATAAGCGTTGAGATACTTTTGAATACGGCGCACAGTTGCTCCTATGCATTTCCTAGCAAACTCTTATCAAGTAATCTCCTATGTCTAGGTGACAGTTGTGGCCTTCTTTTATCAGGATCGTCTTCATTCAATGCAAGTAATAATAATGGAATGTAACTTTCGATTTTGCTGTTACGGAAAAAATTATAGATGACATCTAATAAAGTGTGTATGCATTTTTTGGTGGACTCTGTAGTTCTTTTGATATCCGCTGGATTCTAGTGTTATCTACGTCCAATATTTTACTTTTCCGCAAAAACCATTTTTTTCCAGAAAAGATAAGCTAAGTTTTATCGATCAACAACTACTGTTTGATCACTATTGTTGACCGTCGATTTTCCGGACCTCAGTTTCACGGGCTTCAAAAAATTCGGACAAAATCTGAGAAATATTTAAAAATTTAAAATAATGCACCGATTTCACCCATCGACCGACAATTCGTAAAGCGTCCAGCAGTTGCCTGTTCGCGTGTGTAATATTTATGGCGTTATAAAACGAAAACGTGTCAGATATACATATATTTTTTTATAAACGAGGGCTGAAAATATAATAGTTATTATAGTTTTACTGGAGATGAATTGTGATATGTGCGATCCTAAATCTACTGGCACAACCAAAGCTATAGCTTCCCCTCCCTGCGATGTAATGGGCATTGCATTTCCACGCGCTATGCGTGCACCACATATTCCGTTCAGAAAAGAAAGTAGATGGAGAAATTTCTATTTAAACGTCTACGAATGATCTTATCGTATTCTGAAATTCGCATAGTTACTTATATTACGTCTAAAGTTGTTTCAGCCCTCTTTTAAAACTTTTATAATGTCATCTTTTATAATGTCAACCTACGTCGCATAAAGGTGGCATATGACCAAGTAATAAGAAGTACCTTCAATGCTACTAGAACAGCTTCAATTTCTCAAATATGTACTCGTCACTGCTTACCTACATTAATTACGATCCGTCGAGTTGGTCTTATTGTAGAGCTAAGCTATTCTTTAAGTTATGTTAATCATCCAGCCTATTTCGTCTATCAATGAATGAGCAATTCAGATCGCCATAGATTTACTCAACAACTCAAGGTAATGAGCGCTGTAAGATTATCTGCTTTTCTGACCAGGCCATCTATATAATGCCATCCATCTATGGAAGAGTTACCTATAAAAGTACGTCGTCAAGTCTTTACCCCTTTCATCAAACCATTACTAACAGGCTGACTAGTTTTCGCTCTTTTAATTAACCATTATTTTAAGGCAACTTGATAAATAACTGATCTATTCTTATGTTCATTTTTTAAAATTAAATTCTGCTTAGCCAGTGATATTATCAGAAAGTAATTCTGTTTAGCCTTTCATTCCAATGGAATGCTCTTGTACAAATAAATAATAAATAAATGTTTTCCAAATTGGAGCAGCGTTCCTGGCTTAAAATTGAAACCGCAAGGGGCCGTACTACAAGAGTGCTACCAGGAATTTGTAGAAACCTGTCGAGCTGATGCTTTACAATACCGTTTATTACATCACCTACATTTCGAACAAATAACACACACAAAACAACAACTTCTCGAAACTCACACCAGAGACATAAACGGATATGACGACACCAAACGCAAACAGTTAAAAATACGCACGCAAGCAAATGCACTTAAAACGGCATGGCAACAGTACACGAAGAAGCACCAGTCATAAAGCGCCCTAGACTATTCGTCATCAAAAATATTCTACCAATGACAAACACATCAGAAGAACAACACGGGTACGGACCCTCCATTTACCCAATCACGCCTTTCAACGTTTGGAATCACGGACACGTGACATTCACATACACTATAAAAACACAAAAATGGTATACGCTCAATTTCAATGACGACCAAGCACCCTACATACTACCATACGTGAGACGGGAGAACACGACGAAACCGCATACGAAACGGAAAACTACAAAAATTACAAAGCAATCAACGCAATATCCTGGGGCATAAGACCTGTACAAGCGAGACTAACACTTGAAAACCATGCAGTCCTCCGAAAACGACTCATCCAAACAGGGCAAACCAACACAGAAACTTGGGATTTCGAAACCAGTCAAAATCTCGTCGTCCTCATCGTTGGAAAAAACGCAGCAGGCCAGCCGCCAGAAATGTTTGGGCCCCTGACAACTGGGTACGTGTGGGCCCCTCTGGGCTCTGCCTCGTGCCTGATGCCTTTTCCCAAGCGTGGCTGACGAGGCCCCCCTTCCGTTGGGGCCCCGGACTAGAGTTCCGTTTGTCCCCCCCTGGCGGCGGCCCTGAACGCAGACACAGGACCTTTCATCAAACGACACGACGCAACCGAGTGGGAAAAGACAACAATAGACCACATAACCAAATACGAAATACCCGACAAACATCGATGGGACTATACGATAGATTTTCCGAATGAACATCCCAACGCATATCAACCGTACCCGACTGACGACAAGGTATACACACGATACATACCTGGACCAACCAACTACACCATGCGACAAGGCACATCCGGAGAACAATCGAATACAAGTAACAATTCGAATTTCCAATCTTCAATAGTGCAAAAAGTTGACAAAAACAAGTGCTTCACGATAAAAAACCACAACATACATCTCTCCAACTACCCGGCTCTCATGATCGGACAGCCCAGCATACCTGATGAAACAGGGACAATGAAATTCAAATACAGAGTGCGTCTCATCACAGAAATGGACATTCAATTCTGTATAAAACCTGATATTTATGATCAATATGAACAAATAGGCTTAGAACGATTTGTAATTGAACATCCCAAAGCTGCTTTAAATGCAAGCAAAACAAATGTCACGACTGTATTTTTTCCTTATAAGATTTAATAAAAACATGATAAAAACAAACAAAAGCTTTTATTTCATTTGTTTCATTATAAGATTTAAAAAGAAAAAAACATGAAAACATAAAAAAGAAACTTTTATTTCGTTTTAAAATTTTAATTTCATTTAAAAAATAAAAACTTGAAGACCTTGAATTTGAAGTTATGAAAATGATCTTAAATACCACACCCAACAACCACAAGAACATGATCTTAACTACCACAACCAACAACCATATGTGAAAAACTCCTACTGTCCCTCGTCCACTAGCTTCGTGACCCTGAGTTAAAGCAGTAATTAGATCATATTTCCCGCCAAGACATACAACCATTGCGCCTCAGGCGCCTCCTGCTGTGCAAAACTGTCAGTTTTGCATTTTCTAAATAAGGAAACTGCAAATGCTGCTCATTTCTTGCAACACAATCTTCGTGAAATCCTGTGGAGGAAACGGCGTCACTTTCTCACCGCTCCACCCATTATTCTCCACCACAATGTCTGTTGTCATGCGGCTGGTGTTGTCTGTTATCTTGCTCCGAAGATGGGGATGGGAAGTTCCGTACCTCCAGACTCCATACTCTCCATACTATTTGGCTTTGATTTATTCCCAAAAATTTAAAGAATCCTGCGCGGCATTCATTTCCATACGGTTCCCGATGTTATGCGTGCAGTCCACTGCTCCATCCGTGCCATTAACAGATCTAGCGCCGCTGACGGACGAATGGAGCTACCACGACAGTGGAAAAGAGCCATGGACAATGCTGGGGATTATACTGAGGGACTGTAAAAGGGAATTTGTTTTACGCCTTTCCTGTGCTAATCTGTGTCATTAAGATCATTATTTAATTTCGAAACCTCGTAGCAATAAACGCATATAAGACAATCATTTTAAAATGTGTGAAGAACGGATTAAATACGAGGAAAGTAAGGTTACAACCCTGCAGTGAAACGTATACATTTTATTTCATACAACCAATATAGCCAACTGATAGAACATACATTAGGTTATTTGTCGACATAGTCTCCATATCGGTTTAGGTTAGTTTAGGTTAGGTTAGGCTAGGTTAGGTTAGGTTAGGTTCTCAACTTCTGAAGATTTTGACTACATTTTTGAAACACGTTGTACAAATATACACTGTTATTTTCAAATTTTTATTCCTAATGATTTCTAAACTTTGATAGAATATTTTTAGAAAAATATTTCGTAAACCTCAGACTAAAATGGTTTCATCATAGGACATTAAATAAGAATACGATTTATATTGTGCGCTGTTTCATCATAGGACATATATTAAAATAAGAAGACTATCACATGGGTCAACGTGCATTAACGGATTAACATCAGATTACAGCTTTGAATAAACCACTTAAGGGTTCCGCAATTTCTGATTACCATGCGAAAAGTTCTTAGTTATATAATTGAAATCATTAAAATCTAATTAAACAACGCTCCTTTGAATTACTTTGTATTTCAATCGTTATGATTAATACCACCTTATTTTATTCCACCTTTTATTTTATTTTATTCTTCCTTCTTTTCTTAAAAATAGAATTATGAAAGTGAAATGGCCACTAATGAGTTGTAGTAACGAATTATACATTTCTCTAAGAAACACCTCGATAATTTAGGTTTTCTTATCCTGACAATATTTAGAACAGCTATTTCTTATGGTTTGTTACATATCATTCAAAGAATAACTCAGCCACACAACGTAAATGTTCTAAAAAGAAGGTGATATATATACTCATGCACATTTTAGGAGTGAACTTTAACGTTATGGGGTTTTGGTTGCAAATGAGAACTTGTAAGTCGTGTTCGGGGAAATTATGTTCCGTCACGAGAATGCTAATGAAGAAGAAAAGAGAAAGCAAGGGGGAGGTTACTATGTGTAAAGTAGAGAGAGGCTTTAGGGGTGGTGTAGAGAACGAAAAGTTCGCTGAGCCCTGCCACCACTATTTTTTTAAGGTTGCTTATGAATGGAGGGATCATGGAGTCAAGCGTGGGTGGAACCCATTTAGCGTTCCCATTGGTCAATGGAATAGTGGGGGTCGGCGAGAAGAGGTGTATATAAGGGTCGTCCCCCGAGAGACCCAGTCACAAGGCGGACTCCCTCTTCAACTCTCTCGCTCCTCTTCAGCCTCCGGTCAACGGTAAGTGAAGCTCCTTTCCAGCTCCTCCTTCTCCTCTTTTATTTTATTTTTTTTTTCTTTTTGTCTTTTCATTATCTACAAAAACTCTTCCATTGAATACGAATTTCTTATTCAGAGTAAACATATTCCAAACAGTTTTCTCTTAAAAAAAAAAACAAACTTTTCTTCAAAATCTTTTGCTGACACTGAGGGAAGATTCATTTAAGATTGCTGGTGATATCTTCTTTAAACATTTCATCTATTTTATATTGAGTTTCTTGAAGTTGGGCAATTTTTTCTCATCTAAGTAGTAAATGAAACCATGTTGACTTGAAGTTACAGTCTTATTCCATTACTCCAAGTTTTTCCCTCTTTCAATATTTGAAATTGAAGCGGTAACTTGGAATTTAATTGCTTTAAATTGTTAAAAAATTATTATAGAAAAAGATAATTTTAGAATACTCTATCAATAAGCTTCTTGTAATCGATATTAACATATCGCTTTTGTTTAATTATTCATTTTTTGATGGAATGACCGCAAAAAAGAGAAATTTTGCGTTCGAAAATATAATGGTTTATTTCTTTTATATAAAATTTTAGAAAACGCACAATCAGCATATGGTAGTGCATTATACAGTAAGGAAGTCTTAATCACAATGAAGGAAAACTGAGTAACAGTGTTTAATAGGTGAACAGAAGGTTCCGGGTTCGAACCCAAGCTGTGGAATTTTCTTTCCTATTTTTCATCAATAATTTCAACATCTGAGGTTTGGCGTGAAAAAATCCTCTTAAGACCTTTCATTTATTAATCTTTATTAATACGCCAGTAGGAAAGATAGTCCCAGCCTGCGAACTGGGTACTGATCCAACCAGCCCTAAGGAAATGTAGATAGCGTTAATGCTTCCATGTCCACAGTGGCGCAATTGGTTGGCTCGTCTGCACGGTGAGCAGAAGGTTCCTGGTTCGAATCCAGGCTGTAAAATTTTCTTTCCTATTTTCATCAGTAAAAGAAAGTGCTTTTCGTGAAAAGAAATATTTGCAATAAAATTAAAAGGAGATTGTTGTTTTAAACAAAATATGGAGTTTAACTAAGATTTATTTAATATAGCCATAATTAAACTATTTAACACGCCCTCAATTTAATGTATAAATATACAACGATATAATAAATAGTTCCATCTCTTAAGTTTTATGCACGTATCTAAAGAAATTTTTCTGTACATTTTTCCATATAAAATAGTTTTCTGTTAAACGTACATTTTTCTCCCAACATTCTAAATAATTAAAAGACAACAATCTCCCGAAAATTAATTACAATTCCAAATTCCTTTAAAAATTAACATTAAATGCGCTTCAGTTTTCCAATAATTTGATATGACAGTAATTAAAATTCAATGTTTGCATAATCTCTTTTCCGATAGCAACAGCTTTAGATATTGTGGAAAAAGAGAACATTCGTTTTAGTTAAAATTTAGCTTTGAGAAGCTAATTTCTATTCATTAGCAACTTGTATATACTTTAACTATATCCTTAGAACAATAAAAAGCGTTCGGAAATGCATTCGACAAAGTGATGAAACGTTTGGAAACATTTACAAGAGGGATTCAGGAAATATATAGATATAGAAATTTCATTATATATAGATATATCCCATCAATATCAAATTCTTCTCCATATTCATCAATCAATTTTATTTATAAAGTTTTACTTCATGGCAGTTATTAACAATGAACGAAATTTTTGATATTACACGAAATAACTAATTTATTTGTTTATTGCTTGAGTTATCAAACAAATTCAAAATTTCGTTTTTGGATCAGCATGAGGCAATCGCAGGAATCTAATAGAAATGAAACTTCTTTTTTCCTACTGTTTCTTACTTGTTTATTGTTTTCAAGGATATTCCTGTAAATGAAGGAAAAACCTCTAACTATATAAAACAACATACGATATATAAAACGCGGGATGCCTATTTCGAAGGCTACAGAAGTTGATTCATATGTATGTGAACGGAACTGGAATGCGTGTGGTTCGCAAATTGTTGTCGCGAGTCCATGTCATTGTGTCACGTGGAATCCATTCCTGAGAGGAACGTAATCCTGTTTTAGGCTTAGAAGAAACAATGCCACCACGAATAACCCCTTTTTGGGAAGGGTATATACAGGAAGTTTTCGATCTAGGATTCACATATTCTTGGATAACTGATCAATGTAAAAGTCGTAAACTTACAATAATTAAGGGAGCATTACATTAACAGGTAGACTGGGAGAAGAATGAAGCTCACCGCGACCATGCAAGTAGCAGCCTACCATAAGGGCACTACTAAAGTGGTGAGAGGCTAGCATCGAAACCGTAAATCCCAAAATTCAGCATTGCTCTTTCGTCGGAGTATCACGGGCACCTCTAAGTCACATTATTAATCAAGATTCGAATAGAACGACAGGACAGGGAGAATATTAACAAATTACTGCCACACCACATCTCAGAGCGCAAGACCAACACCCGGAATTGTATGATCGACACCTGGCGGGCGAAAAGTGGAAAAAAACTGGACCTTAGACGAAGCATGGGTCTATTTAAGGTACTACAACAAGATTTGAGCGATCTTTTATCGCAAAAGAGGGTCCAAAGGCCGCGTAGATTTTGTATGACAATGCTCAGACGAAAATTTTGTCAAGTATTTATGATTACCGCGGGTTAGTCGTAACCACCGAGAGAGAGGGCCTCCGCAATAAAATGTAATACATTTTTACATCATGATAAATAGGGCAAATTTAGGGCTTATTATTGGCAGAAATACGAATAACAATACCCTATCTATGATGATGTAACGGTGTATTACGTTTCATTGCGGAGGCCTTCTCCCTCGGTGGTTACGGTTTAGCTAAAACGGAAAATAAACGCTGCGCAAAATTTCACTAAAAAGCAAAATTTAATAATAGTTACTATTAGACAAACGTCCTGGAATCAATTTATCGCTCTGTTACTGAAGTTTCTACAGTGGAGAAAAGAATCAGGTGATGGCCTTAAAGCCACATGGCAACATCGACAATTGTTTTTACGAACAGGATGGCCGTAGATACAGGAATCAGGGCTATCGACTTCAGTAACATTCCGGTGAAGTCGCTATATACTGCTCCTATGGACTACTTTTCTTTCAAATCTCCTCAAAAGGGCACCCTAACCTCGCACTTTAGTCGGCCCCTCCGTGGGCACTACTTGAAGGGCTTGAAGCCTCAGTGATGCTAAGGGCAACGCTTGTTAAGACACACATGCCAGGCAATCCTAAGCTGAATATGTCCCAGGCAGAATATGTCCGACCGGTTATAGACCCACCTAGGAGATCGGTGCTCGCAATGGCCAATATGTCCACCCGCGTGTTTGCTGTGCGCGGCGAACCGTATTTGGTGGAAAGGGAGATCCTCGTGGTTGCGGGAAGGCTATTCCGGTACAACACACAAATTTGACCATTGCTTCTCTGAAAGACTAATCGGCTGCTCAGGCTTCCATAGAAATCCGGCTTTAGGGTCAGGCTATGCCTATATCCCCCCGTGCTTCTGGTGGGTGAGGAACAAGGAGGCTGAAGATAATTTTTCTTTAGATGAAAAACAAAAATATGTTAATGAAGAGAGAAAGTTAAGAAAAAAGACATTAGATTTGAAGATCATTCGCGTTGTGTAATCCTTTTGAGTTAGATAGAACTTTATACAGATAGTTGGATATGCTAAGGATGGCGAGCCAAAATCAATACGGCGTCTGCCTAAAGGTAGCACGCTGATTTAGGTCGCTTCCTGTAAACAAGCTCGGGCTCTGTTGAGTGTAAAAACCCTGAGTGGAATTAAAATGAATGTTTACACACACCCTACCTTAAATTTTTGCAGGGAGGGGGGGTGCTTTTCAGTAGAGACCTTCGTAATATTACAGAGAAGTCCTGTTGGAAGAGCTAAAAGATCTTGTTGATGGTTGTACAATTTCATTTCCTACTTTGGGGTTGGGATTGTGTCTTTTGTGTTGAGTTTACCTGTTTTTTTGTCATTTGTATGTTGATATTTTAATGATTTTTATTATTGGTCTTCCGATTCGTTTTAATTATGTTGACGCGCTCATAATTGCAATCAAGCAACATTAGATGGTCTTTGGAATGTAGCATTTTGCACTGTTGCAATGTCGTGCCATAGCCAAGATACAAGACCAACACAGAACAAAAATATATATTGTGACGCATGGGGTTTCAATAGCAGTACAAAGAATTCCAATTTCGTTCACATAAACGTAAATCAACCTCTCTATGCGTTCATTCTTAACGGCAAAGTTGAGACTTAGCATAAAGTTTATTTAACAATAGAGAATAAAAGACTAAGGGGGGCGGGG
>JAHWFO010014578.1:195503-212332 GCA_023313115.1 Rhysida immarginata
ACTAGAGACCTTAAAAAGATTTTTGGCGCCTGTAATTTAAAGTTTACATTAAAGGTGGAATATTTTAAAAACACTTATAGGAATTTTAAAGATGCCATCTTATGATTAAAACTATGTTGGGCAAAGCTGTCGAAACATATCAAAAGGTTGAAAGAGGATTTCGCTTATATAAAACGATGGTAGAACGGATTGAGTGTCGCCAAACATGTTTTAGAAACAGCTATTAGAAACTGTTTTAGATAGTTTTCAGATCCTTAGGTCCGTCAATTCATGATTCTAATAAGTTATTAAATTCTGACAAGGAGCCAATCCCAAAGCCTGTTCTATTTGATTTATTGAATCTTACGGTTTAGTTTTCCTGTTCTATTCCCTAGTATTATTTCTTGTGTTCTGTTCTTTTTTTATTCCGTTTGTGATTGGCTCTTTGTATTGAAAATGAAGCGCGCCCCCCCCCCACACACACGCAGTGTGCTATTCTATATTTTATGGCCAGTCTCAATCTTGCCGTTGAGAATGAAAGCATGGCCTTCGAAATAACGTATCCGTTGTGGTTAGAGGTTTTTCCTTCCTATACAGGCCACACCACAGTTCCTTCTTTAATTTTTACACAAGAATATTAGAATTTTGGTTCCCATCATTTGATGTATGTGCGAAATTTATATTCTAAATAATATCATCCTCAAGTTCTGAAGGGGCATTGCATACATATTACAATTAATATGGTTTTAATAACTCAGAATATTCCATTTTCTACCCCGATAAATTTCAATGTTCTCTTTGACGTCGAGAATGAATTCACATAATAAATTTGTCTCTATCTCAGACGCTACGGAATCTTAAGTATCGTAATAAGCTGCTAAAGAAAAACGATAGTTAAATTTTGTATTGATGAAATATACTTAAGTAACAATAGTTTTAATATATTGTACATATTGTCATCATATTAGTGTTCTTTAATTTATGCCTATGTTATATTTATGTTTGCATTTCTGTAAAGTATTTATATACAGGGTGTCTCAGAATTCTTCTAGGTGAGTTAGTATGGGTGATTCTAAGCAAAAAAAGTTTATATGAACATGGGTCCGAATTTGAACGATAACTGAGATATGAACAGAAATAAAAAGCCGCCACCAAGATCAACAAGTTAATAACTCAGGTTCTGTAAAGCCTAGATTAATGAAATTTGGAGGAATAACAGGTTACATAAGACTGTGTATACCGTTAAAATTTGATTGAATTCCAAAGAGAAGTTTCCGAGTTACACAGTCAAAATTGCAACAAGTACTCACTCCTTTGCAGATGCGACTGGACATGTGGTTTATGCACGATGGCGCTCCGGCACATTTCAGCGTGGTTGCACGTCAGTTTCTGAATCACCGCATTCCCGAAAGATGGATTGGATGTGCGGGGCCAGTGGCATGGCCTCCTCGTTCTTCCGACCTCAATTGTCTTGATTTCTATCTGTGGTAGCATATTAAGAATAACGTGTATGTAACACCCGTCCAGGATGCGAATGAGTACTGGGATCGAAATGTCGCCGAATTTGATGCCATTAGGAACCGCACAGGAGTGTTAGAACCTGTTCGTTTTCAGAGATGTCTGCACGCCTGTATTGAAGCACACATAGACGTCATTTGGAACAATATCTGTAAAACAAACATCACAGGGGCACCCGCATTTGGACACCATTTTTCTCGCTAACGATTGAGTTTCAGACCCATGTTGATAGGACATTTGTTTCATATTTGGCCATGGGGAGTAAGCATACGAAATTTATCATAGCGTTTCAAATTCACCCTATATATAGATATTTTATCGAATATCTAGAAAAATACTTGACAAATTATACTGAAACTTCAGGGGTGTAAAGAGCATGTTACACCTCATATATTTCAGCGACGATTTTGTCCCGAAGGCAAATAGGGGACCACCAACAAATTGAATAAAAAATAATGTTTGGGATCCCCCTGCAAAAAAAAATACTTGAAATATGTTGTAACTGTAGCATATGATTATGAGAGTTCTTTTACTTATCTGTGTTCATTTGTATGAGAATAGCACGTATATTCATGGAGATATAAAGGTTTCTTTAAAAAATTCCAAATTTTTTCCTAAGTTTTTTGTTTATAGCATGGAGGGTTTCAACCCAATGCAATTCCATTTTCAGGAAACTTGACAAACTAAAGTAGAGACAACACTCTGAAATCTGAATATAAAATTATTAAATATTTGATGAAATATGAGCATTTCTACTAAATAATGTTTAACTGCGCATGCGCAAGAGTTACTAAAATTTATTAGCCAAATATATAGAGCTACGCGTATAAAAAGGAAAAATAGTGAAAATTCAGAAAGATATCGCCGATAGAATGAGTTGAATTTCAGTTGCTCTCAAAAATAAGCAAAACGAAAAGGGATTTACTCCAAATTTTTACTTTTGGACCGGACACCAGTATCAACTTCTTCTCCTTACGCTGATATGATGTCAATATGTCACTATGCCTTCATATCAGCCTAAGGAGAAATTGAGGAGAAATTAAGGTAAGACCCTCCGTAAAAATAAGCGATTTCTCGCAGTTTATCCAGTATTTCGCGAGTAAAAGTAGGTCTAGATAAATGAAATTTGGTACGGTGATGGTAATTCACGAGAAATTACTCTCTGATTAGTTTATTTTTTGATTATCTGGATCCAATTTTCCGGTATTTTATGTTTTCCAGATTTTTACCGGATTTTTTTTTTTTTTTTCGGTTTTCATAAATTAACATACAAACTCACATGTTGAAAACTTGGTTTTTACATTGGTCATAAAATATGGATTTTGTTGAAAGAAAAATAACTCCGAAAACACTATTCCACATAATAAATTTTAATGACTCATAATATAAGTCATTGTGAGTCTTTGTAAGACTCATTTTTATTGTGAGTCTTAAAATTTATTATGTGGAATAGTGTTTTCGGAGTTATTTTTCTTTCTGTAGTTGTGTCCACAGTTTTTGGCTTGATTCCATTGTAAGGATTTTGTTCTTTAATTTAAAATTTATTTCATGTGTAGGCTATCTAGGTTTATTCTGGACTAGCTGATATACCCGGCATTGCTCAGGCTCTCTGAAATTTTGATTAAATTTTGCAATTTCTGAATGTGAATATACAGAAAAAATGAAGTTTTTTCCTCCACCTTTTTTCTCCGGCACTGCGACAAACTTACTCATGTATAGACAACTTTCCAAAACGGGCGAAGTCGAGTAGAACTGCTAAAGGGCCGGTAGTTGGAGAGGCCATCCATTGGGAGCATTTTAAAAGAATTCTTTTCGATTTTTCAGTATGAATTTTTACTATATTAATTCAACCTTTTTTCATTTGTTCATTTTTTCTATATACGAGTATAGTATTCACATTCAGATATTGCAAAATTTCATCAAAAAAGAGCCCGAGCAAGGCCGGGTATATCAGCTACTATTTAATATTTTTATATTCTGATTTCAGAGTGTTGTCTTTACTTTAATTTGTCAAGTTTCCTGAAAATGGAATTGCATTGGTTTGAAAATCCTGCACGTTATAAACAAAAAACAAAAAATTTCGATTTTTTTTAGAGAAACGTTTATAACTCCATGAATGTACGTGCTATTCTCATACAAATGAACATAGATAAGTGAAAAAGGCCTCTTAACCATATTCGACAGGTACAACGCATTTGAAGCATCATTTTTTTACAGGGTGATCCCAACCATTTTTTTTTGTTGTTGTTGTTGTTCAATTTGTTGGTAATGCCCTATTTGTCTTCGGGACAAAACCTTGGCTGAAATATATGGTGTAACATGCTATTTATACCCCTAAAGCTGCAGAATAATTCGTCAAGTATTTTTCTAGATATTCGACAAAACGTCTATATAGGGGTGTCTGGACTTTTGGGAGGGCAGTATATTTTCGTCCTGCGAACCGAGCAACTGCTCTTGATGGACAACTTTTTCCATCCCAAATTTGGATATGACTAATATTAGATCTTTTTAACCCATCATGTTAATTATAGGCCTACTAAAATTAACAAATATTTTAGTCAAATTGAAAACATGTTTGTTTAATTATAATTCAATTAAAGAAGCAATTTTTTATGTGTGTTTCCCCTTAATTTCGGCAATACTGCATCAGTCAAGTTCATTTTGTGTACGGCGAAATAGCATAACAAGAGAAACTCCCGCGGGCTCAGTACCGTTTGGGCCCGCGGGCCAATGTTTGGGGATTATTGCTTTAGGCCAATTTGCCCATTGCGAATACGAATACGGACGTCTCCTACGCGTCCTAATAGACTAAATGTTCACTCTTAACCAAACTTCATTCAGTTTTGAGTTATTATTGGGACAGAAACTCTCCATTGTGAACAGAAAATCTCAATGGTAGAGGCAAAAACCTCGGCAGAGACTCCGGCGTTCATTTAATGAATTTAAGTAATAACGGAATCTTTGACACGGAATATCACCCTTGAGATGATACGCCTAGAAATGTGGGAGATGATAAGACTTTAAATAAAAATAAATTTTTGTGGATAATTGTACAGGATATAAAAAGCAATTTGTAATATACTGTGCATACTTTAGAAACAGAAAAGATTATGCTCACTTCCTTTACTTCCTTTAATTCTTTTTTGTTTTGATGGTCTTAAATCTTCATCTAGTCAGACATGAACATATACACCATATAAATTTTAATTTCTTGTTTTTTCATCTCACGAAATGATATCTATAATAATTTTCTTTAATAAATTAAGAAATGCATACATACTTTATATGAGAAACTGTAGAAGATTGTGAAATAAAACTTCTTCCGATCAGGATTATCTAACATGATAATTTCAACTACATGCCGATACTTGACGGCTTGTTCTATTTTGTTTTACATGCTCGTGTCAAGAAGACGACCATGCAACGCTTCCTCGCCCTTCATTGGCTGCTCTTCTTCGTCGTCCTCGGCGTGACGACCGCGTGTTTCGTCACCAACTGTCCGAAAGGAGGAAAGCGAGCCTACGACGGACCCAAACGATCTAGCCGGCAGGTGAGAGACATTTTTTTTTACATAATATTTGTAGAAATTGTTTATGAAATTGGTTAAAGGGGGGGAAATCAAATAATAAAATATTCATAGGGTAAAATAAACTACGTTTCGAGACCCATTATTAACATACGAATATGTATAATGTAACACCTGAGATAACTAGTACTGATATAATCAGGTAGAAGAAAGGATTGAGTTAAATGGAGTTCTAAATTCCACTTCGAATAATTTCTACTTAATTGACTAGTTACGATCGCAGAAGGATTAAGTTTTGTTTGAAAAGTTTTGATATGTAAAGTACAAATATGCAAAATATCAGATACATCAAATAAACTACTGGCTTCTCATTATAGTATTTTTCATAAAAGAAGTCCGTTGACCTTTGTTCGGGTCAGTGGAAACCAATCAGATGCAAGTACTGTTGATCCATTACTTTCTCCTGTCGTTAGAGAGAGCTAATTCTTAACGTTTTAATGCTAATCCTAATTGTTCGTACACTTCCACATCGTGATATTTTTAAGTAAACAAATTAGAATAAATTTAGAAATATTTAATCTACTCTATGTAAAGGAAAATTTATTGAAATATGTGTAGCTCTAAAGTGCGAGAGCTTGGACCAATGAACGGAATAACTAAGCGATAAGCAGCCAATTCTGATTGATTCGTTTCGTTGGTCTTCTTTCATGAAAAATAGTTGTTTTCCCATTGTTCAGTTTACAATTATCTCTATTCCCTCATTGGCTCTCTTATTAGGAGCTTAGCCAAAAGATACTTATAAGAATGTACGTTTATTTATAATTTAAATGTTTAAAGCTTCACTTATAAGGGATTTCGTCAAATCTCATAACGCAAATGCAGCACTCGAGATATTAAAATACTCACTATATTTCGTCCAACAAGAGAAAAACAGGGTGTGTTTCCGGTCTGATATCGACTACTCACTCATCCGCAATGCTTTGTGGGATCTCTCCTTCAGCGGCTACACAAGTCAATTTGTAATGGCGACGCCCGTGCAACAACTCTTCAGCCAAACAAGGAAAAACTATTCACAGCCAGGCTAGGGAGATTTGTGTGGAACGTATTTTGCTACTTTAAAGGAAAATAGTGTTTTAAAAGCTCATCTGCTTTGATAGAAGAAACTTACAAGGCAACGCAAGTTTCTTTTTCTTGCGTTCGAACAATTATTCAAGAAGGAAACGAAGCGTCTTCATGCGAAGCTACCACCCCCTCTCCTCGCTTTTCGACTCCTGGAAAGAAAAGGCCCAGGGAATCTCGAACAACGATATATATAAAATTGAGTTAAAAGACAATTTTATGAAGTGTACAATATTTTTATTATAATTAAAGCAAAGCAACTGAATAATATTAAAACTTCTGCTGCAATATTATAAAGCGCTTCTTTAATGAGACATGAGACAGAAGTGATTAAGCGCATGAGGCCCTCTTTCTCTGATTGGCTAATCTGAAACTTCCTGTGACACACCCTGTTTTTCTCTTGTTGGATGAACTATAACTAATATTTTCATTCTCCGAAAATGACATTCCCACCAAGAAATCTATGACTTAATGCAAGAAATCTAGGACTATGCAGCCGGATGACTTAATTTGCGAAAGAATACAGTTTTTTAATGACAAAGAGACGACAATCTTTGAAAACCAGTTTCGACGACAAACTACACTCTGTCCAAAGAAAGAAAAACTAGGTGAAGGTGCGGCGTGAAATCTATTAACTGATTCAGGATTAGGAAGGGAGAAAACCACGTTGAATCCCATTACATCTATTCAAGTGAAATGGAAACAGCGCCACTGGTCTCCAGGCCGTAACGAAGGGAACTTCCGCTCTTGATATACCCTACCTTCGGCCTTCATGGTGCTACTCCACCAGAGACGATCAATAAGGAGACCTGGCATTAGCTCATTTTACGTGTATTAGCATTTTTCACACGCAGATTCTGTTCCATAAGTTTTATCCAGATGGCGCTGCGAGTGATGACGTATTGGTTTCAATAAAAGTGAAAATGAAAGTTCGTTAACGTGTGTCTGACATGTCAAGCAGTGAGCATTCCACAATAAAGTGCACGGTGGAGATATAGTGGTTTTTGATCTTGAAACGTTGAATCGTCAATGGAAGCATTGTCAGTTTTATAACTAGTAAGCGTTTAGTAAAAATATCTGCAGTTTTTACTAAAATATCAGAGCAATGGTGCGACGAGGAGCAATTGTGCTAACTGACGAGGAATGAAGAATTTATTGTTCATGCATGAATCTGATGATTGTTCGTAACAGTCATGTTCATGTGGCGTATGTATCTCTTCATGTTCCTAATGTGCTCTTGTTCTGCTCTGAGTTGCAATGTGTCAACGCAGCACAATCTGGCACGCCTGTCTTTGACTTGTCGGAGAAAAAAATAAAACCGGGCACTTAGTTGTTGGATGCGCTAATGACATTCGTGGTATAGTGGCTAGAAGAACAACTGCCATGAATGCGCCGCGCAGAAACGGCTGTTTGAAGAAAACCAATCACCTTGTAGGAAATTAGATACACATTGCATTTTATCTACAGAAGGCTAGATTAGAGAGACTAGAAAATAACTGCTCCAATCTTGGAATTTTACGTTCACCTAATAATTTATTTAGTATGCAGTCACTTATTTAAAATTGTATTTTTCATAAGGCTCAGTTTCCATTAAAGTCGAAACGGCCTGGCCGCTTGGATCGCTAATTACATCCGATTTCACTAAATCCCCCGAGCTTCGCCTCCCATTGTAATTCTTCCCTGGTGGGACTGTTAAGAGCATTTGCTAGACAAGAAGGTTTTTGGTTTTGTTTGGTATTAACGTCCTTTTCAACTGCCATGGTCATTTCAGGACGGCGTTATAGGGGCCGCAAATTTTGCCTCGCAAGGGTTCTTTAACGTGCAGCCGGCAAACGACTACACGGGACCAACGGCTTTACTTCCCTTCCGAAGGAAGTGCGTGATCTCAGGATTTCCCCCTGAAAAATCCTCGTCGTCCTCGGCCGGGATCGAACCCGCGTACTCGGGCATCAGAGGCGATCACGCAACCGCTGAGCCACCGAGGACGATCTAGACAAGAAGCAGCTGGTTAAGTAATCCTAAATCGCTCTGATTGGCTAATTTTGAATTTCCCAACCTGGACAGAGTATAAAATCGCTTTTATACACAAAAGCAACACTCCCTAAGGGATTTTTATGCAATAATTTTTCCTATAATTTGTTTGCTGCCTTTTTTCCTCAAGTCAGTGTACCAAATTCTTATTGATAAAATGCAAAAATTCAGAATACAAAGCTACTATAAATGATTATTCGATTTAAAAACATTGCATTTTTCAAAGTATTACACATGCAGATATAATTGATACATGAAAAGAACCTTAAAGTTACGAAGCTTTTTTTCACACTCTACAAATGCTTTATATGTGACACGACATACACTATCTATCCAAAATTAATCGGACACTTTCGATTTTAGACATCTTGTCGTGTATCTAGAAAAATACTTGACGAATTTCCTGAAACTTCAGGGTTGTAAAGAGCATATTACACTTCATATATTTCAGCGAAGGTTTTGTCCCGAAGGCAAATACGGGACCAGCAACGAAGTGAACCAAAAAGCTAATGTTTACGATCGCCCTGTAAAAAATAGTGCTTGAAATGCATTGTAGCTGCAGCATATGATTAAGAGGCTTCTTTTACTTATCTGTGTTCATTTGTATAAGAATAGCCCGTATATTCATGGAGATACAAATGTTTCTTTAAAAAAATCGAAATGATTTCGTAAGCTTTTTGTTTATAACATGCAGGGTTTTCAACCCAATGCAATTCCATTTTCAGGAGACTTGGCAAACTACAGTAGAGACAACACCCTGCAATCAAAATATAAAAATATTAAATAGTTGATGAAATTTGAGCATTTTTACTAAATAATGTTTAACTGCGCATGCGCAAGCGTTATCCAAATGTCTTTTGCATTATTTATTAGCCAAATGTATAGAGCATGTTACACATCATAAATTTCAGCGGTTTTGTCCCGAAGGTATACTGACTTCATACACGCATATTGACTTCATACACATTAGGAGGTTTTGGCCTGGTGTGATTCCATTGAACCACAAATTCAGGAAGTTAAGCAACATCAGGCACGGATAATCACTGGATGGGCGACCATCATACAGCAGTCCTCAATCCATATTCATCCAGGGACCCAACTCGTCGGCCCCTAGATGGATGCATTGGAATTCATCAAATAAAATAAATAAAATAAAATATCAGCGTAAGGAGAAGAAGTTGGTACTGGTGTCCGTTCCAAAAATAAAAATTTGGAGAAAACCTCTTATCGTTTTGTTTATATTTGAGAGAAACTGAAATTCAACTCATTCTATCGGCGATATCTTTCTGAATTTTCAGGGTATTTGCATGGGCTTTTTATACGAGTAGCTCTATACATTTGGCTAATAGATTATGCAAAAGATGTTTTGGTAACGGTTGCGCACGCGAAGTTAAACATTATTCAGTAAAAATGCTTATATTTCATCAAATATTTAATATTTTTATATTCTGATTGCAGGGTGTTGTCTCTACTGTAGTTTGTCAAATTTCTTGAAAATGGCATTGCATTAGGTTGAAAACCCTGCATGTAATAAACAAAAAACTTACGAAAATTTTCGATTTTTTTTTTTTTTAAAGAAACCCTTATATCTCCATGAATATACGTGCTATTCTCATATAAATGAACACAGATAAGGCAAAGAAGCCTCATAATCAAATGCTACAGCTACAATTCATTTCAGACATTATTTTTTACAGGATGATCCCAAACATTATTTTTTTGGTTCACTTTGTTGCTGCTCCCCTGTTTGCCTTCAGGTCAAAACCTTCGCGGAAATATATGAGGTGTAACATGCTCTTTACACCCTTGAAGTTTCAGGATAATTCGTCAAGTATTTTTCTGCAAAACGTCTAAATCGAAAGTGTCCGATTACTTTTGGATAGATAGTGTGCATCCAAACTCTCTTACTCTCTCCACTATCAGCCTCGGTGGCTGAGCAGTTGCGTGATCGCCTCTGATGCCCGAGTAAGCGGGTTCGATCCCGGCCGAGGACGACGAGGATTTTTCAGGGGGAAATCCTGAGATCACGCACTTCCTTCGGAAGGGAAGTAAAGCCGTTGGTCCCGTGTAGTAGTTTGCAGGCTGCACGTTAAAGAACCCTTGCCAGGCAAAATTTGCGGCCCCTATAACGCCGTCCTGAAATGACCATAGCAGTTGAAAAGGACGTTAATACCAAACAAACCAAACCAACTCTCTCCACTGCTTCAGCTTACACGCCTGGTCAACCGTTTGTTTTCCATTTACACAGACTAGTGTCCTTAAAGTACTGATATCACCGAAAATACTGATTAAATGGTAGTTCTTTTCTGAATACATGCTGGGCTTGCAATTTAAGACATACATTTTGCATATACCAACTCATAGAAACTCGCTTCCTGATTTGTCGCCATTTTGTAAATGTAATTTATTCGTGCTGCTAATAAGTGTATCGTGACGCAAACTCGGTGAGTGTACGATTCTTTTCATGTATCAATTATATCTGTACGAGGGGCAGTCATGAAGTCATTACAATGAACATCAAATAACGATCGCTTTTGAAAATGTGTGATTCCACTGAGAAGCGACATCCCTCGAATGATGGAGGCTACAAAGCGATGTCAGCATATTCTTGATGTCAACTTCGAAGACATTGGCAACGTTTCCTTCCCGGATTATTGGAAGATGTAATACCACCCCCTCTCCCTCTCCCACTCTTCTGACGATCGTCAATCTTATTATTTTGGTTTTTCATAGCGTGGAAGACCTCTTTGGGTTAGTCAGTCTTCTTGCCTATTTCAGTGTATTTCATTTGGAATTTACACTGTCATATTAATGAATTAGGACCAGCACCCCTTCAAGGCACACGCATGGTTTGCCCCAACAACGATTACACATTGCAAAATTTTCATAACAGGCTGAGAAAGCTTTAAAGTTGGTGCATCAAACGGCAGGTGCACGAGCCTCAGGATGGGTAAACGTCCGGATTTAACGGACATCCAAAAAGGGATGATAATAGGCTATTGGAGCAAGGGTGGCACCATCTCCGAAACGGCGCGATTTGTGAACTGTTTACGGTCCACTGTAGTGAAGGTGTACAAAGAGTGGACAGCAGGGACAGAAATCGCGTCCCAACGCCATCGACCAATGAGGTGAGCGGCGCCTACGACGACTCGTAAAAGGTGACAGGAGAGCCACAGTCCATCAACTGACCTCCAGATTCAACAGTGGTGCCAACAGCCGTGTAGCCGACATTACCGTTGAACGCAACTTGCTACGGATGGTCCTGAACAGTCGACACATGGTTGCTGCACCCATGTTGACCAGGGGTCATCGTCAACGACACCTAGACTTTGCACGTGAGCATCGCCACTGGACCACAGACGAGTGGGCTAAGGTCGCCTTCTCCGACGAGTCAACGTTTTTGCTCGATAAGATTGACAGGCCATGGCGAGTGCGTCGTGAACGCCATGCAAAGAGACTGCAGGAGGCTATTGTGGGCCGGAAACAGGATGGTGGGGGTTGTGTGTATGTGTGCGGGATCTTCTGTTGGGAGCAGTTAGGCCCACTGATTCGTCTAGAGGGCAATTTGAATGCCTGTAGCTATCTGTCAATCGTAGAGGCCCAGGTGCACCCGTACATGCTCACGATGTTCCCCCCAATGTGATGATGTGTTCTGGATTGGTTCGAGGAACACTCTACTGACTTTCGAGTGCTCCCTTGGCCCGCTAATTCACCGCACATCAATCAAATCGAACATCTGTGGGAGCACCTTGATCGCCATGTACGGCAGCTGGACCCTCCACCTATGACTCTCGAAGCTCTGTGGACAGCGCTTCAAGCGGAATGGACTGCCATACCATCGGACACATACAGTACAACGCCTCCTATAAAGAAAGCCTCAGCACTGAAACGTCATACATTGTTACAACATTATAAGTCGACCAAATTTAGGGATTATTATTGGTAGAAATCCGACTAACAAAGGACGAAGTATGATGATGTAACAATGCATGACGTTTCAGTGCGGAGGCTTTCTTTATAGGAGGCGTTGGCACATACCGCGCACTTCTTGTGTCCATGCCACGACGCCTAGCAGCAGTTATAGCGGCGAAGGGTGGCTACTACCTAATGGTGGTAGTAAGCGGGTCCATGCATTAAGCGGGTGGTCATAATTCAGTGATATGACAGTGTATTCCGGAAGGGTGAGAATCGTGTAAGCACTGCTTACGTCCCACCTGAACAAATGTACACTTCACTGTTCGATTGTCGACTGTTGTCGCATGGAATTCAGTCATTCGGACACACTGTTGGTACTGCAAAACGACTCTGCTCTTCTATGATTCTATCACTCGACGGACGAAGGCCTACTATCAACGCTGGATTAATACATAAGCAGACTAAGCACGTGCTTAGGGCCCCGTTAGACTAAGCATGTGAATAGGGGCCCCCGAATCCTCAGAAAAACAGGATTTATACTGAGGAAGGTGTGCAGTGCTTAGGGCCCCTAAAGCTACTAGTCCGGTCCTGTCTACTATCATTGCAGTTTGCCCGAAACTTTCAGTATCCAACTCCTTCACGTGTAAAGTAAGATCATACACACGTTTATATATTTATTTATTTACACTACATCATCAAAGGAGTTGGGACACCCCTGTGAACACCTGGGGTGTTTCTCCTGGACTGGACTGGGCCCGCTCATCAAGATGGACGGAAACCTCAATGCTGATGGCTACAGGACCATTCTGGATAACGGGGCACTTCCAGCGCTGTGGGAACACTTCGGTGACGGGCCGTTCCTCTTCCAGCACGACAATGCGCCTTGCCACAAAGCAAGATCCATATCCGACTGGTTTGAAGAGATGCGGGTTGAAGAACTGGATTGGCCCGCTCAGAGTCCTGATCTCAACCCCGTCGAACATCTTTGGGACGAATTGGAACGACGTGTGAGACCCAGGATGATTCGCCCTACATCTGTCCAGGAACTGCCACGACACTCCTCGAGGAACGAAGGTCAATACCTGTGGACACATACCGTAAACTTGTGGACAGTATGCCATGTAGGATGGAGGTAGTGATAGCAGCTCGGGGTGGTCCTACACACTACTGATTGAAGCTTTTTGCGGCTTTACGGTCTTCCATGGTCGACATTGTCAATTTATCTGTGAAGACTATGTAGCGAGAGACGTTTAATCTCACTAATATACTCTCGTTCAATGAATCATAGAAATATCGTTATATCGTTAACATATTTGTACGCCAGTGGTACACCGAGAGACCTGTAGCCCCCTCTGAAAAAGAAAGGAAATAATGCATCAGAGAGAATCACTGTAAACTTAACCGTCTTCTCTATAACTTTTCTACGAGCGAGAATTCTGTTTTGGAAAATATTTATAATTGCGTACTGTTTTTATTGTTTTTACACTGGTAATACTTAAATTCGTGAAACCGGAGCGCATCCCAGGTTTACGGCCTCTCTCAGAATTTCAAAATGGGTGCGCTACTGTCGTATGTTTACGAACTCTGTGTATAGACTTTAAGGGGTGGTAGACGACCTTATTTTAAAAATATTTTACCAATAAACTGGGGGTCGCAAATGAGTCCTTGATAAATAAAGAACTTGTCAAACCTTATACATACAACTGCTGTCTGAGTCTTCCTTATAATTATTATTACATGTATTATTATTATTATTATTATTATTATTATTATTATTATTATTATTATTGTAACCCTCTCGCACTTCCGCTTAAATGTCGTGATTTGGACGCTAGGAGGTACTGTTGCTATGTCTCTCACTGCGTCTGCGTGAGCGCAACATGGTAATCAGCGCGGTTATTCAACTATGGGACCATTCACCAAACTTTTCGAATGCACCTTATATCATTTTTGACTACTTTTTATGTATCATTTTTGGCAAAATAGGAAATATGATGTGATCTGCTCCCAGAATAAATGCCCTCGTACCATTTAATCTGTTCCCATAGTGCTCCAATGATTCCTAACGCTATTTTGGCAAAAGTTATCTCACTCGGTGCCTTCGTAAACATGCTTTAGTTCACTAAACACAACGCACATACGTTTCTTTTGTTCCATGAAAACACAAAACTAACGCACTAAACACAAATGCTTTCGTAGATCGGATTCATCAAAGAGCGGCGCGATTATCATCACTTAAATAATGGCAGGTTGCCATTTTTTTTCACGCATCCTTCCGGAGTAAGAAAGGAACTCGCTAAGTGAACTTGAAATGTACGTAACTAGGGATGGCAGATAATTTATGCATATTTGTATCCTAACTCATCAAAGCATTTTAAACAAATTACAACTCTATTGTAATCGTGTTCGTGCTAACTTCATCATATTCAATCCTTTATCAACTATCCAGGACAATTGCATAAGCAAAGTAATTGTCAAAGAGTAATTTTTGGATGTTCTTAAGAGGATTTTTACACGCCAAGCCTCAGATGTTTAAATAATTGATGAAGATAGGAAAGAAAATTCCACAGCCTGGTTTCGCACCAGGAACCTTCTGCTCACCGAGCTGACGCGCCAACCAATTGTGCCACTGCGGACATGGAAGCATTAACGCTATCTACATGCCCTTAGGGCTGGTAGGAGCAGTATCCAGTTCGCAGGCTGGGACTATCTTTCCTACTGGCGTAATATTCGTTAAAAAATCCTGGTTCGAATCCAGGCTGTGGAATTTTCTTTCGTATTTTCATCAAAGTATTTGTTCTCTATTTAATGAGCATTTCAATCTACACTAATATTATAAAGAGGTAAAGTTTGTAAGTTTGTAATTTTGGATGTAGGAGGTAATCCCCGAAACTACTCATCCGATTTCAAAAATTCTTTCACCAAGATTTAGAATGGACTTTCAGGGTAGACATAGGCTATATATTATATATACTAGATGGATCCCGTCAAAATTTGACGGGAAACAACCCATCTTATTATCAATCTCCATCTTTTTAAGGAAGCTACTTGACTGACTCATCAACACACAGCAAAATCTACTGAAGCCACCAACTCGAAACTCGGTGAGTTCTTAGGATGGATAGCGTAGGGGCGTGCTAAGACGGGGTTTTTCGAAATTCGGAACCCCTTCCCACCCGGGGGGGGGGGGGAGAGAAAGGAATTGCGCTTTCGGTCGCTTGGTTCCTCCCCCAATAAACGCAGATCTTCGAAATTTTGTGGGATTCTAGCTACCGTTCCAAAAAAGTAGTTTCCCCGATTTTCGATATTCGAATTTTAAGGGTGCGAAAACTGAAAAAAATCAATTTTCGGGAGTGTTTCACAAAATTTTCTGATATTTTGATGAAACTTCGCGGTGAATAAATATAAAGCAACGAAATTCGGAGGGAAGGCTCTTGGGGATATTTTCAAAAAATGAATTTCTGGTTTTTTCGATTTACGCTTTGTGAGGGGCGCCAGGAGGGCCCAAAGATTGGCGCCCCGTTTTGTGTTTTTGGCATCTAACTCCAATGCAGAAATGCAGAGAGCTTCAAAATTGAGCACGAAGATGTAAAAGACCTATATAAAAAGGGAGCATTCGTTGAATTTTGAAAATTTTGAATGTTTTGATGAAAGTTTGCAATATCTGAATGGGAATATACAGTGAAAATTAACACATTAAAACATTAAAAATTCATATAGAAAAGCCGAAAAAAACCTTTTAAAATGTTCCTAATGGATGGCCCTGTGACAGTTCTCCCCGGTTCGTGTGGGAATGTTGTATATAGCTGAGCGAGTTTACCCTTAGTGCAGGAGAAACAATGTGTGGAATAATGTGTATGGCTACGAAATTGGGAGGTAATAGAATGAAAATGAAACAATAGTTCTATCTGACGTTTTTTCAGCCCTGGCTATGGCTGTAGTTCTTCTATTTTGTGTGATCTGACTTTGAAAAATTCATTTGTTTATCTAAAAATTCCAAAATTCTCTTCTTGGGTGGCGATGGATGTACATGATCGTTTGTGTCTGTGTATTTTGCAATTCCAACAATTGATAAAGTGTTAGGAAATAAAGAAATTAAACTGGAGCAAACTCCAAGCATCAGGTAAATGATATTAATTAGAAAAATGGATAGAAAAATTCTGCGACTTGGATTCGAACCAGGAACCTTTGTCATGGTCGACGCCTCTACTAATTGGGCTATCGCAGACACCTGAACAACCATGATATCACTAAGTATCTTAAAGACAACCAAGTAGTCTTTACCTAATGTTTGACTAGTTTAATATATAATGATGAAATTTTGCAATTTCTGAATGGAATATACAGAAAAAATGGACATTATTCTCCACCTTTTTCTTCGGCACTTCGTCAAATTCACTCAGCTAAAGGGCCGGTAATTGTAGAGGAGTTTACAATAAGAACATTTTTAAAAACTTTGTCTGTTTGTTTGTCTGTTTGAACACGCTAATCTCCAAATCTACACGACGAATTTTCATGGAGTTTTCACAGGTAAATTCTTCAATTTACTTTGTCGGCAAGCGCGAACGACACCAATGAATTCGAATATTAAAAAGACATATTTTCTTCTGTTATAAATTAATATTTCCTTTTTATACTGTATAATTTAAACTTGGCTCTTCCCATCATCGTCAAAAAATTACAGACCTTAATAGTTCGTATTCTTCTAAGTAATATTTTCATATACACATTTTTAATCTTC
>JAHWFO010014578.1:217332-233492 GCA_023313115.1 Rhysida immarginata
TTTATGTTTAATTAAATTTCTTTTTAAAAATATTTGCAGTGTATGGCTTGTGGTCCGGACTCCCAAGGGCGATGTTTCGGTCCCGATATATGTTGTGGCGAAAATCTGGGCTGCTTCATGAGTACCCCGGAAACGGCCATTTGCCGCTTCGAGACTCTATCCCCGCTCCCCTGCTTCAACGACGCTCTCACGTGCGGCGAAAATGGCAAATGCGCGTCTGATGGCATTTGCTGCTCCCCAGGTGAGACCATCGTCTCGGTAAACTAAATGACGTGCTCACCAACCGATAATTCTCGCTGAATAAATAATTTTTTTTCTCACTCTTATTTTTTTCAGACTTTTGTAAAATTGACGATGCTTGTCGGTTGAACAAAGATTTCGGCGGATCAAGATTAAGAACGCGCGTTTATCGACGCGCTCCCGCTGGATCCGACCTCCCAAACGAGACTGGCAAACGCTGACAATCCGATCTCACAAGTTAACAGGCGTAGAAAACATAATAAATTAAAATTGTAAAATAATTATTTTTGTTTTTATTCTTGAATTATTTTTAATTATCGGCGTAATTGTGGGCAAAAGAATTATTTGTATACAATCCCCAAACAATTTTGTATGTCGTTTGAATTGTGAAATAAATTTATTGAATTATTATTATTATTATTATTATTATTATTATTGTTATTATTATTATTATTATTATAAAAGCAATATTTTTTTCAAGAATACTTAAGGATCCTGAAATTATAACATGAAATGTGCTATTGCCGAAGACATTCTCATTTTTATTCAACTTTTTATTCTCCATTTTTTTTCCGGTTCCGCTGCCGCGTGACATGGTCACGAGTTCATTCGGCTCTTAACGCTGTGTCTTACGTGAGCGAACTTGGAGCGAAGCGGATCGCAGCGAAAATATCAAGAGCATTATTTCTGTGAGAGTGTCTTACGTGAGCGAATCCTAGCGGCGAGAGGTTGAGGCGGCAAAGAGGCGGATGCGACGAGAACAAACCAGTTTGTTTTTTCGCGCGAACGAAGCGGTGCCAGCCATAATGGACGAGGAAAACTTTACTTCCTGCTTACAGGAAAGACCAAATTTGTGAGATCAAAGGAATAAAGATTAACATAACCAACTTTTAAACCACCGAGAATAGAAATTAAAAATTAATTACGTGAAATGGAAATTGAAAAATTGTGAATAAGATTAAATTTGTGCTTGAAAAACTTCATTAAAACTGATTCTTAAAAAAATTACTTTGAAGGCACATCTATTACAGTAATTTGCAAAAATTAAGTTACTACTTAATTATAATAATTATAAGGTCAGTTCTTCAATATTAGGTAAATATTTGAATTGGAGACCATGGGGCGGGTCCTTATTATTTATTTATATTTAGAACTTAATTTAGAATAGAGTAGCGTGGCATCAAGCCCGTTTCCAGAATTTCTCAAAGGCGGTTTTGACTTCTCAAAGGGAAGGTTTATTTATCTTAATTAATCTTCCACAAATAAAGAGGGTCAACTCCAAAAATGGCTTGGTGATTTTGGATACGTTTTCTTGACGCGGAGAAATAAAATAAAACACTAAACTAAAATTAAAAAAAAAAAATACAATTCCATTTTCTCTTCTTCGTTTGTAATAATTTTACATAAAGAGTTTTCCATTAGCAGAAAACGACGTTTACGTGCAAATAGCATGACTGTCGCAAAATAATCTGACTGATCTCACTGTAATAAACTCTTTAGCTCGCCTCACTGAATTCGCCTTCATGTTTCGCTCACATAAGACACACTGTCCGCTTCTCTTTCCTTCGCGCACTTTTCCTCTCAATTCGTCCGCTCGCTCTCGTCTCTCCAAGATCGCTCACGTAAGACACATAGTTACCGTAAATGCAAAGTGTGTTCGAAAAGTTCGGTGAATGATCTCATGGCTGAAGAACCGCGCTAGTTAGGATTTGCGCTCACGCAGACGAATTGAGAGACATGGCAACTAGTACCTCCTAGCATCCGAATCACGACAGTTTAGCGGAAGTGCGCGCTACGACCGATTCAACGCAATCCGTGTGAGAAGGCGTGTCATCGCGAAATGAAGCAACACGTCAACGTCGGCAAAACGGCGACGGAGACACATGAAATGTTAGTGAAAGTGTACGGTGTAGAAGCAGTGAGTAAAAAAGTGTGTTTCTGAGTGGTTTAAACGCTTTAGATACGGAAAGAAGATGTCGAGGATGAGCCGCGTTCGGGTCGACCGTCAACAAACACAATCCGACATCATCCAACGAGTGCGACGGAGAGAGTTTTGAAACGGCTCTGCAACGCATCCGGTGGGTTCGGCCACAGTTGTACTAGAGTGGACAGTGGAATCTGCTCCACGACAATGACATCCGCACACTGCGATCCGCATGAGGCACTTCCTCGCTATACGCCAGGTGACAGTTCTTGAACATCCTCCATATTCTCCAGATCTGGCATCTGCAGAGTTCTTGTTTCCCCGCCTCAAAGGAGTCCTGAAAAGTTACGCTTGCCGACATTGCGGAGATCCAAAAACGTGTGACAACGGTGCTTCGAGCGATACCTAAAGAAGCGTTTGCTGACGGTTTCCAGCAGCTGTATTATCGATGTCAAAAGTGTGTTGTAGCTAATGGCGATTACTTTGAATGCCAGTAAAGGTATTTTGTTTGTATCTCTTGTTTCTTTTATTTTATGAGACGATTTACCGAACTTTTCGTGCGCACCTTGTAACACATTTTTTTTGTCTTTCTTTGCCGAGTTGATGTGTTTCTGGTTAATTTTGGCATGCTGATTCCAAATCTGTAAACCGTTTGTTTGTATCACATCAGAATTTTAAGAAAACTGCAACACAAATTTTGATTTTCCACCTTTTTGTCAGGAAATGCATATTAGCAATTTTATTCAGAATGCGAAGTAATACAGCCAAATGGCTTTCAGATTTGAGATCAGCGTGAAAAACTTATGTTAGAACACTTGTACAGGAAAGAAAAATCATATACAGTATGTCAGTGTAATGTATGCCAAGACAAGCTCTAAATTTATTAGCTGCAATGCTGCATGTCGTTAATTAATCATCTCCATTCTGAGCAATTAAAAAAGCGTGATTTGTTGAAGATTGATGAAAAGGAATCCGCTTGGAATTGTAATTGGTGTAATCAGACTGATGCTTATCTTCCGCGCCCGCTAAATTTGACGTTGCTTCTCCGTGTGCTTCGGAATTGAAATATAGTGAGTGGATCTTAAGTTGCACAATATTAAAAGTGTGCCTAAGGAATTTTTATCGTTCAAAAGTGACTTTATGAAGCTGCAAGATTCCGTAAAAAATATAAATCACATGTTAAAACCTGTGAGAAGAAAAATGAAAGCGTTAAAGCTTCAGATACATCAATATGAAGAGAAGTCTGTGCGTTTGGAAAATGAAGTGAGCAAATTATCATATAGTGTTAATTTGTTACAAGTGTGCAAATCAGAAGTATAACAAAAAGTGGTCTCATTATTCTTGCCCTTACAATATCAAGAATAATTCGAAAAAGGCAGACTTATGTAGAAGTTTTACTGCATTAACAAAGAAAACTAATTTTCCCTTGATTTCGCACATGTGAATTCTATGCACAGCATTGACCGCTTTTCTGTGAATGAAGGTGATGATGTTGATGATGTGCCACCAATACATGTTGATTTTATAAGCCAGCTTTAAATATTATTTATTTATTTATTTATTTATTTATTTATTTTTTAAAAAAATAGAATATCAGACGTTCCGAAGATCACACAGGACCTGTATGGAAACATGATACATGTATAGGATTTCCGTATCTTCTCTGACCTATATTTTTACATGTGAAAATGATTCAATATTTAAATCATTCAAATTGAATTTCACTGATGGCTGCGCGGCAATTGTTGTACAATACAATTGGGGAGGAGCATATTTGTACACTTGCCCTTGTACAAAATGCTGCTGATTTTACAAATTAATGTTTTTGTGCTCCACCACTAGAAATGAATTGAACCATTATTTTGCAGGGATTCACGAGCACTTTAATCATGATTAAAATTTTTGATAGTAGGCCTTACTAAAAAGTCATGTCATAAGTGAGCGGAAATGCTTACGGAAAAAGAGAGAGAGAGGCTTTTAGGAATATTTACAGCAGGTGTAAGTAGTAACGAAAACTTCAATGATTAACAAACAATTCAAAAGTATAAAATTCTAAAAATTAATACTGAAATAATTTTAAGTTCATGCCCAACTTGTTCTACAAGTGGTTTCTCTGCAAAGCACAATTGCAGCAAATATTAAAAAACGGTTGTTGATCCCTGCAAAATAATGGTTCAATCCATTTCTAGTGATGGTGCATGAAAACATTCATTGGTGAAACTAGCAGCATTTTGTACAGGCACAAAACTATGAACAATAATATAAATAAGGAGGCAAGTGCACAATAATACAAATGTTAAAAATGACAGAGAAACATTACAAATGTGGCAAAAAGAAAACCAATAACAAAAAGATAGAAATTGTGGACAGTCTTCTAACAAGATTTTCATTATATTCCAAAGCATTTTTCTTTAAAGATTTGATTTTTTTTAAAGGTTCTGGATTTGCATTTTAAATTCGACAATTAAAAAAAAAATAAGACTTTCCGATTTTTAGGTTCACTGATACGACATTTTTCTGCGTAAAGAGCCTGGGTCGTAGCCGATTAAATTTGTTTACTCAAATTGTGACCATTAATAATAATAATCACATTCTCACTGTGTATTGCCAAATTGTATGAAGCTTAGTTATTAAACTTGATGAATTCAGCGCACGTGGTAATGAATCCAATTACGATGTGAAGGATCTAGTTAGAAATTGCTGATTGCTGGTTAATTTTTCAGAGAAATGACATACTGTATATTATAACAAGAGTGGTGTTCAGCTACCGTTGCAACCTTTGGAATACCAGTAATCTATTTTAAGTCTTACTGATGACCTTACAACTTACACTTTATAGTGCATATTTAACTTACAATCTGGGTGCCGACCAGTTTATCTAGTACCCGGATGTAATTTGCTTAACGGAAACTTGGTTGCATTCTTCGATAAAATATATCGAAGTTGACTGGAAGTTGACTGCTGGATATATAAAAATAGAAACCGAAACTAATGTTGAGTGATCGCATGCGCACTTCCATTGGAATGCATAATATAATCAGAGCTTTAATGGCGACAATGAAGGGCGGACACAACAACTGGTAACGAGGATGGGATCCAGGGTTGGAAAACGGCCCCTAAGTCAATTTGATGGTAGAGAAAGGACCTACAGGATCTAAAGAGGAAGAGTACAGTGAGAACAAGAAAACAACTGCTACAAGCAGACATCCCTTGCAAATGTGAAGAGAGAAAAAGACAGCGAACCGTCAGAAATCGAAAGTAATCCGCCCAGAGCAAACGTGAGTACAAAAAAAGTAGTTTTAAATAACGAAACAGGCATCATGACTGAGAGAAAGCTAGTGGGTCGAATAAACATGATGAATAAGAACCGGCTTTGATATGTAGCCTACTTTAATGCGAACGACATATCAGAGGAAAAGAACACAGTTGTGTTATCGACAGTAGTTGGAGCAAAGACGTATACGCTGATAGCACTTAAACCGAGTTCTAAAACACATGCTGAGTTGGGTCCGATATTCAAAGAAATGATGTACGAGATTTAAAAATCCCCAGATTTTTCAAGTGATTCTAAGGTTTTGAAGTTTGTGAGATTTCTAAAGATTTGGGAGAGATTTCATAAATCTGTAAGATTAGACTACGTAACTCGGAAACTACTCGTTGGAATTCGATCAAATTTTAACGGTGTACACAGTTTTATGTACCCTATCATTCCCCCAAACTTCACTATCCTAGATGTTATAGAACCTGAGTTATTAACTTGTTGATCTTAGTGGCGGCATTTTTATTTCTGTTCATATCTCGATTATCATTAAAATGCGAGAACCATGTTCATATGAACTTTTTTGCTTAGAATCATCCATACTACCTCCTCTAAAAATTTGTGACAGGGTTTCAGACTCATCCTGTATATTTTATTTTTGTTATACTTGCATAAAGTACTGTTTGTACTATTGATTTTAACATTGCAGGATATTTATCATATTAAAAACATGATTCCTAATTTAAATAGGTTGGTACTGAATATTTAGAAAACCCTTTTTAATATTAAACGTAAACGTTATGAGGACCGACCGAGAAAACCTGGAACAAAATATGCAATAGTGAAAACCTGAAACGAAATGAGAATTCGCGAGGAATTCGAGAGATCACTTTAGCGAACGAGAGCGATACACAATGACGAAACACAGATTTTCCGATTTCTGCGGGTTTTTGTTAGATCTGAAGATGAGGAAAATATTTTTGCTGAGCTTTTTGCTTATTTTTTGCGGATAATTGGATGGCGCAGAGATCGAATGTCAGATTTCAGACTTTTAAAATCTGCGATAATCTTTGTGATTATTTACAGATTTGCGAGATTTGTTGGACGGTGTACGAGATTTTTCCGTATGACGGACCCCTTGAGTAAATGACCATGTGAATCCAGAAAGATATAGATTTTATAAGACAACACGAATAGAAGGTGAAACGATAGCATCGCTTGTGGCGAGATTGCGTAAAGCTGCCATCTATTATAAATTTAGTCTCCATGAGTCAATTATCAAAGCAGGGTTACAGTCTTCTTTTCGGCCCAACTGGTTACTGCATTACTTCATCTAAGGGCACGACCATCGCTGCGCAGGAGGGCGTGGAGGACCTCCCGTTCCTTCCCGTGGTCACAAATATCCATGCAGTTTCCCGAACGGACCCCCTATTACTTTCAATGGCCGTCACTTATAGTGATATTCATAATGCATTGGGCCATCCGTCATCAAAAAAACTCACCGCAGCAGTAAAACACCATGCGCGGTCTTACAGTTTTGCCGCCTTTAATTGATGACTAACCATGTGTTGCAACGACCCTCACAACATTGTACAAGGTCAACGGTCAATACGTCCTTTACAGCTACTTCACTTGGATACAGTGGGATACACTTCTATCCTTGGAAACAAATTCCTGTTAGTAGCCGTCGATGATTTCTCACAAAAAATTTCGTTTGTACTACACCGACAAAAAGTGAAGTGCCAAAAGCGTTAATGAACTTGATACTAAAGCTACAACACTCTACAGGACGAAATCTGGCGTATATACGTTCCGATAATGGAACAGAATTCATCAATGCGGAGCTACGTGAATTCTGTACGAAGCAAGGCATATCTCAGCAATTTATCGTTCCTTAGAACCCCCAGTCAAATGGTGTTACTGAGAGAACCGTCCGCTCCATTTGCGATGGAATTCGAGTGCTTCTCACATCGTCAAAAGTTCCGCACCGATTCTGGGACCATGCTGCGACTACAGCAGCATTTAATCTAAATTCCTACCCAGACAAGATCAGACTAAGTCCCCTGAGGAGGTATGGTCCAAGAAGAAACCGACCATCAAATATCGAGCTCCTTTCGGTTGCCTGGTATACTATTATATACCCAAGTCGCACCGATCAAAGTTTGACCTCGTGCCAAAAGTGGTGTTTTTATGGGATACTCCGATTCTTCTCCTGGGTACCTTATTTATGCACTCGATGAGAGCAAGTTTTTACGAGCACGTACAGTTCGTTTTTTCCCTAAGGTATTTCCAGAGTTCACAAGAAAATCAGATTCATCGTTATCTGTACCTCTGGTATTTCCAATTCACATGGAACCCCCAGTTTTTGAAGCACCACAGCCTGATGAACCACATATCATTCAGAGCATCCCGCCAATCTCACCCACTTTAACATTAGACGAGACAAGAATACAGGACCTATCTGATACTGAGAACACACTAATGGTTACACCTGCATCAGAAACCACATCGATGGAAGATGTTCCAGCTTGTTCGCCTAAATCATCAGTGAACCCAACCGCCTGTCGAAGTCCCACAACCGGCATTACGACGTTCACAAAGGCTAAAAGAGAAGGCAGAAAAACAACGTGCCGCCTTATGTCATCCAGACCTTACTGACTCCGACTTGCTAATCACTCCGCCAAACACACCCCAGCCTTATGAACAAGCACTCGCTTCTCCCCAACATCATCAATGGGAAGAAGCCATGCAGTATGAATTGAATTCGCTCACACTTCATCATGTCTGGGATTTAGAGCTTCCACCACCAAATGTAAAGATTTTAAAAAGCAAATAGATCTACCGCATCAAATATAAACCTGATGGTTCAGTGTCCAGATTCAAGGCAAGATTAGTGGCTATTGGCTCGTCACAAATCTACGGGAGCCAGTATGAGTTAACTTTCTCACCTGTCATCAGAATGGAATCCCTCCGCTTACTGTTTGCCATAGCTGCAAATACAGGGATGTCATTACACCTGTATGACGTCAAATATGCATATCTTCACGCATCTATAGACCACACCATATATCTGTCGCCACCCAAGGGATTATCAACGCCAGTTAATCACGTCTGCAAATTGCGTAAATCACTTTACGGTCTGAAACAAAGTGGAAGATGCTGGTACGTAAAATTGTGTCAGCTTCTTACCCGATTAAAATTCACTCCAGAGCAGACGATTGTTTTTTTTTACTACACTAATTCTGAGTGCACCATTCTCTCGTGGATGATATCGTGGCAGCAACAACAAATGTCTCCATCCTAACCTCCATCATGGACAAAATGAAGCAAGAAATCGACCTCGTGGAGTTGGGAGAGGTAAAATATCTGCTGGGTATGCATGTGTCACAAGTGAACGGTTCTATTCATCTGTTACAAGCACATTATATCAAGCAGATCCTGCATGATTATGGCCTTCAAGACATCAAACCAACAACCATGCCACTTAGTCCTCATGTAAACCTTGATGATACTGCGGACACACAACCGGTCGATTCTACCTATTACCAATCCCTTCTCGGTATCTTAATGTATGTAATGACTTGCACGCGGCCGGATATAGCTTTCGCAATCACTAGGCTGTCGACATATGCTAAATCGCCTACACACTTGCATATGACTGCTCTTAAGGGCGTCGCTTCTTATCTTAAACACACCTGCGACACATCACTCGTTTTTACCCCATCTACGGGTCCTTTGTGCGCATTCGCTGACGCTAGCTGGTGTGTCACCCCACAGAGTAAAGGATACTCTGGAATTTTGATCAAAATGGGGGAAAATACCAAAACCTGGTCTTCTAAGAAGCAACGTTTAGTCGCCCTGAGCAGCTGCGAAGCAGAAATAATCGCTATAAACGAATGCGTGAAGTCACTGAAATGTCTTTGGGACCTCATAACCGAGTTAGGACAAGGGCGAGTTTATTTCTTTCCCCAAAATCATTTATACTGACTCAACGTCTGCCATAGCATGTCTGGGAGCATTAGAATCGAAGAGTAGGACAAGATACATCTTGAAATTGCATAATTTCATCGCGCGAGAAATTAATATTCAGAATGTGATTCTTACCTACTGTTCTTCCCCCGACATGCCGGCACACGTACTAAGTAAACCTTTACCTGTTCCTGCTTTACGCAGATTCCTGGATTTGTTATCCTTATCTGAGCAGGATAAATAATTGTTTATATTAAATTACTTAACTCATTGGTTTACTAGCCTACACGAGTTATCTTGTTCCTTTAAACTTCATAATTGCAAAGTTATTTACTTCGCGAGATGAGAGGGGTTCTAAACGCAATATTTTTTGTTAAATGACTTTAGCTTTAAAATCCCAAAAAGGATTTTTTTTTGGGCTTGTTCTTATCTTCCGTGAAGGCAGTAACCATATTTTTTTAACATTTGTTAGCGTATTATACATTTAATATGTTTTTTATTTGATATACCAAAATGCAAATATTGCTCTCATGCATATTTTTTTTGCTAAAAAGCAAGACATACTGTGTGCGCACACAAAAATGAAAAAAATAATAAAAGGCATAAATGTTTCTTTGTTTATTGTAACTTGGATAATTTTTTTATCCGAACTAGTATATGGAACGTCAGTATCCGTCATTTTTTTTTTTGTCGTATTCAAGAAAATTACATGGGGCTTTGTTCGGGGAAACTCAGATTTTTTTTTGTTGTAAAAATAGATATAATGATATTTGTTTGCAAATGTTTTTCTATTTTTTATTTAAGTTTTTTTTTTAGTTTGCAGACAGTGATTGTTAAGTTTGTATTGTTTAAATAAATGTTAATAAAAATCTCCACGTGATAGTCGCTGTCTGCTGCAGTTGTCCCTTGCGAATAATTTTCGTGACCACGAGGATGTTGTGTCGCACTATTGTTAGTGTTCTTTTCGTAATTACTGTTTTTTTTTCATTCAGACAGACCACTTCCAGCTTCGGACTTGACCAGTCCTACTCCCTCTTGGTCCTCCACGTCTTTACAAGCGCAGTCATAGCGTTCAACTTTTATTTCATTCCGTAGGCATTCAGTTGTTTCTTTAAACATGGGAACCGACCACGTTTTTTTTTTTGGTCCACTCGATAACTGGCGAAAGATTCCAATGCCTTGTAAACTGCTCCTACTCTGCCGCTCGATGTTTAGTTCGATAATATTAACTTAGACGGGTGAAATTCTCACTTTCTCGCGGCATCCATGATTTTCTATCGAGCAGCATTTTTGCGGGTTTACTGGTAAGGTAATAATGAAATTTCTTTTGATACTATTTCAACAATAACGCGTATAAGGAACGCCATGCGGCACGTTTCAGTTTTTTCTATTAATGATTAATTATTATTTCGTAGTCTTCCTTTAGACATAAATGGAATTTGGAATTTCTTTCTTATTCTTTATAGGAATTAGTCTGTCTCAATGAATATTAAGATATTTAAACTCAATTCGCACAATGTAGCGATTGATATTTCTCATTACAGTATTTTTGCTGTATTAACGTACATTTAAATATTCTTTTTATTATTTATTTTGAGAAATATTTTCTTTTGCAATTGGAGATCACAATGCCAATTCCTCAATTGAATCGTATTGTATAGAATATTCTTTTGTACAAAATTTTTGTATTTTATAAATAAATATCTCATTTTTAAACCAAAAATAAAAGTTTTTTTTAAACGATCCACGTCTATTCTTATGTTTGGGGTTCTTTTAAGTATCACCTCTTAAATTCTGTTCTATTATTACTCCCCCCTCTGAACACAAAACCAATCGCGGACACGAGTAACCTGCGACTCCAAAGACTAGCCCTCGTTCTCATGGGTTATAGGGCGCAAATCATTTACCATAAGGCAGAAAAGCATGCTAATGCAGACTTCTTCTCCAGATTACCAGTGAAGACACCAAAAGTGAAATCCGCAAGGATCTTTCATAATTTACTAGAAGAAAGAATGCCAGTTACCTTACAGAAGATACAAATGGAGACGGACGAAGATGATACATTAAAGAAAGTCACTAACCTCACTACGAAACCAGAAGCAAAGGAATGGAAACAATTTCCAGCTTATGCAGAAATATGTAATGAATTTACCGTAGTTAATGGTATCTTGTTGAGAGGTTATAGAAGTGTAATCCCAAACTCTCTTCGACTCCCAATTTTAAACGAGTTACATGAAGGTCACGTTGGAATTGTAAAAATGAAATCGTTAGGCAGGTTGTGGTGGCTTAAGATGGACGCCGAAATAGAAGACATCGCCAAGGAGTGTGTTCACTATCCACAAGATCCTGTTCCTCGGTACCACCATTGGGACAACGAGGTACAACCCTGACAAAGAATTCATTTAGATTTCACCGGCCCTGTAGAAGGACAAATGCTATTCATAGTAGTTGGTGCGGCCAGCCGCTGGCCGAAGTGTTCCCAATGAGCACAACTACATTGAAAAATTGTTTGTGATGTTTGGACTCCCCTAGATGATTGTGAGTGATAATGGACCACAGTTTGCATCGAAACCATATAGGACATACTGAAATACACAGGGAATCGAGCATCACCTGATGGACCCCGTACCATTCTGCATTTAATGGACTGGCAGAACGTTTCGTGCAGTGTCAACTAGTAAAGGAAAGCCGCTGCAAAGTCGGATAGACTAATTTCTAATGCAGTACCGCAATACTTATGGGACAACCGGAAAACCACCATCTCACTTGATGTTTAGTCGAGCTTTGAAGATCTCGTTAGAGCGACTTCATCCTAGAACTGAGTACATGAACAGTAAATGGAAGAAGGTGACCCACCCCCCTGCCTCAGTTTAAACCACCAACTAGCAAGGTTAAGAATGGGCGCAGAGTGTTAGGGGTTCGGGACCTGGACTAATTAGGCATGAGTAACTGACACTGGGACAGCAGATCGTTTGAAACATTTATTCACGTTTAGCAATATAGGCAAACTCATATCAATACTAAATTCATGCGTGTAATGTCATTTACTCCACCAAGGACCCCTCGAAAAACACGTATGCATACGCAAAAACTACTTCATACTTAATTGCGACTTAATAGCTTACATAGACACAACAGTGGCTAACACAGTAGTCATTACTTACGATCAATTATAGGCAAGGGCAATCACTTCATGCTCAACCTGCGATGTTAGTGTTCAGGGCTATCAACAGGGTATTTAAAAAAATAACACGCCAGGAGATTATCATTGCGAGCTGCCTTACTAACATACCAATATGCACACGCATGTAATACGCAGTGTGATCATCAGTGTACAGCTGGTAAGGGGATAGGCACAAAAATCCCTCCCAGAAAGCTCCACAATGGGTACTAACCCGTTTTGCGATATCGAGGCATTGGCAACTCAATCAGAGCGGTGTTTAAAGCCACAGTCGAGCTCACCTGACCTCACAACTTGGTGCCAGAGATACCTCAACCTACTTCCCGTTGTCTGCCTCTGCCTATGATCGGCGACTTCTGTTTAGCCTACTAAACATACTTAGAACCTAAATACAGCGAACTCTTTCTCCAAATACAATAAGCACGGGGTTTACACATGCAACTTTCACTAAACACGTCTTGTGGTGAAACAGTCAAACATAATGGGCTATACCAGTGTCGGCACACGGCTGTTCATCACTGTTTAATATAAGGCCCAGTATCTAAGAAGAATCGAGGCATAAATATCCTGCAGAACTTCATATTCCTCGAAACAACGTGACGATTGCGAATGAGATTACTCCACCTTTCGCAGTTAAGGCGCAAGACTGGCAAACAACTCTACAGTGCGGCAAGACATAAACAAAATATCACTCACCAAACGGCTGTCTATCATTATTTGCGATTACCATCATTACTGGCTTTGCCATGTCGTTTTCAGGTGTCGTAAATTCTCAGCAAACCATACACGGTTCGTGTCACGACCGAATTAGCGTCCGCCATTACCGCTCAGTTGGAGTCAACTCGAACGCAACACCAGGAAGAAAAGTACGCCACTCGATCAAGCATACTTTAGGAACACTCACTTAAATTAATAACTGTTGCACAGATTGTACTAATAGACATGAATGCGGGACATTAATCAAGTTATTTATTTTACACTTGAAAATGCTGTGCAGGAACTTCAGGCGGCCGCCTGTTCAGCCCGACATCTAGTCTAAAAAGGCCCTAAACTCCTCTCGACAATCAAACACGAGAGCAGCAGCAACAATACAGATAAGACTTTTTTTATATCTTTTTAACAACAGATTGGTTTGGTTTGTTTGGTATTAACGTCCTTTTCAACTGCCATGGTCATTTCAGGACGGCGTTATAGGGGCCGCAAATTTTGCCTCGCAAGGTTTCTTTAACGTGCAGCCGGCAAACGGCTTTACTTCCCTTCTGAAGGAAGTGCGTGATCTCAAGATTTTCCCCCCTGAAAAAATCCTCGTCGTCCTCGGCCGGGGTCGAACTCGCGTCCTTGGGCATCAGAGGCGATCACGCAACCCCTGAGCCACCGAGGCCGATTTTAACAACAGAACATATTCTAAAATTCTACTAATAAAACGCAACAATTGTTTGCCGGAAGCTAGAAAGTTTTTTTTTTTTTCAAACGATCTCCCAACAATCCCAGCCCCTACAAATAAAAGAACAATACAAACGACATTACGTTATCCTGAGCGGCAATAATACCGAACATCACAGCGACAATCGCATGAAATTTTATTAAAAATGAAATAAAATTACGCCCCATTTAATCCCGTAGCACACATCCTCAATTTATCAAAGCACACAAGACGAAAGAAACCAAAACAAAACACGACAACGAACCACAATACAACAGCCCCGAACACCAACGCCACAATCAACAAAAGCACATCGCTCTCACATTCCCGTCCCCCGTTCCCACTGAGCACATGCAGCAACCCAAATTGACATGGAATGTCACAATATAGTGCTTGCCCGAAATTATATAGCTGGGTCCAAATGGGTGACTGCAAAAGTAAAGCGAGGACTGGGCAAAATGTTATACTTGGTGCACGTACCAAAGTTAAACAAGATCTAGAAAAGACACATAAATCAACTTCGTTCAACACGACAGTTATTGAAACCGCCGAACATTGATATCGAGGTTGACACGCCCCCTCCTGCTGCACCCCAAAGGCAGGAGACAGAGACAACAACCACCTTTGATTCCGAAGCAACAGGACAACCGGAACTGCGACGAAGCGCAAGAATTAGAAGACCAGTGGAATATTATGGTTTTAAATAACACTATTATGATAAAATTATTAATCTTTAACGTATCTTAGTGAAAGTTTATTAATCAAAGTTTATATATAGCATTTAATCATTTGTGAGACCCTTCGGGTTGTTCGGTATATAAAAATAGAAAAAATATGTAAAGTGGAGTGATCGCATGCGCACTTCGAATGTAATTAGAACTTTAATGGCTACAATAAAGGGCGGACGCAACATTGACTTACTATCGAATTATAGAATTTTTAGAAATGATCGAAATGACTTGATAGTTGGTGGCGGTGTTCTCGTTTCTGTGTGGTAGGTTCATCAATGAGAATTACAATGGTATTGACAAGTCTTGGTGGATAACTGAGTTATTTTGGGCAGAGCTTTTTTTTATCAGACTCAAATAACTCTCGATTATTACTTGTTAACCGTTACTTTCCTCCTTCAGTATCCCCTTCAAGAGAAATTAATCTTAAGTAACAGTAAGGTCATTCTTTGTGATGACTTGAATGCTTCCTTACTAATTGTAATCGTGTGTTGGTAAGACTAAGTTAACTAATTTGTTAAAATTTTGTGGTTTACTTCATTTCAAACAATTTAATGATGTTCCTAATTAAATGTTATGGTAATCAAACTGCAGATCTTAAAGCTTCTGTTTTTGAGGATTATGACCCTGCGGTTAAGGTTGAACCCTAACATCCTCCATTTTTATCCAGATTTATTGTCATCGTCATTTTTTAACTTATAATTGGTCCATCTCGTTAGCGCAGATTTTATTCTAAGGGAGGTTATCTCGGTCTATATATTTATTTAAATGTGTTGATTTAGAATTATCTCTTTATCTATTAATTAAGATGAATAAAACTCCTTTAATTAAAAGAAAATAAATAAATTAAAATAAATAATATAAAACAAAGAAAAAGTCACCCAATGATAAAGTAAATGTTGAAGGACGAAACACAAATGAAACAAAGGTCTTGTGGAGAAACTCAGATGAAATGCAGAAGAAACACAGAAGAAACGAAGGTCTAGTGAAGAAATATTACACGAACACAGGGAAGCACACACTTACAGATGAAGGAGGTCTATGACGAAAGTTCGATGATTACAAAATAAAGAAAAATGGAACATCACTAACATAATATATCAAATTCCATACGCCAACTGCCAACACATTTACACAGATCAAGCAAAAAGACAATTGATAACAAGAATAAAAGAACATGAAAGAGCACTTAGAAACAAAGATAAAAACAATCATTTAGTGAACCACTGCATTAACCGAAATCATAATCCAGATTGGAACAAAATCAAAATCATTGGTAAAGAAATAAATTATAAAAAAGACTAATAAAAGAGACCATCAACATTATTTCGAATGAAAAAAATTTAGCCAAACCATCTACAGAAATTAATAATAAATGGAAATTACTACTAAAAATATAATATCACTTCCCTTGAACTCAACAATCCTGATCACAA
>JAHWFO010014578.1:248492-267909 GCA_023313115.1 Rhysida immarginata
TGGAGTGAACCGCATAATGAGTGACGTCAAACTGTTTTAATTGAAATCTGGTTTTGAGCCTTTATTAGGAAAGTTTTTCTTTATTATTAATATATCAATGTATATTATTATTATTTCGGCAGAAATGCTGTATAATAACGTAAAAACTAGACGAGGAAGTAAGCGATAAGTTGGCAAAGCACCCTCAACAATATAATGGCGAATACACGAATTAAATCATTATATGTTTTTCATGAAATAATCAGTAATAGAAAATTAACTTTAAGTTTCATGCACATTTAACAAAATAATAATATATAATGTATAAATCTATTATGGTATTTCATAAGGAATAGCTACCTATCTTTCGAAATGAAATACAGTATCTTCTGGGTTTACGCTTAAAAAAATAACGTATCGGCAAAAAAATTGTATTCTCATCCATGACGGGAAAAAAATCATGTATAACAATACTGTATCATGAGTGTTTTAAAAGTGTATAACAATACTGTATTATATACAGGGTGAGTGTTTTAAAAGTGCCCCGGTGAACAACGTATAAAAATGAGCATGAAAAGAGATAACAATGATCAAAGATCAGTGCAAATAACCTAGAGTAGGTGATGGAAGTTATTTGCACGTGTGAAGGCGTGTCCACATGTTCCAGAAGGCACGAGCAAGGGTTTCTCCTGGAATGGCCTGAATGGCTGTCTGTATGTTTTGTTGAAGGTCGGCGACTGTGCGAGGATTGTTCTGGTAGACCACACCTTTCAGTGCACCCCAGAGGAAGAAATCGCAGATCGATAGATCTGGCGACTGTGATGGCCAGGGCTGTTCTGTTCCTCGACTGATCACATGTTCGGGTAGGAACACTTCCTGGATATCGACAAGTGATGCGTGTGCAGAATCGGCTGTTGCACCATCTTGCTGAAAGTAAGCATTGGCACGCTCGTCATCAGTAAGTTGTGCGGCAAACACGTTGAAAATGTTGTGCACATAATGGTCATTATTCACATTTCATTGAAGAACACAGGGATGATGCGGCAGGCGGAGACAACATACCACACTCCAGTTTTTTGTGGATGCAGTGGAGATTCCATGAACACATGCGGATTGATGGAAGACCAGTGGCGCATGTTCTGTGAGTTGACGTAACCGGACAGATGGAATCACGTTTCATCTGAGATGAACACATAATCATCCTCCAGCACCTCTGGAGCAATGGTGCTCAGGAACCATTCACAAAACTGAACCCTGGCCGGCTTGTCCACATCATGCAACTGATGCACAATGGTCATTTTGACAGGGTGTAAGTGTAAATCCTCTTTCATGATCTTCATTGCACTTGACTGAGACAAATCTAGTTGCTGAGACAGCCGTGTGATGATGTTTTAGGACTACTTAGCATGTGTTCTTCAGCAGCATCAATTGTTGCTGTCGTACGGACCGTCTTTTTGCGCACTTTCTTTGCATTCAGTACTGAACCCGTTGCATGCCATTTCGCAATTAAGTTTTACATTGCACTTTAGCAGGAGGTTTTGCAGGCACAGCATCAATTTGAAACTTAATTTTAAACTCATCTGCACACTGTTTCAATGACCCATGCCCTACATAGTGCTCTACCACAAAAATGCGCTGTTGCAGAGATAACAGCAGTTTTTCCACTTCGCACAAAAGACTACCGTGTACACAAATGTCACTCTCTCAGCTGCGCAATATCAACAGCGCGATATCACATGAATACAAGTCATTTGAAAAATTACTGCGCAGTATTTCGCGCTGGGCCACTTTTAAAAAACTCACCCTGTGAAGAAAGCATATATTTATGCAGTATACAATATGCTGTTTACTATACGGTATATCGTAATGGCTTTCTTTTTCTTATAAAATATATGCATAATATATGGCGGCAAGAAAAATTTCGGTATCAAAATATTAGAGGAATTAAAAAGTAATAAGTAAAAATATCAATGTTAGAAATACAGAAAAAATAAATAAATAAACTAAATATTATTGATGAAAATAAGAAAGAAATTTCCACAGCTTGGATTCGAACCGGGAAACTTCAGCTCTTCGAAGTTTCCCGGTTCAAATTCAGCCTGTGGAGTTTTCGTTCCTATTTTCATCAATAATTTAAACATCTGATGTTTTACGTAGGATAAACCCTCATCGAACATTCTTGAGATATTCTTCAATATTTATTGCTTTGTTTTTAATAAGTGCGTTAAATATTTCATCTGCAAAGTCGATCTTACTGAAATAAAAAGCAGCGATTAATCTTTTCATTTAAAAGTGCTGTAATTCGCCCACACCAGTCATAAACCTCATCCCTATTTCCACTCTGGACGGCCAAGTCCATTTTAATCTTCTATGATGTTCGTTCAAACTACTAGACTTTATATCCGATCAACTTCGCTTAGCTCAACTCCTGCCAAGCAAGTGAAAACGCTTTTGTACATACAAATGGTTTAATTACTAGCTTTACAAAGCACTTAAAAGAAACTCCTGAAAAAAATTATTCACGAAAACATAATAGAAAAAAAAATGTTCTACAAAATGGAATTTTGCGTGTCTCAAAAGTTTAAAGAACTACCCTCAGATACTGAATGGAGACGTCCAACATGTAAATTTGCGAGTGACAGGGTATTAATCTGTTGCACAGTCAGTCGTTTTTTTCAAAGAAAGCTTTTCTTCCACTCACAATTGACCTAAGACGATGCCTCGCCAATCTCAATTCACAACCGATGAAGTGGCTGAAATCTGGTGATTGAAAGCCAACGGACAATCTGTTGCTGATATCGCCAATTGATAGGATATTGTTGATATTGTGTTACTGGAAGATCCACAGCAGGGGTTTACAATGTCTTGAAGAGAAGTTCATCGTTCTACCAAAAACCATGATCTGGTCGTCCCAAAGTTACCTCAACTCCCGATGACAGACGCATTGTACGTCTGGCAGCCACACAAATTCTTTCTATTCGCCAGATACTAAACGTGACTGGGTTAAACATATTAAAAGACACTGTACACCGGCGAGTAATTGCGAGTGGGCATGTTGTTTACAAAAAAAAATGATGAAGAAACCGCCTCTGACTGCCAAGCACATTCAAGACAGGCTACGCTGGGCACAAGAACTCATGGCCTGGAAAGACGAAGGCATGTCGGTGTTGTTCAGCACGACCTACGACAGGAACCGAAGACCTTTTACCCATGACAAAGGAGGTGGTTTTGTCATGGTTTGGGGTGGCTTCGCATTCAACGGTACCGCCAATTTGGCTTTCATCAGTGGAAGAGAAATTCGCTGACATACCAAAAAACCCTTACACAGTATCTTTTGCCCGTCTGTGATCATTTGTGTGGCCCGGAATTCGTGTTCCAGCAGGATAACGCCGGCATCCATACTTCACGATCAACAATGGAGTAGTTCAGAAAACAAAATATTCACGTTATGACTTGGCCCCCAAGAAGCCCAGACTTGAACCCCATAGAGAGTCTATGGGGAATCATGTCTCGTGAGTTTAAGCCGGCGGACGTCAATTTTCTTCGATTGATGAATTGAAAAGAGCAATTGAAGATGCATGGTACAATGTAAGACCAGAAACATTGTTCAAAACTTGAAAACTCAATGCCGAACAGAGTATTTGAAACAATCAAGGCAAATGGTCGTTCAATTTAAGCCATTGTATAATTCATGCACTGTATTTTCAGTCGTTCTTTAAACTTTTGAGACACTTTTTCAATTTGAATAGAATGCGGACAAACCATTTTTGGATACGATATAAGCGCTTTAAATTAGTTTTAGTGGTAGTGCCCCAAAATTGAATACTGTATATGAGGGAAGATTGAATAAGGGCAAAATAAAGAAGAAGCAAAATGTTTTTTGGTAAATAATGAAGTCGTGAGAAAAGACCAAGACGGTAATTTAAGGTAGAGGCCAAAAAATTAATGTGGGCGTCCCAAGATAAGTTATATGAAAGGAAAATCCCCAGGAATTTAACATTTTTAACAGGGGCAAGTACTGTAGTGTGATATACTAAAGAAAAATTAAAGAGATCGAGCTTCTTGTTCTTTTGATGGAAAATAATGTATTTCGTTTTCTCGAGGTTTAAATAAAGATGGTTTTGTATATTCCAACTTCGTAAATTACTAAGTGCAATGTTAAGGGAACATTGAATCGCAGAAAGAGAATAGTCAGAGCAAAGTAAAGTTGCATCATCAGCGTAAGGAATCATGGTTAGCGGAAAAAGTGATGAAGGAAGGTCATTAATAAATAGATTGAAAAGCAGGGGGGATAGGATGGAACCCTGAGCGACACCTATATTACGGGTTAACGTAGTTGAAGTTTGATTACAGAGGGAAAGAGTGTATTGTCTATCTTTCAAGAAGCTGGAAATCCATTGAAGAGGGGGGCCTCGAATATTATAGAAATTGGTTAGTTTAAATAATAAAAGATCACGAGGAATCGAATCTAGTAATTGCCGCAGTGATTTTGCCCTTGGCCATGTTAGAAATAATATGTTCGATTAACTCGAAACATGGGTGTTACGTTTAGTTGAAAACCCATGTTGAATCGGCGAAAGATAATCGTTAGTAAATATATATGAGGAAAGCCGAGAATTAAAAAGTTTTTCAAAAATTTTTGCAAAACGTGGAAGAGTGGAAATGGGGCGATAGTTAGAAAAATCCGTGCGATTACCTTTTTTAACAAGAATGATTTTACCGCCAAAGCGGATAAAGGGAGCACATTTTCATATCCATATATGTTATGGATATATTGAATTAATCAATATTTTAAAACACTTAAGAGAAAATAAATAAATATGAAAACTAAATTGTAAATTACTATTTAAGTAAGCTAATGTATACAGAGAATTTAAACGAATAAACTTGAAGAACTAAAAGGTAAATGGAGAGTGAAGTTATTCCTCATACATTTAAAAAAATAAAAGTTCTTTAATTTGTAAGAATTCCCACATAATGTTAAACGAAGTGAGCCTCAATTGCTGAAGCGTTGTGTGTAAGCATCAATTATTTTTTCATATTAAATTACTAAAGTGTTTCTACGCTATCGTCTACTATTGAAGCAAGCGATTAACTACTATTAATTAGCAATATGTATAACAGTAATGAGTTTTAGATAACATTAAGCCAAACAGCATTATGCTCTTGATACAAATAACTATGGATAACAATAGATCTAACAACTCGTAATGAGTTGGTTGATATATTACACGCCATATTTAGCATTGAACGTTCTAACAATACTATATTATACCATTATGCACATGCAACAAAACCAGTTCCCACCATCATTATTTTCTCGTTATATTCACTTATGACACGTTGTTACGAGGTGTTTGATATATTACATGCCATATCTTAGCATTGAAAGTTCCAATGGTCCATAGAAACATTGAATAGAATGGTGAGCGGAATAGAGAACTCAGAACAGGCACCGATCAGAATGACTGGGTAGATGTCAAGAATATCTGGGCAGAAGGAGGACTTAAAACTGAGGATATGTTGGAAATCTCCACTTTGTCAGTGGGCTTAATAAACAGACAACTGGGTTTTGGTGAATGTAGTGTGGATACTCCGAATTAGAAGGGGAGGTACAGGGGGTTGAGGCAGAAGGGCGTTTAGAAAAGACGTAGTCTGAGTTGATAGTAGAAATGTCTGAGCACGGCGTAATGGGGGGAGAATGGCCATGATGTAATTTGTTAATAGACTTCCATTTCGCCTTATTATTAGATACCCTATTGAAAAAGTTGGCAAAGTAGGACTGTTTCGCCTCATTTGTTAATTTGCGCACGTAATTAGAGAAGGAGCGAAAAGAATGCTTAGTATGATTGTTAGGTGTGCGTCTAAATTTTCTGTAGAATGAATTTTTGTACTTAATCAGTGATAGAATGGTCGGAGTGATCCACTGGGTTTTAAGAGTGTCCATGGCGGCCGGCTTGGGCAGGAAATAACGATCCATGCTCACCTGAAGATGGGCGAGAAAGACATCGAATAAGGTATTGATATTAGTTTCGGGATCAAGTATGTTGTACCAATCAGTAAATTCAAAAAATGAGTTAAAAATATGAATTTGTTTAAAAGATATCGTAATTACTGGACGGGAAGGAGAAGCGGAAAAAGTAGTTGAAGTAAAAACTTGAAAAGTGAAAATAGGAAAATGATCAGAAATGTGCCAGTCAATTGAGCCACTATTTATATTATCGCGGGGAAGAGAAAAGAATTGATCAATCCCGGAATAAGCATTGTGAAAATTGGAGTAATGTGTGGGAGAAAGAATTAATGGCGAGATCCCTAGTCTAGAAGAAATGAGCAATTATTAGACGGGCACCAGGTTCTTGGACAGGTTTCAGTCCGGTAGTAAGTCCATTTATATTTAGGTCGTTCATTAAAAAAACGGGCCAGCGGATATTGTAGGAAAAGTACCGTATACACCAACGATATAAAATTAGTAGATCGCTTATGTGGCCGCCATTTTTGGGGGCAACTTGAAGGTGGCGAAAAGTGGAACTAATCTCTATTGTTAGTGTAGGCGCCATTACTGTGGTTGGCAGAACAACATCGCCAGCCAAAGCGCCATTACTATATATCCGCTTTGTCGCCAGCTGAGAAAGCACCCCCCCCCACCAACATCGTGCTTGTAGTCTGAAATTTCTTAAGCGACCTCTCCCAAATGTAGATGCTTTTTAATAAATGCGGTATATAATTTCATAAATACCTCTAAAAATCATTCTGGTATCACTGAAACGACGATAACATGGTTGAATATCGACATCTTTCATGTATCAGCAACCACGATATAAAAGATGACCAGGATTTTTACATGAGAAAAACATTCTAAGACACAGAAAGATAAAAACACACCCGTGAAAGGTCAGTGGTGAACCTTTAATATATATATTACTACAATTTAGAGCGGCATTGAGTTTTACTGTGTTTGTCTACGCAAACTTCAAACGTAAACACACGATGAAGGCCATTTCTTGCCAACCATCGCAATGGCCGACAGGCTTTCAAATGGGCACGCGTTGGTGGCGCTGAAAGCAGCTCATGAGCGATCTACTCATTTCATATCGTTGGTATGCACGAACCAGGAGACTGGGCTAAGATGTAGATACGAACCTAATGAATACGAAGCAGGCGTTATTCCCCACTGTTGGCAGCACTGTTGAGCATGGAAATTAAAAACAGAGGACAGGCACGCAGCGTGGCCGTCCAGCCTGTCAGTTGCTGTGATCGCGACGGAGAGCAGTCACAATGCAGGCATCCAAAGAAGTGCAGTGGGATGTTGTGCAGTTCCTGACAGCAGAAGGTGGAGGGGGTCGTGAAATCCATCGTCTAATGGTGCAGGTGTACGGTGAGACTGCATGTCGACCCCCTACACCTTCTGCTATCAGGAACTTCACAACAGTCCGCTGCACTTCTTTGGATGCCTGCAGTACGGCCGTTTCACGCCGCGATCACAGCAACTGACTGACTGGACGGCCCAGAGATCCTTAATACTAACTAAATTAGTTATTAAGGATCTCTGGATTGAATGCAGTTGGGAGTGAAAAAAAAAACTAAAAGGAAGGCGCAACGCGTTCTGGAGTCGCTCGTGTTGTCCGGTGGATCATGATATGGTGCACTTATGAGAAGCTCTAGGCTGCTGGTGACTGTACTGGTTCGATGCGCTGGCAGTGAGCATTTGCTCGTGTCTCCCACAAGCGGTGGTTCTGATTATAGCGCGGGAGTGTATTGAAAGATAAACGCTGGTGTTTAAATATTTGACACATAAGCAGCTTTTAGAGAAAATCAGGGGATATTTATGTATCAGGATTAAGTGCCCCGGGGAGCTTTTAGGATTATCAGTGTTACTTGTGATGCAATTTGCTATTACATTAATATTTATTGGGGAATTTGATTTGTTTTAATTTTGCCTCACATATTTGTATTGACATAATGATTTAGAATAAATAGTTGAGTAGACACCTAACGTGTTGTTGTTCTTTGCTTGGAAACTCGTAGCTTAGCAAGTCCAAAACCCTGCACCCCACCTCGTGTGGAGTTGTTACTTGCTCGGACCTGTAAGAGGGTCACTCCCACGAATGTGGGTGTGCACATTTGGTGCCCGAACAGGGACTTGCTAGTCCAATGGTGCAGGATTATTGCTGCCTCCAAACAGGGATCAGTGTTGTTAACAGCTACGAGCTGTGCGGGTAAAGTGCAAGTGCTCGGTGCATCCAAGGGTCAGGTAAGGTGTGATTCGTTGTAACAAAATGCCTGACGATAGGGCAGATCATACCCCCGAACATCTGGGTAGCGATTCAGATATTGTAGTAATGGTTCCAAATAAAAAATGTACAGGAGGGGGGATAAAAGGTACCTCTGCCTGATACCTTTTAACAGTTCGAAGGTGGACGATATGGAACCATTAATCATCACATATGATGTGGCCAAAGGATACAGTGTGGTAATAATCGCAGCAAAAGACTGAAGATGAAGATGACAAAACGCTTCGAAAAAGAGCATGGTTCACTTTGTCAAAGGCCTTTCCTGGTCAAGGCTTAGCACAGCAAAAGTTTGTTGACGCACACGAGCTTCCTCCATAACACACCGGATGGTTATTAGATTATCGGACATTCTGCGAGATGGAATAGAGCAGGAATGTCCAGGATCGAAGAACTCATCAGTGAAAAGTCTGAGTCTTTATTGGAGGACACCAGTGAAGACCTGATAATCACTATTAAGAAAGGTTATCGGCCTCCACTGAGTGACCTTCATCGGATCCGGAACCTTAGGAAGAAGGATGATTTTCCCAACGGTGAACTCTGACGTGATGGAGGAAAGGTCAGCAATGATGGAATTGTATACTTGCACCAGGAACGGCCCAATAAATTTTTCATTACGGAATGCTGTCCGGGTGTGGCTGTATAGAAAGCGTACGGAAAGCTGTCCAGACTGTGCACGACTATCTGCAGACAGAAACTTCTTGACTCCTCTTCGGTGAAAGGACGGATAATAAAGGCATCAGAATTCTCAGAAAAAGGTCGCAGCGCCTCTATCCAACTCCTCGTGGCCTCCGATGGGAAGATTGGGTGACTGAAAATGATGAAGAGTGGGAGTGGAAAGCTGATAAGATTTCTAAATCAGCATCCACTCCTCCAGCCTTCATTTCCACGCTTGGGGTTAGCTCGCCATCTCTCCTCTGCGAATGCTGCCGATGACATATGTCTGACGTAAGCAGCCCAGGTAAGTTTGGCTCTGAGCGCTGCGCCGGTTGCTTTGCGGATCATTAGAGCATTGATCTCACTCTTCATCTGTCTAATGACGGTAGCAAATACCTCCTTAGGACCAAGCATTGGAGGCACATTGTGAAGATGTTTTTCCACAAACTGAACGAACAATCCCCAGTGTTCCTCGTCATTGAGTAGTAACTCATGATGGCACCGTGGTCGGAGAATGAACATGGAATGCTCCATTGAACCAGCTGGGTCAGCAAATGCATTATCAATCAGAAAAAGGTCTAATCTTGATGACACAGTGGGTTCTCGATGGTAGATGGACCCAGGATGGTTATTTTGTGGAGAGTGTTCAAAGATCAAATAACGCATTTTACTGACACAAACAAAGCACATTTCCAGATATCATCTGGATGGAAATTAAAGTAACCAGCAATCACTACTGGTAGAGATGAGCACAGGAAACTGTCAATGTCATTGAAGAATATCAGTTTCTCTCCCAAATCACAAGGAGCATACACCAAGCAATCGGAAGCTGGCACCAAATATTGAGATGTCTAACGAAATCAGTCTGTACTCGCAGTCGTAAATACAGTTCAATACTTGAATGGAGGGGTTGAAGATGATGTCGGCAACCCTTTAACCATGCGGGGAAGAAGAATTTATATAGAATTGTCCGCCAGGGCCGGGAAGGTCGTAATACTGTTGTGTAGAGGCTAACTTGACCTCTTGGAGCAAGAGAATGTCCGTCCTGTACAGAGGACAGTAACAGCGGTAGAACAGGGGGCATGCCGTTTTGGAAATCCCTTTTTGAAATCGCAGACTGCGTAGGGGCCATTTGCCACAGCAATCATAATCATGTTTTCCATAGTTCTCCAAAAAGAAGAAACAGTTCAAAGTTGGGGGAGAGGGGGATGCAACCTCCCCTGGGGTCACCGAGGGGGGGGGAGGAACCAATACCACCTACAGAGAAAGAAGCCTGCGCATAGAAAACTCGGGCATTGTTACCTCATTTAGGGTAGGGCAAATTTTGGGCTTATGATTGGTAGAAATGCGATTAACAATGCCCTACCGAAGATGCTGTAACAATGTATGACATTTCCGTGTACAGGCTTTCTCTCTAGATGGTATTGGAGGAACACCCAAGATGAAAACACAATTAAGTTACTAATTTGATGACTCTCGATGGCATAAGTCAAAAAGTCACTATCACGCACAAAAAGTCACGTTGTTTCGCTTTGCTGCAAGACGCTCCTGCATTCCTCCCTTCAACGCTTGCTGTCGTCTGCTTTAACTTTATATTTTTCGCAGCCGGCTTCTCCAAATTGCAAGACACACCGGTTGAAATTAATTTTTTCTTACTTTTCTTTTGAGGAATCAGACCCTTCAAATTTGTTGTTTTAGTTCACCTTGTATATGGCACAATTACCTTTATTATGCTCACCTAGCTAGATCTAACCGACTTTGAATATGTTGTGTTCGGAGTGCACGGCATACAATGATTACTTTTCTTTGACGCAGTGGTTGCCCAGTCTCCGGATCTTCCTGGAATTAGCTTCAAAGGAATATTCTTACACAGCAATACCTCAGGAGCACTTTAAGGACCTTGTTCAATCAGTACCTCGACATGTTTTAAGGCGAAATGAGGCACAATGAGCTACTTGGTGGGTGTATCTAATAAACTAGCCACACTGTGTAGAAATACTGGAAATTTCTTTTATTCTACTCGTTGTTTTGCGAATTTGAAAAGGGAGAGGACAAGACCCGCGAAAAAGCAGTTCATTTGTGTTTAATTGCTCTCCCTAAAGCTGCAGCATTTCCTTTATAAATTGCTGTGCCGCAGAAATGAATGGAATTAAGATGGGTGTCACGTGCTTCTTAATTAATTTCGTAATTAACCCAGAGATAAAGCCGTGCAGGTATGGGAAAGAGGTGACGGGTAAAATTTTTGATTTAAAATCCAGTTTTCCTCAAACTTAAGTGATTGAAAATATAACAGAAACGAGCTCTCAAATTACTTAATGAGCTGTAGAGATTTTTTTCCTTACAAAAAAATTCAGAACAAGAATATAATTATAAATGTATGACGTTCTTTAGTCCACAGGGGAGAAGTCTGTCTTGTCATCTATATTGAAAGGTGAGTTCAAATTCCCAGTTGATTGGAATTGCTGTTGTGTCACCACCAAGGAAGGTGGCAATTAGATTATGGTAAAACGCTGGCGAGAAATTTACCGAACACAGACGCTGGAGCAGCCAAGCGCGGCACGCAAAGCAAGATCTCGAATGCGGGGCCGACGCTTGCAATGCTATCCAAAGGCGACTGAATGTCTGGCAAATCCTCCCGGGGAATGGGAATCGAATTCGCTAACTGCTGTGTAGCCGAGTTCGATGTATGGGAATCACTGTCGTGCACGAGTAGATCATTGACACCGGTGTAGTCGTGATACTTGGTGGTTCCGCTCCCTCTAAAGTCCTGAGGCCACAGTCCACAGTGGCCTCTGAAGTCCTCCAAAGCCCTCAGGCCGGTCTGTGAGGCGTGGGTGGGCTGGGTGTGGGGACGCCGATACTTATTACAACTGGGATGTCCCGGACGGTTTCGTATCGCCTGACGCCAAGAAGGGCTCGATGTCTTCTCAGGAATTCGTGTCTGCTGACGATAAACAGAACAAGCAAGATTGTTTAATTTTAAAAAGTCAATATCCAAATTGCTTGCCTGTGATCGGCCGTTTCTACGCCGCTCAGCCGAATTGGGCTAGAGAGAATGGGCAGCTTTAGTCGTTGCACAAAGCCCGTATTGTTGGCTCCTCTTCTCCTCCACGTCGAAACTACGCCTGTTGTGGTGCTTTTTGTTTTCCAACTGGTCGTGGTCGCTAATGTCTGGCAAGGAGTCTGGGAGGTTTTCTTACTTCGATGCCGTACATTATTTGCTGTGCCATCGTCCTTTGAAATTTTATGATTCTGACAATTACTCAGAGTTCCAAACTTGCCTGACCGCTAAGCATTCGTTTTTCTTTCTCCCCTTTCGGGTTCCTCGTAGCGCGGCTTGGGATCGATGGACAGTTGGGCCTCCTCTTCTCCTTTGATGTGTTTCGTTGGCTGGATAATTTCACTCTGAGGAATTGCTTTCTTCGGCCCGGTTATATTTCTCCTTAATTAGCTTATTAGCTATGGGAATAAGCGAGGTCAATGAGAGCGGTTGCTTGCTCTTTCCGCGATTCTCGGCAACCCTACTGTCTTCCACAGGTGTCGGGCATCTTTGTGGTTTCTTCGCTCGCTGCCGGTGACTTCTCTCTTTACCGGCTGTACCCGACTAAAGACATGACACCATCCCTGTCTCAAACACGCGACAAAGTGCTGGCTTCTTCGTTTACGTATAAATAAAACGTGACAAAGCGTCAGCTATTATGTTCTATTCCCTCCTTATGTAAGCCAATAACAACGTCAACTCGGCCAAGGTCTGTAACACCCTCGTTTGTGATTTAGTCAATGATTTTTTTTTGTTTAAGTAACCTGGCAACTGCCTGGTTATCTGTATAAATTATCGAAGGCACTTGCTGGATGTAGTGTCTCCAACAGTATGCGGCATAAGCTACGGCCTAAAGCTCACGCTCATAGTTACTGAACTGTTCCTCCTTTTTCCTCCATTTTCTAGATTCGAAAGCAAAGGGGAACAGTTTTCCCTCGTACATTTGGAGAGCCACCAACCCTGCTGCTACATCTGAAGCGTCACATAAAATGTTGAGTCTTTTCTTCCAATTAAAAAGCTTCAGAATAGGGGGTGGATTAACGCCTACTTTAATTCCTCGAATGCTTTTCCCCGGGCCTCTGTCCAGAAAAAAAGGCTCTTCTTTTCGTAATACGAGGGATGATCAAAAAGTAATGTCGTGTATTTTTTTCTCGAAATTGACAGCATATATGACAAAATCGCGATATATAAAAGTTAGTTTGGTTCATTGTTAAAGTTTCCTGTTAGTGTCGTGTGCATCTGACGTGAGAGTCCAAACAAGATGGCGGCTCTCATTTCATCGTCCAGTGCTTTTGAGCGGTGGAGTGTTATGCGTTTTCTTTGTGCAAAAGGACTGAAACCAGTCGATATCCATAAGGAAATTGTGTCGGTGCACGGAGGTGATATCGTGCAGCTCCGAACAGTACAACTTTGGTGCAAGGCTTTTAAAGAAAGACGAGAGGACCGCTAGACGAACAAGCGCTTTGGCCAACCGCGGGAATCTATGACTGACAGCAACATTGCCGCTGTGGAAGCGCAGGTGTGGGAGAACCGGCGGATTACCGTGAGAGATATTACTGCAACGTTGGACATTTCATATGGGACGGCATACGACATTGTTCAGGAGCTGCTCGGCTTTCGCAATGTGTCATGTTAGATGGGTGCCATGACAGTTGACGGCCGAAAATCAAGGTGCTCGTTTCGATGCTTGTTTGTGCATCTCATCCGATACCAGGAGAGTCAGGATTTTTTGGATCGAATCATCACAGGCGATGAATCATGGGTCCACCATTTCACGCCCGAAACCAAGATGCAATTGGCGGTTTGGAAACACACTTCATCTCCCGCAAGATCATGTTGACATGTTTTTGGGACTGTCATGGTCCGATACTGCGTGAGTTTCTTCCACATGCAGGAAAAAACCCGAGTTGGCAATGGAGGACATCATGCTGTACCACGACAACGCCCGTGCCCAAACACCGAAAAGGATCACTGACCTCTTGCAGCGATGGAAGAGGGAAACACTGCTTCATCCTCCATACAGTCCGGACCTCACTTCCAGTGACTATCATATATTCGGACCGTTGAAGAAGTCACTGCCTGGTCAACATTTCCGTGATGACGACGAAGTGAAATTGGCAGTTTGCAACTGGTTCCACACTCAACCTGACGACATTTATCGACAGGGCGTGGAAAAACTTGTCCATTGCTGGGATCGTTGCCTCAATCGGCTTGGAGATTATGTGGAAAAATAAAAGTTGAATTGTTCTATCGAATGTACATGTGTTTATTTTTTTCCCGGTCACGATATTAGAGAAAAAAATACGCGACATTACTTTTTGATCACCCCTCGTAATTGGAACAACGGTTCCGCTATACCTAAATACCCGGCAATAAAATCCCGGTAAAATTGTATGGTTCTTAAAAAAGCTTTTATTTGCTTTACATTCATCGGTACTGGCCGTCTTCTGATAGTCTCAGTTAGTACGTTATCACAAGACTTCCCAGATTGTGAGATGTGAAATCCGAGATATTTGACTTCGGTCACTCCAAATTCGCATTTGGAAATTTTAAGGAACAATTTTTCCAACGTCTGAGCATAAACCCCATAATGTACGAGCATTATTCAGCGTTTGAGCAAATGTAGATGATATCCCCCCCCCCTTTGGCCCGAAGGGCATTACCAGAAACTTAAACAAACCTAAACGGGTTTTGAACTCCGTTAAATGTACCCCTTGTTTGTCCATCCAATTTTGATGGTAAGCGTCCATTACGTCCAGCTTTGTGAAATATTTGGCGTCCGCTAATTTATCTATAAGACCGTCAATTCTTGGCACAGGGTATCTATTGTCCCTTGTGATATGGTTTATTTTGCGGAAATATACGCACATGCGATCTTTTTTTTGTCACAAATAACACTGGGGACACATTAATTTATTTTTAAGGAACTTACCCAACGTCTTTTCGACTTCGGCCTCCTCCTCGCAGGAACATCTTGTAAAGAGGCGCGTTGACCGGTCCAGCTCCAGCCGTTATCTCCAAGGTGTCTTGCACCTGCCGCTTCGGGGACAAACCTGCAGTTAGATCATCAGGAAACAAAGTTTTAAAATCACTAACTAAATCTCTAAACTGAGGGTTATTGCTATTAATTGACTTATCAAAATTAGTATATGAAGTTACTTCTTGCCTTTTAGCAAACACAGCATAGATAGGTACGTCTTGCTGTTCGGTTAATATGTGCACAAATTCAACTGCCGATATCGCTCCAATCTCGTCTTCACGATCCTTCCATTGAGGTAAAAATACTTCTTTCCCTTTAATCTTAACATAATAGGTTTTAGATGTCCAATGTAGCATAGGTTGTTCCTGCTGAAGCCATGGCATGCCCAATACTGCGTTATAATTTTTATGGGGAGTACATTAATTCTAATGCTTTTTTGATATTTCCCACTTTTTAACGTGACATTTCCAGTTTCTCCTGCGATGTCGCAGGTTTGTCCGTTTATTAATGATGCATGTCTCTTTATCTTAATTATATAAGCCTTTGTGGGTTTATAATGAATATTTAAACGTGTAGCGAATCCCGAATCCAAAAAAAATTCTTCTGCTCTGGTATCTATTAATACTTTGCAATCATAAATGTATCATTGATTTTGCTTGTAATAATAATAAGGTTCCGTGCTCCATTCTTATCCACAAAGTTGGCTTGTGGCTGTGTCTTCTTAACTTCCGTTTTCCTTTTGCTCTTACAAGCTCGGGCCATGTACCCTTCCAAGCCACAGCGAAAACGGATTATTTTACATCGTCGATTCCAGTTAGCCCTTGTTGGAATGTCATCTACTTTAATGGGTATTTCCGGGTCAAGGTTTTGAGTTACTACCTTATCTTGAGCTTGGCTTCAGCATTCCAAGTAAGTAATGGCATTTGTCACTTTTTGATATTATTGCATTCTAAGGGTAACTTTTAAATGTTGTGGTAACCCCTCAATCAACCATAACAATTTATCAAATTCAGATGCTTGTTGGATTCCATTCAACAATCTCCTATACTGGATTAAATATCCTTGAATTGTTTTTAACTTTTAAGTTCCCGTCTAAGTGTGACTTGGGTATGCCCTTTCTTATATGCTAAATGTAAACTTTCCTCATATGTCTCCCATGCAATCTTTACTTGCGTATTAGCTAAGTCTGCAAACCACTCCAACGGTTCGCCTTGTAAGGATCCCGGTAACAGCTTAACGCAGTCATTAGTGCCAATGTTTTACTCTTAGCTACTAATTTAAATTTCTTTAGAAAGGCCTGTGCACTCTGATCTTTTTTCCCCTCAAGCACTGGAAAATATCTTTTTAATACCTCTCAGATGTGGAAGCGTACGATAAGTATTCAACCCAGCCGGTACTTATTGCGACTGGGATGTCCCGAACGGTTTCGTATCGCTTGACGCCAAGGAGGGCTCGATGTCTTCTCGGGAAATCGTGTCTTCTGACGATAAACAGAACAAGCAAGATTGTTTAATTTTAAAAACCCAATATCCAAATTGCTTGCCTGTGATCAGCCGTTTCTATGCCGCTCAGCCGAATTGGGATAGAGAGGACTGGCAGCTTTAGTCGTTGCACAAGGCCCGTATCGTTGGCTCCTCTTCTCCTTTGAGGTAGAAGGTTGAAATTCGGAATGTAGCTTACTATGGGCATGTGTACCTACCCTATTTAGTTTTGTCTTGATTAGTCCACTGGGGTCAGAGTTTCGGGGGTGGAAATTAGAGAGGACCAAAAGGTCTACGTGTATTTATGCATATAAAAGAGTGAAATTAAGTATACAGATTCTCTAGGAAGATCTCCATTACTATGAAGTTTGGACCAAATTGTTCCAATGGGATGGCAGTTACTTGGTCTTTAGAACTATGGCAACATATGGCATGTGATATGGCATTAGAGCTCTTTTGCCCTTTCTATATACTACGTTCGAGAAAATTAATTTTTTATTTAAAAATTGGGGAGGGGGTTAAAAAGTGAGATAAAAGGGTAAAATTAGGTCTTCTCAGGGCTTCCGCTACTTTCCTATATGTCACAATTAAAATTTAATAGCAGTGTCACTTAATTGCACAGGAGAGAAAAGGGACGGGAGACGTTTAATGTTAATCAACTTCATTTAATTAATAGAGTTCTTAATTACAACTTCAAGATTATTTCTTTTTTTTGAGATAAAATTCCTTGAATAGTAATTTCTGAACAAATAATAAAGATCAAGTTATATAATAGATCAGTCTGAAATCATAATTTCTGATCTCCTATCTGTAAGTATTTTCTTCAGCTGGGGTTGCAATGTAGAATTCAGAGTTCATCCTCAGCTTCCGTCCATCGAGGATTTTCATCTCACGCCGATACACTTGACCAGGTCCGTCCGTAAGGGGTGTGGCTTGGTCCAGTTGATGACCGAGGTAACCGTCGCAGATGAGCACGGCATCCTATAAAGGTGAAGCTTCTCGTGGGTGGGAACTACAGACAAAACAAAAAGTATGTATTAGAAGAATGTCTATATTTGAAATATGGAAGATTAAAGTCCAACAAAAATAAGTGTTACTACCAAATGGCGCAACGCTGCCCACCGTGAGCGTTGGGCCGAGCAGGGCCCCGTCGACGCTACCGATCGCTACTGGTTCACTGCAGGTGCGATACTGCCCCTAGCTCTCCCATGAGAGCGAATTATGATTGCTAGGCGTAGAAGATTTTTCTTCGAGCCAATTTGATATGGTAGTGTCCGAAAAATTCGCTGTCTCTCTGGCGAGTACTGTTTGAGAGTCCCTTGGAATATTTCCCGCTGGAAAATTTCCTATCGCGTTGAAGACACCTGAAGTTTCAGCTACGACGTCGCTTCACTTTGACTCTCTTCCGCTAGTGCCATAACATTATTATCACACAAAAAAGTCTTAACGGCGTTTATTGCATTACAGTTTCTCAAAGTCTTTTGCCCTGACGAATTTCCACAGGAAATCGAATTTTCGTTTTTCGAAGCGCATTGAATATCGAGCGTAGCTGCCCATATGGCTGAGTCCGTAGCTTTAAAAGTTCGTGGCTCTACTTTAATATTATTTAGAATCTTGCTTGTGGGCACTTAATTAAATTAAGTCTACGTGACTTACTTGTTAGGACGGGGTTTTTCTTAACTATACGAAAGGAATTCGACGTGAATGACCTCCCTTTGTTTGCGGCTCTCGATTCCGTCGTGACAATCCCTCCTGTCATCGAAGTCCTGGTGGTCGCTCCGACTTGGGCTCTCGTCTGGCCTTCCAGCGAAAATTACGTCCCGTTCGCCACTCGCTCGGTCGTGACTCGCTTCTCTCGCCCGTCGTCACTCGCTTCCGCTTCCAGGCTTCATGGCGTTGAGTGTTCGAGCTTACAACGCCTTCTTTCAAGCGTTTCTTATCGGTCCCGCCCGTTCCATCCATGCCGGCACGTAGCATTCTTTCATTCGTCGCCGTCCCTCACCCAACCTTTCCTTTCAGAAACTACTGTCGTTATGCCTTGAATCTTTTCTCTGCTTTTTCTTCCTTTTCTATTTTTCTTCATTTTGACGAATCGTGGCTCGCGCTTGTCGCTCGCCTTCTCGCCTCTTCAACTTCTCTTGGCAGGGGTCAGCGTTCTGCTCTCTTTAATTCTCTCCTTTCTCTCTTCTTTCTTCGATGTCACCTCATTCGATCTTTTCATTGATCTTTGAAAATGAGGTGACACTATACCTTCCTCGGGAGGATTAATTTATTGTTTGCCTTGCCATCATCCTTTGGAATTTTATGATTCTGACAATTACTTAGAGTTCCAAATTTGCCTGACGCTGAGGATTCGTTTTTCTCCCCTTTCGTGTTCCTCGTAGCACGGCTTGGGATCGATGAATAGTTGGGCCTCTTCTTCTCCTTTGCTGTTGGTATTGCCTCAGCAGATGCCTGTTAAAGTCATGAGTTTTAAATTCCAGGCGTCTAGGCGCACATGCTATAAGGGTCGAGCAGTCCATAAAGAACTGCGCTACGTATGTAAACGCCTCAAAAACGAGTCCCGTTCACAACCAATGAGGTATCAAAAGGCCATCGAAAAAGTAAGATGAAAAGTCTGTCTCCTCCGATGACTATACATGCATTGCTTTGCAATGAAATTGCCCCACCAACAAAGAGTTATCCGACCATATCCACGTGGTGGGGGGGGGGGGGGTCGTCTACCTGCGACTAGTAAACGATTAGATTCATGCTCATTTGGGTTGATACAGGGTGTCCGGGTGCCTGTTTAGGCTCATCAGTTGACACCTGTGCGAGACTTTCCATGCAGTAGTGAGGAAGCAACTGCCTCGTGAACGTACAGTACTGTAATCCGCACAACGGTCTCAATGCCGCGACGACGACAACGACAAGTGTTCACGCAATTAACGGACTTTGAAGGAGGTCGGATTATTGGCCTCTCCGAGGCTGGATGGTCAACCAGACGGATTCT
>JAHWFO010014578.1:277909-352710 GCA_023313115.1 Rhysida immarginata
ATTTTTGGCATTGTTTGAAAATCCTGCCAGTATTATTAAAATCAATATTCAAAGAAAATACAAAATCAAGTGGCCCTAACTTACCAATATTCTCATTAAACTCCAAGTAAAGCATCTAAATAGAAAAGAAACTGGACAAGCACCAAAGGACGTGCAAGGAAGGCGTCATGTACCCCTTTATTTCAGAGGAGGGATACCATAAACCTTTCAAACTTAAACCTAGCTTTAAAACTAATTCAAGAAACAATAAACCATTAATGAATGATATAATCAAGTACCGAAAAGCTAAATGGATACTGTCACGTAAACCATTGAAGAACTGTATTGTTTATGTATTCCACCCATAAAACTTAAATACATATTGATTCCAGGGTTTTTATGTCTCGCCCTTCTTCTCTACATCTGTCACCAGTAAATCTAATTTGTAATTTGTGTATATTTGAAATGAAGGAACTGGTCAAAATGGAGGCGTGTGCAATCGATACCGCCTAGAGAGAAAGCATGCATTTGAAAAATCATACATTGTTACATCACCTACAGTAGGGACAATTTCTGGCTTATTATTGGTAGAAATATAATTTACAGTACCCTACCCCCTTGCTTCAAATCAGCACCAGCAATGAGTGAAATATTAAATGAAAAATTAAATTGTATTCGTTCATGACTCGTCAGTATGAAATGAAAGATATGCAAATTGCCTATCCTTTCCTTTTCCTACCTGTTCATTCTTTTCACACATTATGAACTCGTCGACAAAATGCACAACTTGCTTTTATAGTTTGCTAATGGACGTGATGTTTATGTGCATTCTGTTCAGCACTTTTCTCCTTTGTAATTGTGAATAAATTTCAACCAACTTCTAATTATGACTAAATTTCTTTTTATAATTTTTGGAAGTATTCCTACATCATTTTTCATTGTTTGAAATGGAATGATCGCACGCTAATGAAGCGGACGCGAGCTGAGGAATGCGCGCAAGCTAACGAAGAGTGCGCGTGCTACAACAATGCCTTCGTAACGGGCGAAAGTTCCAAGCTACGCTAACAATGCTCGAAGAGTCGAAATATAGTTTTTTTTTAATAATTTTGGAATTTTGCATGTTAAAATTTAAAATACATCAAATTAAAAAGTTAAATACAATTTCAAATTTTTAATTACTAATATTTTGCAGCAATTATTTTCCAGCCAGTATTTTAGCCTTGTGCCTGTGTTAACGCACTCATAGAAAGCTTGATCCAGTCTTTATTGTTGTTGACATCATTAGCTAGAAAATACCTTTTGATAACATTAGGCCTAACAGCAATTTGGCCTCGAGATCGTAGATTATAGTGACCTCTAGTGGCGTGTTTGTAAAAAAATAATAGTGATAAACATTTACAGGTTATCGTGTAGTGATCTCTTCTAATCAGTTATGGAAAAAAACGAGAGTTGGAAGGACCAACTGTTGCGTTTATGGATGCAGCAACACGTATGGAAAAGATTCGGAGGCATCATTCTATTCATTTCCAAACGAGAAATGGCATCAAGACAGAAGAAAAAATGGATTCAAGCTGTAAATCCTCGAATTCACTAATTGTTTTCTCAAATTGATTCAAATAAAAAGTTTGCTTTTTCTCAAGAGGCTGCAACCCTTTTTTTTTTAACCTTACATTCAATTTGTCCTCTGAACTTACTAAAATAGTTCTTTCATACTGAATAATTGAAAGTGGAATTGAAGATAAAAGTTTTCGTGCCAGTTGATGTGCTTCTTTTTTCTCAGCAATGTAAACAGCTTTTCTAACGCAGTCTTCCACGATGTCTTGACATAGCTGATTTAAAAAAAAAAAATATTAGATGCTTAGGCAAATGAATATGAAAACAAATTCAATCTTAAAATTCACTCTTAAAATGAAAAAAATATGAAACTAGGGTATTGCAAATATAGACAGGGCAGTACTCCTGGGTAGCCTATCCGTTGCGCTACAGGCGCCAGCTCTGTGCTGAGCAAGGTGGGAGTTTCAAAGGTGTGACAGGCTATTTCCCAATTATCATTTTATGTCGAGCCGGTGCCTGCAGTTGAGCGGATAGACTACCCGGCAGTACTTCCCTGTACACAAGGTGGTCCATTTAAGTGCAGACATAGAAATATCTTGAAAACAAAGCATCCTAGGAAAAATGTCCGAAATCAAAAGTGAATTGCTTCGGGGGTGGGGGGTGAGCTTTCTTTTGCGTACCCACCTGTTCAGCATTTTCTGCCAGCTCAGCTTTCAGAATATTTGTTAAGGGGCAGTCAATATCTCTAAGCGACAAGAGCAAATTGGTTTTATATTGACAGCATAATTTCTTTGGGGAACCTTGATTTTCCTGTAATTAGCATTGAAATTATGTTTAATACGTAATTATTTGTAGCGAGTGTGTTTCTGACACTGTTTCTCCTTTTGGGTATTTTTTTTATCGCCGCTTGTCTGAAACCACTGTTGTGGAAGATTAGTTTTTCCCACTATCTCTTTCTTGGTTTATAAAAAAAAAACTACTCCTGCTACATGTTTACATTTTTGTGATGCCCCTGCTTTACACTCATATATAGCGCTTACTATGGTTCTTGCTTCTGTAAGCTGAATAAAAACAAATGTACAAATGAATTTTGGTAAAAATATTAAAAAAACAAAACAAAAAAAAAACGTTCAAATTTGAAGAAACATTAGACATACCTTAACTGTCACGTTATAAGGCACAGCATTCACACTTGTGTGTCGTAAACATTTAGCATGCCCCTTAGACCCGGTATCGGCATTTCTCTTCTCTTTCACACAAAAAACATGTCCAATCTTTAATAAGTCTTGGCCTTTGTCAGAAGTACCTTCTCTAAAGTAATTGTTGCAAAAACTTCTGTTGAAACCAACAAAAATTTCTCTCTGCGATGCCATGAACAAATATTTTTCAATGCTTCGTGCTTGTGTAAACTATGCGTGTTATCACTACAGTTTTTTTTAATTATTGACGCGAGAGGCGCCGTTGTTCCCAAACTATCTACGATCTCGAGGCTTATACAAGAGTTCGAAGATGGTCCAATTTGATTCAGTGTTTTCTCTGCTAATGTTATCATTATGGTATCATTTGAGCTTTTCAATGCAAAGTCATGCTATGTAATATTATCAAACAACTTGAAACGACATACTATGAATGCATAAGTGTGAAGATGTCAATCTTTATTCAGGGGTACTTGTGCTAACGAAACCATTAGAAATTTAGCTTTTGATAATTTTAGGCCTAACAACAATTAATTGTTGATTACATTAGTTAGGCCTAACAAGTACTTATTATTGATAACAATTAATTGTTGATTACATCAGTTAAGCCTAACAAGTATTTATTGTTGATAACAATTAACAATTAACATTAGGCCTAATGAAAATTTGCTTTTGATAACATTATCTATTATTTTTTAATTATTTTTGTTTATTATATCTTATTTTTTATTCATTTTGTATTTTTAATTAATAACTATTATTTATTGTATTCCAGGGTTCTTGTGTCTCGTCCTTCTCTAAATATATATCCGTTTATTATCAATAGGCCTAAGAGCAATGAGGACAACAATGCCCCTGCGACACTACTTTTTAACGGATGTAGGGAGATTAATTTTGCATCACTGCATACTTTTACACACGATATTTATTCTTGAGTAGTTGCTAGGAACTGATTGATTTATTACTCGTCATATATTCTACTTTTATGGTATCATTAGATCACGTACAACTGAGCCAGTTTCGATCATCTCGAACTTATTTATATTCATTCATGACTCGTCGTTACAGGTTCTTTGATGAACTACCTGCCATACCTTAGCCTTTGAAAATTTCGACTTAAGAACATATGCCAGTGAACCATTTCGTCCATCTTCAAGTTAAATTTATCAATTGGCTAAACAGTATTTAAGAACGTTAAATTTGTTCATGGCTCATCGTTACGAGTGGTTTTATATATTACTTACTATATCTTAACATTGAAAATTTCTAGGGATGTCATAATAGTACAATTAGAGAGCGTGCCATTGTACCAATTTCGACCATCTTCGAACTTATCCATATCTATCGATTGGTGAAAACAGATTTTTAAAATCTTTCATACTTTCCAAGAAAATCGAGTTATGGACGGACGGACGGTCAAGGCCAAAGCATAAAGAACCTCTCAGTACTTAATAATTGTCAAGGTTTATGCTTTGCAAAGCTATTAAGTAAAAAAGGTCCTATTTCTGACAAGAAAGAAAAAAATTATACTACGTGCAGTATTGGTTTATTTCAAGATGGAGAGCTACCTTGAGCTCATAAGGTAACTCTCCAACAATGTTCCAATTAAGAATTAACTCCTGCTTTATTTTGCATGGGGAAAGGAATACATATTGTATAAATGCTATAGACTGGATATATATGATTAAGCACAAGACTGAGGATTAGTGAATAATGTACTGGGTGGCACAATAAAGGTGTTAGAAGAAAGGAATCTCTGCAATAGGTACACCTGTCCTACCTCTTTGGAACATTTTAAAACACATTTTGAAACACATCTGCAACTGATTTATTTTGAGGATAAATTATACATTTTTGTGTTGGTGTTATTAACGCCATAATGCATTATTTTTAAAAATTCCTTATAACTTTTCACACAATGAAGTCAATCAACAACAATAATATACATGTACCACAAAGATGTATCGAGGTAACTTTCTGTATGATGGACCTTTCTAACCCCAACCAACTGGTGGCTCGAGTCGAACAACAGGATGGCTTGCAGACAAGTTTTTTTTTATAACCATCGAATGTTTGGTAATACGGCATCCTGTTGTTCAGGGTGCAAAAAAAATTCCGCCATCACAAAAACTGTTTACAGAAAAATTCCGCTATCGCAAAAACTGACTACAGAGAAATTCTGTCACTGCGAAAGCAATCTACAGAGAACTTCATTTATAATTGGTTCGCTTATATACGTGTTGTTCACGATGGCATCCATAGAATAATCCCTGGCTGATAATATCAGGTAATGAAGCCAGTGCCGGCCACATGTGATAGACATCTGATGTTGCACTATTATCGTGTTGTAGGTCCATTTTTCAGAGTGCGTAAACATGATCGGATGGATATGTACTTGAGGAAACATTCAGAAAGAATCAAAGATGCATGCTTGCTTGTTGAAGGGTATAAAGAATGTCACCCAGTGAGTACCTGGTTTATAGGAATCGTCTGTTTACAGGAAAAGCGGCTTAAGAAATACGATGAAATCATTTCTTCCAGAGGAACTGTGAAGAGGTCTCTCGAGAGAGTACTTTTTAACTGCTGTGTATCCATCTAACTTAATTCGTGAAACCAAAGCTCATGGCTCTGACTATTGATTTCCAGGAGGCTCTGGTACTGAAAATATGCAATCAGATTCACTGAGTTAGCTAAAGATTCAGAGAACTGAACTTCAACACTTAGCATACCATTGCATATGAGATTGTATCTATCTCTGTAATAATTCTAGTCTCCCAGAAGATCAAAGTGGAACATGTATATTCAATCTGGGTAATGTCTACATCTCTGTCTTCTTTCCAAATCCCTAGTGCCCTCGTGGAGTTAAACTGTCAGGTAGTAGCCATTCGCAAAATTAGGTGTCAATGGGTGTAGAGGGATTGCTTGAGTATCTAATGCTTGAGTATCTAGAGAGAAGAAAGATAGGTTAAAATGTTGAAAGTTGAACAGGTTTGAAGTAAAAGAATGCTTTACTTATTGTGAATGCAACAATCAAGCGAGTAGGAAACTGGCCTGTAATTAAATTCTGTATGACGCCCTTTATGCTTAATGACTTCATTTCAACTCGACCTATAGGGAAAACCGCATTAGTGATTTGTAAGACCTTTGCATGCGCTAATAACATAGTTGTATTCACTTTAACCCTCTCAACAATCAGCGTGCATCTGACATCAAAGCAAAGGTTGGTTTATTTCCGTAAAGTCTCAGGCAAAAATGCAGAGTTTAGCACCAGTCGAGTCTGGCAGAACAGGTCTAAATGGAGGGTCCCTCCTTGTAGTAAACACTGTTTTGAGCGAGCTTTTTGCATAAGTAAACACATTGCTTGTATCGTCAACATTATCCATTTTTCCACTCGTGTCTTTACAATAGCCCGCTGTTGTGATCTGATTGTGTTTAGATGCCTGACCATAGTTCAAAAGAGTTTCAAAACAATCTCCGTTTGGGTTTAAGTTATTGCTATGACTAACTAATGTATCACTCAGGTAACAGTTCACTTGCAAGACTAGCAAATGTAAGAAAAGGTTTACATGGCTTGTTTTATCACCAGCTGGTAGTAACCCCTCGGCTTTATTGATAACGACTTCTAAATTAAATGTTCCTTGATCAAGGTGTATGTAAAAATCCACCAAGCCTGGCATGATGAATTCAATAGGGGCACCTTGACTGATGATGGCTGTTGGGTGGTACCCAGTGACATGATGCTTTTCCTGTTGACTGCTCATATGTGGAATAGAAAAAAATGTCTAGATCACAGTTGAGGCATTCTGTGCTAAGGCCACGATTAGCGATGTATTAGGCAAAAGCTGATGATATAGGCTGTATGTTTAAAATTGGCTTAAAATGTAATTTTGCTTTTCATTTTCTTTTCTTCTTCTTCTGTGACTTTTTCGACTTTGTTGAGCATTCCTCGACTTCTTCATCTGTATCTACTCGTCGAAAATGACTTTAAGTTGCTAACCCTATACTCTGTGCAATAAAAGAAAAAACTGGCATGATGCCAGAATCTGCTATTAACCAATCACAAGCTTGGCTGAGCACTCAGCTAGGATTCTGATTGGCTAATAGCACATTCTGGCACCACACCAAGTTTTTTCTTTTATTGCACAAACCATTGGTCTTTTTACATGCGAATGAGTAGGTGTTAAAGAAATTCGTCTTTTAACATGTCCTCTACCTCTTTGAAATCTAGCACCCATTTCCTGGAAGGCATTCGTGATGACAACGGCTGTTTGAAATTTGACCTTGTATCTCAAAAACAGAAACACCACCCTATAAGGCATGACGACAAAGAATTTTACCCATAGATTTGGGTAATGGTGTTGCAAAACGAAAGAGATTTGAAAATACAGATCCAATTCCATTACCTCTCTGAAATAGTGCCTTTCTAAACACAGGTAAGCCTTTACCACTCTGACTTAAATAGTAACGTGAAATTGCCTCTTGGTTCAGATGATAGAGAATGTGCAGCTTGGACTAATTTATGAGCGTGATAAGAAGAAAAAAGAAATCTACCTCACTCTACAGTTGATTCTTACGAAAATGTAATTTCACGGAAGTTTTTTTCTGATAAAAACTAGAAATAAATGACCCGTGGTCTGAATAAATAGCAATTCCAATCGTGTCGATGACGTTTTTACTTAAGAGAAAGTAGTCTGGCGAGTGAAATCTGGCACTTCTCGTCTAGAACGCCACACTGAAATGTGTTTGCCACAACTTCAGGTTGGATGATATCTGTATATATGTAATAACCATTTATACCTTGTGTAAGGTCAATCGGGATCGAGCCTTCAACAATAACAAGCTCCAAATTGGAAAGCTAGTCTTGTAAATCTAATCTATAGCACAGACCTTCACTAAAACAATTGTACCGATCGTCTGTGCATTTGTAATGAAAACATTTCTTCTGCGTGACACTGATGTTTTAAAAAGTCTGTTCTTTCAGTGGAATTGATTTAACGAGCGCCTCAAGAACGTCTCTATGACTATCTTAATACCCCTTAGAAATCTTTAAGACTAGTAGTTCTGGGATATCAGGTGGGTTGAAAATAATACAACTGATGAACCCATTGTTTGTGTCATTTAAGGGCAAAACTAAGCGGGTCTTCAATTTCTTATTCAGGAACTGATCAGGTATAACGCTGTTGAAAACTGCAGGGAATTCTATGAAACGTTCAGGGGATCCTGTAAACTTTACGAAATTATCAACAAACTTTGTCTCGATGGCAGTTTAATTTGATACCAATTAAAAAAGCGATTTGTAATCAGGAATTAAAGAAATTCGCTCATTGAAGAATGTATTAGATGCAACATTAAACACTTTCCAGAATTCCAATGTACTAAACTCAAGGTTACTTTATGGTCATAAACATAAAATACAACTTCTTTCAAAAATTATTGTAAACTAATTCCAATTTATGTATGAAAGATATGAGTGTAGGAATTTTAACAGATAATATAATTTTGAATTTGATTTGTTCTTCAATGAGATTATCATTAAGGCCGATTTGAAAGCGTTGTTCACAGCTGTAATGTTCTTGAAAAGGTCTTGGAAATGCGTTTTCATTAACGTGAACTCTGATCATCCTTCGAAATTTAACGTGCGTGGTAACCTAGTAATAAAATGAGCCATTGTGTTGGTGCGAGTTTGAGGACAATGAAACATAAAAACCGAGTCTTTGTACATGGTGACGAATCATGACTACAACTGACACAGAACATAACTTGTCAAAATCTTAAAAGATCGCCTCTTGAACCGAGCTCTTCATGCTGTCTGGGTAACCTTGCCATTTTAGAAAAGCTTCACAAAGGTCACGCCTCCTACGTCATTGAATAACCCTCTCAATGTTAAACACTTCAGGTTTTTTCACCTTTTGTAACTCTTGTTCGCAGAATATACATGTAAAAGCGATCTCATCGTCATCATAATCTTTAATTTTATACACAATAGGTTTTCTATAAATGATTTTTGAAACCTCAAACACCTCTTCAGTCCAGTATGGTAGATACTTTGTCGAATATGTTTTTCAGTTTCAAAATATGTATGTAATCGCCTTTGTAGCTGTGGGGTTGTCTAATGCGCTGATGTATAATAACTACGGAACATATCTGGGGCATTTTGTTCATCATCATCTGATGGAGCCATGCCCAATGATCTGTGGACATGGTTGTTATAGTTTAGCATGAGATCAGGTAAAATGTCAATGTACCTACGTTTGTTGGAAAATGTGAATAACTAAAAATAGTTGTTTTTTGAAATTCAGTTAAATCTTTTCACTATTGCTGCTTTCAAATCTGATTCTGTAGTGAAGAAATGAATGTTGAGTTCTTTCAAAGGGTCTTGAACATGTGTATTTTAAAACTCATTCCCTTTATCACTGTTCAGCTTTATAGGAACATGACCATCTGTGAAAGGCTCTCTGGAGTTCAAGCCCCATCTTTGTTTTTAGTGAATAACCCATGCAAATTGAGACAAAACATCAATGCAGGTAAGAATAAATTTATACAGATTGTTCTGCTTCGACAGACTGCTCAAATCTACTTGAAATAGTTCAAATGGAAAAAAAACACGCACTGTCGAACACGTTTATGCAGTGTGTAAAAGGCACCTCCCGTAACATTCGTGTGTCTCTTTTTCTTTTTATTTAGGAATATGGGATCCAATACGTCCATCCAGGGCCTGTATGGCCAGACGCCGACGAGTTAGGTCCCTGGATGGACTGGATTAACGACTGCTGTATGATGCAGGTACTAGCCGTGCCTGATGTAGCTTAACTTCACAGAAGTTGTGTTCAGTGAAAGCCCACCAGGCCACGGCTTCCCCCAGATTTGTTTGTATAGCTAAACCACAGACACAGCCAAACCCAGCTGGATTTCTGCGGTTAGAAAATAATTCATCTATATCAAGGGTTTAAATTTAAATCATTTGTCTTTATAAAATTTGTGAGATCAGTTGTCAATCATCCACTTCGTTGGTTCAGCGTAATCCCTAACCTTGTCAATTGAAACAATGCAGCAATTATCTGATAATTGAAAATCAAACTAAACACCTGAAACAAGAACAGTTAATTACAGTAAAGTGTGAAGAGTCTTGGAAAAAATTTGGTTGGCCTAAAAACAAAAGATAATTAGTATTTGTGCAAAAACCTAGTAAGAGCCTAGTACATTCAACTTTCTCTGCATTTATAGCTGGCCAGCTGATATCAATATTGGTGGCCAGCTGATATCAACGATTAAGACCCTTTTGCACTGAGAACCGTCACACGGGAGCCTTAACACAAGTAACCTAGGCCTTGCATCCAAACCAATATTAATTTATAGCGTCTGGACATGTATACATGTCAGCAATCACGTCAGTAAAAAGCTACACATCATCAGTCACTTGGGTGACCATACAAAATGGTGGCGTCACGTTTGACAGACGTCACATCAACCATACACAAGAAGAAGCCCTTTAATTAATGTGATTAAAACATTAACAGCTCATTGTTTTAAGATTAACCCATGAAGTCAGCAGTTATGTGAGCCAAAATTCAGTACGTCACCAGTCATGTAAGTGACATTACCGAAGGGCGGCACCCCTTTCATGTTCTGGGCGGCACCTTTGATGTTTTGAGAGCATACCTCATCGACTTTCCATTTCCCCCCACTTCAAAAGCCTATGTATTTGCATTGCCGTCAATAGAGTGTGAGGAGTGGTGGCGTTTTTTGATCAGAATGTACGGGAAAAGCATTCTCAGCGTAGACGCAGGAATACATTCTAGGAAAGGGTTGAATACGTTTCTATCATCTGTTTCAATTGTTTCATTCCTCGGAAAAACACTTGAAACGGAAATCTATATAATTTTCTGAGAATCTACTTAAATTTTCTGCGAAGCTCATACTTCCAGATAATTAGCGAATTTAGTTGAAATGGCTTCGTCTAGTCATTCTCACAAACAGTTGTTGTGTGTATGGTTGCAGCTCATAAAATCTTAAAAAGGGCTTCTAATAATCATTTTTTAAATTTAATCTGTAAAAAAAAAGAAACCGTGGATTTTTACATCTAATAGGGGGGTTCTAGAAAATACACATTTTATGTCTTTCATAACATCTAAAAAAAATTTCTTCAGCAGTGAGACTTCCTCTAGTGAGTTCTCTTTATTTTTAGATAAATGAATTAGAATCTTATTTTTCATTTACTTGTAAGTTAAAATATCAGATAATAAACTTCCTTACTCTCTCTACTTTCTTTTTGATGAATTTTTCCATTAAAGGGGAAAATTGATCCTCTTTCTTTATTATGAAGTGGATACTGCACAGATGAGTTTACCTAAAATTTCTAATTTTAAATTTACAAACACCAGAAATATAATTTCTAGCTATTGAGATCTTTAATAGAATTTTGATTGAATTTTTAATATAAACTTTTTTAACCCTTTTCTAAATAAACTCCTATAATTGCTTTTTTTTAACCTTTGTTTCTATTTCATTTGATGGTTGAGTAACATTAAATTAAAATCTTGATATTCTCCTTTTAATGTGAAAAAACGTAAACTAAAAAAAAACAAAATAAATATAAAGTCACCAATCTTGAAAAACCGTCTTGTGGATAGGTGGAAATAAACTTGTGGAAAACGATGCAGTTTTTTGAAGATTATGGCAGAAGATGGTGATAATAGTAATACAATAAAACTTGAAAAAGGTCGAAGATGATCAAAAATGATGGTAACAAAATACAATTAATAAATCTTGAAGAAGGTGATCCAAATGATAGAAGTAAATTGAAGAAAAAAGTTTACACAGAACAGGAAAATAAAGAACAGGAATAAATTAACGTTTTCGAGAAAATTTCTCATCATCAGATTAAACATTTTTTGAATAGGTAACAGTTGATATAAGAAGCGAAAAAGAGCTAACATTGATTAACATTCGTTTTACGTTAAAAGAAGCTAATATTTTAAATCCTTCTTATCTTTCGCGAAAATCAAATACATTTTCAAATATAAATCCTTTCCTTTACTCAAATTACTCAGTATAAAGGAATCATTTTCTTTTATTTTCCCAAATCCAAGTCGAATTTCATTTCAATACTTGTTAATGAATACACTTGATTCCCGCAAATTTTTTCGCCCTTTATGGTGAATTTATTGAAAAATAAGAAATGAACGGCTACTCCTGCACACCTAAGGTCTTCTTGTTTGACCAATAAATTGGTATGAAAAAAATTGGTGGAAGCGACTTATTTATTTGCCCTTGTATTCCTTCATAATCTATTCGCTACTTTGAGTGAATATAGAGGGCGCTGTTTTTTTTTTTGAAAAAATAACTGCAAAAATAAGATCCTTCATTTTTAAACTAAAAAATAGATGACTGTTTAGGATAAAAATTCATTCTAATAACTATTATGAGTGAATGTTATCTGGGATTGGTGTTGTGTGTTATAAAAGCCATGTTTAAACTACTGCGAATCCTACTTAGCTCAGTTCAAGTAATGCCACCAGGGCGGCGCCACTAAAACTGAAAGTAGCGAATAACTAAAGCCTTTCTATTTAAACATGTATCGTTGATGCGAGCGATATATACTGGATATTGACAAGAATTTTCAAACAGAAATTAGCTATTGATAATGTAAGGCATAAGTAATTACATGCCATTTCTTAGCATTGAACGTTTCCAATTGTACCATATTTATACCATTACAACACGTACAACTGAAATAATTTCGACTAGCATTAATTTTACTTCATTTCGTATTTCCAAGTCATTTGATATATTACATGCCAGAACTTATCATTAAAAGTTTCCATTGTACCATAGAGGAACCACTAAATCACGTACCTTTGAATCAAGATCGACTATCATTAATTTGATATATTTACTCATGACACATCATTCAAAACTGTTTGATATATTACATGCGATATCTTAGCATTAAAACTTTCCAATGGTCCATAATGGTACTACTAAATTATGTACCTTTGAAACCATATCGTTTTGTGAAATGTCGTTTTGTTTGGTTTTACTACATCCTGGTTTACAACTGCCAGATGTAAACTAAAAATTTTAAATAACTAATTTTTACCTACAGAAAATAGTTGGTCCGATGATCATAGCTGCTCTCTGGGCCCGTTCCAGTGGTTACGGCGGAAGACTTTAATGCTAAGCACCCTGCATGGAATTCCAAATGCTCCAACCAAAATGGTAATATCCTCTATGGATATACTCTAAACGAGATTGGCACTTTCGTTGCTGGACCCCTTGATGACACGTACTACTGCGACCACTCTCCTGTCAGCGACGTCCTGGACGTTGTCGTTCTTAAAGGATCCTTCAAACCCCATAATCACACACATCGGCCAATGAATTATAAACTTTCGTTCAATATGGTATTGACCCTCCTTTGGCTGTAATTACAGAACATACGCGGTTTGGCATGGACTCTACAAGGTGTTGCAATGCAGGTAAGGTAATCGCAGACCATGCATTCGTCAGAGAGACCTTCAGGTCCTGCAGAGTAGATGGAAGCGGATGCCTTCGACGAATGTCTCTTTCCAACATGTCCCAAACATTCTCGATCGGATTCAAATCCGGACCTTGCGCTGGTCACGGCAGATGTTGCAACTCGGTGTCATGTTCAGAAAACCACTTCTGAACAATTCTTGCTCGATGGACAGTAGCATTGTCGTATGAAGAACCCGTCACCATTTGGGTACAAATGCACCATTGCAGGATGGACTTGATCTGCAACAATGTTCAGGTAGTCTTTGGCTTTCACCCGACTGTCAAGGAATATCAGGGGACCCTTGCCATACCAACAAAACATAGCCCATACCATGACACCTCCTCCTGCAGCTTGAACTGTGTTCACAACACAAGAGGGGTCCATCGCTTCATGGGGCTGCCGCCAAATTCTCTGCCGGCCATCGGTGCAAAACAATGTGTAACGTGACTCGTCCGACCACATCACCTTTTTCCAGTCGTCTACTGTCCAGTTACACCGTTTTTTACACCACTGCAGGCGAACTTTCCGATTTGTTGCTGACACCAGGGGCTTCCTCACAGGCATGCGACTTCCCATCCCTATTCGCTTCAACTCTCGGCGCATTGTTCTGGAGGAGATGGGTTGCGATGATCCTTCATTGAAGTCTGCCGTCAGTTGCTCCACTGTAGACCTTCGGTTTTGCCACACAATCCGTCTCAGACGACGTCGGTCCCCGTCTGTGTTGATTGTTTTATCTCCACAATTCTGCGGTTTCGACAACTCTTGTGGATTCCATTTCCACACATTGAACAACTTGGAGACCTGACCTTTTGAGATACCGATCAGTTGTACTGTCCTGGAAATCGTAGCTCCAGCTAGACGGGCTCCCACAATAACTCCTTTTTGGAACTCAGACAGGTCTGCTGTTTTTCCCATTGTGCTCAACTTGAGCAGCTGCAGCTTGTTCCTACCCTGTACCTGCAGCTCGGAATGAGCATGTACCTCACATGATTGCATTCATTTGCATATCACAATCGTTTCTGACCTGTGACCCCGCTTTACATATCAGTACAGTAATTCATCACGGGTTTCTAATTCATTGGCCAGTGTGTGTAGAAAGCGAGTTATTACCTTGTTGATCTTAGTGGCGGCATTTTTATTTCTATTCATATCTCAGTTATCGTTCAAATTCGGCCCCATGTTCATATGAACTTTTTTGCTTAGAATCATCCATACTACCTCCCCTTAAAGTTTGTGACAGGGTTTCAGACTCGCCCTGTATAAATGATATAAAAGTAACTACATCATTGTCTCCACACAGTTAACAGCAAGATAGCGGAAGTTAATTATGGTCTAAAATAGGCTAAGGTAAGTTTATTTTCCTGTTCAGATCGATTCCTATGAATTTTTTGGGGGTGAACGCAAGTCACATAAGTGTGCTATCCCAAAAATGCGCACACACAAACTAAAACGCACCCAATAAAAATATATGTTTACAAAAGTAATAAGCCTGCTCAAAATACAAAGCATACTTTGACAAGCAGAGAAAATATTAAGATACAATTCTGCAGACTTTAAAAATTAATGCACTAGCATTAAAAAAAAATTAGTCTATTTCAAAGTTGAAGACTCTTTTACTTCAACAGCTGACTGAAATGCATAAGCATTCGCAAATATCAGTATAAATATTGAAATAAAAACATTCAACTATATTATAAAATTATTTTGTAAATAAAATTTAACTCAAGGTAATAACAATCAGTAAAGACTTCTGCGATAATTAACATTAAAAGGAATCCACTTCAAGAATACAAAAATTACAATAAGGCCAAATTAGTACTAAACGTTGAGGCCTTACAATGGTTGAATATAAGTTCTTGCTACGCATTTTACAAATTACAGAACTATCCAGCTTTAATGAACTATTAGGTTTAAAAAAAGACCTAACATTTTCATCTCTGTAACATAAAAAGCGACTGACTTCAAAAAGAAAATGAAACAGTTGTCATCCGGACGACAAACTGCCTTCAACAATTTAATGTGGCCAAGCTAACAAGGATTTTGAAATGCCCCAATGACCATGGCGTAACTGAGTGGATACTGCTATGAAGATCAAACGATATAGTGCTATTTCATGATGGAATTCCTTACCTTCTCAACTCGGTGAAACAATACTGTTGCGCGGTCGGCCCGAACAACAAAGGTAGTGTCACGGAATTCAAATTCCACCTTGAATTCCGATGACACTAATAATCGTCTCCATACTCGCTATTTCTATGGTGCGAAGTGGAGGAGGAAACGACAAAATGAGCGTCATCCGTGTGACAATACGCAGGAGTCCAATCGGGAACAACGACGAAAATTACGTAATCTCGACGGGAGAACCCGTGATCAAGGGGTTCGTATGGAGAGGCACGAGAGAAGAGACGTGGCAAAAAGGTCTCCGAGCATGATTCCCAGGGACGAACGACAGCGAATGGTCGAATGCTGTCGACAATAAATCGGAACGTTGGCGAACGAGCGACAGGGGATACAGCTTTTCCGGAGTCCGTGGCAAAGAACGGAGGAACAGAGGAGGAGAACGCCGTCGCCGGAGCCGACCTCACTACAACGAACTTAAGGACTTGTCGACGTGGCGAGGTGAGCCAAACTCAGAATTTGTACTCTGTAAATGAACTCCTTCGTATTCCAGCCCTGCCTCGCTGGACTTATACTCCCACTACTGACTTTATTCAACAAGCCCGAATCCATGTTTTGGCAAGTGCGCAAGTAGCATTACATGCTTTCCCTGAACTGAGCTATAGAATCGCATATCGCTCCATGATAAGAGGATTGTGGCCGTATGGCATGAAGGCCTACATTAGTTACGAAGTGGGTTTTGTACTGAACGTAAACTGAGTCGTAGCGTATTCTACGACTGAACTGCCAATTTTCAATTTCCTTTTCTAGGTCTCAGTTCTCCGGTTATCTTCGTCGCACGACTAGTATAGATGACGAGTAATGTGATTTCATGAGTATTACTTATCGCCTTTAATTATTTCTATTCCCAGCGTCTGCAAAACTGAACGCAGGTGTATTATACTTACCAAGTTGATCTACCGATTTTGACAGTACTTACCTGAATAACGTTTTGGCGTGGTTTGCGTCATCTATCGCATCCAACGATATCTCCTAATGTGAAAGACCTTAGTGTTTCATCTCATTTAGTGTTTGATAATTAGAAAGTGCTTCAAGTGGTTTACATACACAGGGTGATTACAAAAGAACTTCACACTTTTAAAAATTTATTACATCAAAGCTATTCAGAATATAGACACGCCACATACGGATTCTTAAAGAAAAACTCTTGAAGTTTATTGTGACAGTTAAAGATGTAATAAATTTTTAAAAGTGTGCAGTTCTTTTGTAATCACCCTGTATATCTAATGATGATAAGTGAATGTTTGGTTTAATCAATATTGGTGCTTGTGTAAAATTACTTACCATTCATCGATTCTTTCCCGAAAGAAATATATCGGGGTTATGATTAGTGTCATTATTTGTGCTTCAGCAGCAGTCTGGTGAAGTGTTTGATTGTGCCTGCTTCTGTGTATTTATTTACCTAACTTATATGCCTTATCTTTATTTAGTTAAGCCAGCTAGTTAAGTTTATTAGATAAGCAACATTTATTTCTTTATTTTCTACTTATTCAATAAAATTTGAATATTATATACTTTTATCCGACCTCTGTCATATTATTTATCTTCCACTGCCCACTCTCTACAATTTATCAAATTTACATATGACAGGTAGTAGATGAATCACACCGTAACCACCGAGAGAGAAGGCCTCTGCGATGAAACTTAATACATTGTTACATCATCATAAATAGGGCATTGTTATTCGTATTTCTACAATACCGCCTAGAGAGAAAGCCTGCTCACGGAAAAATCATACATTGTTACATCATCTACGGTAGGGACAATTTCGGGCTTATTATTGGTTGAAATATGATTAACAATACCCTACCGTATGTGATGTAACAATGTATGACGTTTTCGCGCTCAGGCTTTGAGTAGAGGTGGTGTTGATTTCTACCTATAATAAGCCATAGATTTGCCCTAACTATGATGATGTATCTTATCTTGTACAGAGGGTAAATTCTTGCAGAACGATAAACTGCGGCACTTACTCCTTCGAGAGAGTTTTGCGCCATCCCAGTAACTAACGATTGCTACGAGATGACAGTAGCAGCCGGGACCGATGGCTTAACGTGCCCTCCGAAGCACGGGGGGGGGGGGGGTTCATGAGCTGCTGGCGGACGAACAAACCAGTGGCTTTCACCAGCTGCTGAACAACCAGCACTGGTCACTCAGCAAATGGGTCAGATTAAAGTCCCCCAACAGCTGGGCCCCAAATAGCCGTCCCACCCAGCAGTGGTCCTCAAGCCACTGGCTGTCGCCCAGCCAGCAGCTGGCCGCGCCTGAAGTTGCTTAACTCCATCGATCAGCGAACCAACCGACGAGACAATCAGGCCACGGCCACCCCCCCTAATGATGATGTAACAATGTATTACTTTTCATCACAGAGGTCTTCTCTCTCGGTGGTTACGACCACACGAGGCGATGATAACGAAAAGGAACATGGTCCAACAATAATTACAAGCCAAATAAAATTTTGCCACAAATTAATATTTATAATATTTTTCCATATAATTTGAAAGCATGTGATGTAAAGAAAATTTTTTACTCAATGCAAAAAAATTCTTCGCATACATCACAACTAAACCACCTGTGTTGCCAGATCGAAATGTCGAAAAATGTCGAAAACCTCCATCCACCTAAAAAAAACACCAGTTTTCCCCTAAATAAGCCATAAAATCCCCAGTTTTACCCTCTAAATATTTGTTAAAATTTTAACCCCCCAGAAACCCCCTGAAGACTGAAAGAAATTTAGTTTTGGGGCTTTCCCCCCATATGGCAACACTTACCTTTGAACTAATATCGACTATCATTAACTTTACGTTATAAAATTTTCTCATACGTTGAAGTAACTATCACTCTTATCTATATACGAGGGTGAATCAAAAAGTAAGTTACACTCTAAAACAGTAAAAACAGATGTAACTTAAGATCCCATAGGCACATTCTGAGGAAACGTGCACCATTTATTTCACTTTTCTACATATTCACCCAAAAATTGTAAACACTTATCTGAACGTGAAATTAATTTTTTCATGCCACTGCGGTAAAAATCCGCTCCAGCATTTCTCAACCAAGTCAGAACACTCCCATAAGAAACGCTAAGCGTTCTGGCGATTTTTTAAAGAACTCTTCTATCTCTGAATACCATCAAAGCTGACATTAAATGGCAATTGAAAGCATGTACGCAGTGTAAATGAAAGTTGAAATAAATTCAGAAAAATACAAGATGCTTTTAGAATTAATCTTCTTAAGACGTGAAGAACTCTTGACGTTGTTCCGGCACAATGTTCTTTGCAGCTTTTTTAATTGACGTGCCATTTCTGATAGACTACTCGGTACTGTGTGTAAAAATAACACAGACTTCAACTTTAAGGAGAACTGCCAAAATACGACACTGGCACAGTTTAAATACAAAGTCTTGTCCAATGAATTGAGAATTAGTGAATTATCAATCTAATGCTCAGCATAAGAAAAATAAATGGTTAGCTAATGCTCAGCATAATGCTCAGCATACAGTAAGTGTATTCTCATCACCATAAACATGAAGCAACGCTCCGTAATTTCAAGCGAGTTTTAAATTTTTCCGGATAATGAATTCTTACATATTAGAATAAGAAACAACATAATCAGAGATGATCTAACAACTGGTATCTTCATTCTACTGAAACTCATCTGATGATAAAATAAAACTTAAATGCTGAACTCATAAGAAAGAGTACCTAACATGCTTTCATTGATAATCAGTTTTATTTTTTCATTCATATTTTCAAACACATTTCTCAAATACCATCATTCAGGAACAATATATGATAATGTTTCTAAAATGAATATGCTATATTTACTCACGCACATCTTAGGGCAATTTTCATGTTAAGGATTTAAAATTGGGGGACCTAAAAGTACGATTCGGTGAAATTATATTCCGCCATGAGAATGCTAATGAGAGAGAAACGAGGCGAAAAGAGAAAGAGGAAAGAGGGCCAAGGGTTCTACTATGGAATAGAATGTGGAGGGATTTTTTGAGGGAGGGGGTGGAAATGAAAAGTTCGTGAGGTGAGCTTTTTTAAGGCTGTTTTATGAATGGGAGGATCAAGGAGCCCAAGCGTAGGTGAACCCATTTATAGTGAACTGTCAGTGAAATGGCGGGAATCGGCAAAAGAGGGTTGTCCCTCGAGAGAACCTTTAAAGTTTCCTTTGCACGGATTTCTCATGAATGAAACTTTTCAACAACGCTCGTATATCAAAATAGTAGTTCTCTATTTTGATTTCTGTTACTTATTCTAGAACATGAAACCTGTAATCATGTTCCAGAATAGGTTTTCCAGAATCATGAAACTTAACATTAGGTTTCATGATTCTGGAACATGAAGCCTGTAATGGTATGTCAACTATTGTTGGTACCTGTATTTTGTTGGTGAATTGCGTGTTGATACAATTGTTCATATAAACACGACGGGCCTATTGTTGCACAAACTTTGCCTTGCATTGTTGGTTATGAGATACCTCTTATTAGTATGCCCTGTCTTCATTATGAATATCTATTATTATCAATAATTATTATTTTTTTAAATATGATGTAGACAGTGACCTTCCTCTTGCTTTGAAGATCAAGAGAGCAAAATTTCATCAAGATCGGAATAAAGCTGTGGAATTTTTCTCTTTTCTTGTCTACAATGCATTTTTCGTTTTAAATTGTATAATTAAGAAATGCTGAGTTGCTGTAAGAAATGTTTAAGTAGTATTTCATTCTTATGTTGATCGTCTAGCGGTGGGTCATACTTTTCTTCAAAAATAACTAACTGAAAGCATATTGCTTAAATTTTATACCAATTGTAGTTCTTTTATTCAAAGAAAAATTTTAAATATTTTTTCTTCAGTTTTAGAAACTAGTCCACAAGGCAGGTAGGCTTACAGCCTGTGAAATTTATGTTTTGAGCATCAGAACCGTATACCTTGAAAGTGCGAAGGCAACAGAAACTCATGCACCGGTATTTCCGCTTCTGTAGAGTTATAAACAAAAAAGAATTGGTATAACCACAAAGGCATTGATAATATGACCATTATATTAAACTTACTTTATTCTTACTCACAGACAAAAATGATGTGTAATGTATTCTACATTTGAGCATCATTTCATGTATCTTAGAAATGTACAGTCGGGTGCAAAGAGGTTTTTACCTGCTCCGTAGGAACTGAGCTTACCGGATGTTGATCGGTTACAAAATCAGTTACTTTTACTGAGAGTCAAGGCAGATTAGACTGGACCTGTCCCTTCTGAATGAAAATTTGGTAGCAGGTATACACTTATTTATTTTATTTATTTATTTATTTATTTATTTATTTGGTTAAAAACTATTCCAAAAAACGTTACAATCGTCCATCCAGGGCCAGTATGGCCGTAGGCCGACGGGGTAGGTCCCTGGATGGGGAACAAGAGACAGTGTAAAATAGTAATGTAATATAAATTATGTTAAGGGGGTGAGATGGGAAGGGGAAGGGGAAAGTAAGATAGGCGGGTGTGTTAAGAAATAATTCTTTATACGAGTTTTAAAGATTGCGATATTCGGGGACATTCGGAGATCTGGTAGTATAGAAGACCAGAGTCTATTGCCTGAGACAGAGATGCTTTTGAGTTCGTAATTATGCTTTATACGTGTTATTTGCAAGAAGGCTGAGTGTCGAGTGTTTGTAAGGAGGTGCGTTATTGATTGTAAATAAGAGCTGAGGGAGGGAGATTAAAATATGATTGTTGAGTATCTTGTATATAAAGATTGCAAGGTTTATAAAGTACAGTTTTTGAATGGGGATGATACCCACTGTGGTAAAAAGATGAGAGACAGGGGCTGGTTTGCGTAGTTTTAATAAAATTCGAACGAACCATTTTTGAAGTCTGAATAAGCGTAAAAGAGTATGATTAGTAGTCGAACCCCAGAATTGAAGGCCGTAAGTTAGTGAGGAGTGGATAGAGTATTATATAATGAGTAAGAGGATTTTTGGGGGAAAGAAGTGGAGATGGGAGAAAAGCCCTAAACGCTGATTAACTGTTGAAGCTAAAGAATTGATGTGGGTATCCCAGGAGAGGTTATGAGTTAAGTGAATGCCTAGGTATTTAAAGGATTTGGATGGGGTAATCTGTTGTGAGTTGTAATATAGCGAAAATTCGTTCGTGTCAGATTTTTTATTGCGTTGATGGACGATGACGTAAGTGGTTTTGCATTGGTTGAGGGATTGATGATTGATAGTGTTCCATAAAAGAAGTTTGTTTAGGATTGAGTTAAAGGAATCCTTGATTGTACGTAGTGAGGCGTCGGCATAGGACACTGTTGCATCATCTGCATACAATATTAAAGATAGGGGAGAAAGTATGGAGGAAAGATCATTTATAAAAATATTAAATAAAAGCGGTGATAAGATGAAACTTGGGGGACTCCAATATTTCGGGTGATTGTGGAGGAGGATTTATTATGAAGGTGGAGGGTGTATGTCTATTTGATAAAAAGGGTAGAAAGCCAGTCAAGAGGAGGGCCAGTTGAAATGTTGGGATAGTTTGTGTAGAAGGAGATCATGAGGGATTGAGTCGAATGCTTTAGAATAATCGAGAAATAGGGAGACAACTAATTTGTTGTTGGCCATATTAGAGATAATGTATTCAGTTCGTACCAGGCAGTGGATGTGCTTCTTTTAGGTGTGAATCCGTGCTGGGAAGGAGAAAGAAGATTCTTTGAAAAATTATATGAAGATAGACGTATGTAGAAAAGGCTCTAAAATAATTTGGCAAAGGAAGGGAGAATAGATATTGGGCGATAGTTAGAGAAATTAGTCGTGTCGCCCTTTTTGTGAATTTTTGCAGAACGGAAACAGGAGGGGAATTTGCCATGGGCAAGGGAGATATTAAATAATAGTGTCAAAGGGACAGCAAAACTAGAGCGTGCACGAATTATAATGTTAGAACTGATGCCAAGAGAGTCTGGATAGTTAGATGGTTTGAGCCGGGAGATAATGGACGATACTTCATCAAGACAGGCTGGAGAAGAAAAAAATGAGGATGATTCTGTCGATATTGAGATAGGGTATTGTTGCTGTGAAGAAGGTGAAGGAGTTGGCGGTAGCAGTACATTCAAAAAGTTAGTTAAAAGAGCAGGGTCAAGGGTGGAAGGGTCAGAGAATGGCGTGATAAGAGGGGCAGGTCCCTGAATTAAATTTTTAATAGCTTTCCATTTTAAATTGCTGTTAGTGACATTCGCAAAGAATTGAGTAAAATAATTGGATTTTTCTTTTTGGGTGGCATGACGAGTGGAATTGGAGAAAGATCGGAGCCTAAATTTGTTCTAAGCGTTTGGAGAGCGGCGGTATTTGCGATATAAAGCATTTTTGTGTGAAATAAGTGAGAGTAAGTTAGGGGTCCTCCAAGGCTTCAGAAAGGAGGGCTTTGTATAAGAGGAGATAGTAGATATACACTGATTGGAAGAAAGTAATTGGACACTTTCGATTTTAAACGTTTTGTCGAATATCTAGAAAAATACTTGACGAATTATCCTGAAACTTAAGGGATGTAAAGAGCACGTTACACCACATATATTTCAGCGAAGGTTTTGTTCCGAAGGCAAATAGGGGACCAGCAACAAAGTAAACCAAAAAATAATGTTTGGGATCACCGTGAAAAAATAACGCTTGAAATGCATTGTAGCTTTAGCCTAAGATTAAGAAGCTTCTTTTACTTATCCGTGTTCATTTATATGAGAATAGCACGAATATTCATGGAGATATAAAGATTTCTTTAAAAAAAATCGAATTGTTTTCGTAAGTGTTTTGTTTATAACATGCAGCGTATTCAACCCAATGCAATGACATTTTCAGGAAACTTGACAAATTATAGTAGAGACAACACCCTGTAATCAGAATATGAAAATATTAATATCGAGTCAGAGAGCTATAACCTAATAAAATGAGTCCTACGATCTGGAAATTGCTGTGAATGAATGAACAAATCAAAACAATTTACAGGGTAACCAAAAATCGAATTACTCTTAGTCCACAAATCCTATAAAATCCTATAAAAGATTTTTTCGATCACACTTGTGATCATCTTCAGTAGAAAACCCAAAATATACAGGGTGTAATAAACATTTATTTTCTCTCATTTTTGATCGGCTGTTCTGTTTCTAAATTCAACTACCATTTGTATTGATTGGCTTTCATTGTTGTATTTATGTAATTAGCTGTTACTTGCTATATAAACCACTGTGACCTGTTTTACTTTGTCAATCAAGAATCAACTCTATCGTCCTTATAGGAAAGGACCCCATCTTATGCTCTGGATGACCTAACTAGGTTTCATCTGGCTTCTTGCCTAGTTCAGTGCACTTCCCCTGGTTACTTCCTGGATGAGTATGGCAGTGAAAGTGTTGCTTTCGGACCGCTCGTTTCATTTTCCCTGCGCTGTTCGATTGTCGATTGTTTTACTTTGTATTTCTTGCCGAATGATGACCACCGTGTGGTCGAAATGAATTTTCTTTCTTCATACAAGGTGTATATATATTTGTAACAAATATTGGGGGATGATTCCTGGGATCTAAAGAAGAAAGAATATCTCTTTGAACTTACCTGTTACTCAGTTACATTCGATGGCGTGACAGGATGTACATTGGCCACATCACAGGAGTGTTCAAAGTGCCCGTCATGAGCGGCAGTGCATACATAGCAACGCTTCAATATGGACTGGCGAAGCCGTTCGAAGATACCTGCGTCCTGTCGAACAACTACACAGGCGTTATTGATACGCTTTCCATATCGTTGAGTCGTTAAACGGAGTAGCGTACACCACATTTTTCATGTATTCCCACAAATAAAAGTCCAGTGGATTAAGGTATTTTCGAGGGCAGGCCATGCACTGGACCTCGAAACCCGATCACCATCGTGGGAAGTTGTCTTCCAAAAAACGATGATACAACTGAAGTGCGCTGGAGCCCTATCATCCATGAATAGCATGTCCGCCATGCTTTTAGTGAAATTAACGCAACATGTTTTACACGGGAACTGCCACTTGCCCTGTTGGCCTCACGGAACTGAGTCAACTCTCCTGTACACGTCATGCTGACGACGTGAATGAAAACAAATGACACGTGTACATATGCATGCAACTTAGTAACAATGCGTTGTAGGACATGCGTTCATAGGGACATTTTTTTTGTTTGATCCCAGGAATCACCCCCCGACATTTGTTACAAATGTATAGATACATCCTGTGTATTGTCATCATATAAAAAGAAATTTTGTTAATAATGATGTAAGTGCATGTAGTCGGTGACGATAGTGCCCACCAAGCACGTAAAAATACACAGACGGCTGCAACTGCACACGCAGAAAGCACAACTGTAGAATAGGCGGATCAGATCTATAAATGGACGCATTTTGGGAAGGCTATATCTGTGGACTTTCCGACGCAAATACAGGGTGATTCAAAAGTCAGTAAAACTTTAAAATTCAATAATTCGCACAAGATTGCAGATAAAAAGATTCTGTTTGCACAGAAATAATTAAAATTAAGTCGGATTTTTTTCCAGGAATAATTGCAGATAAAAATGTCAATGCTAGAAATGTTTGGGTTTTGACCAACAGATGGCGTTGTCAGATTACAGGACATTTTCAGACTGTAAGATTAAAGAAAATCCATCGAAGCACTGAAGCTTAGAAGAACAAAAGAATGGTTCTCAACGAACAATTGGACATCGTATTACAAGAAAACATATTACACTCGTATTAATGAAAACCTTAATACAGATAACAAATAACACAGATGGGAAAGCTCCCCATCAGGCTCAATCTAGCGATCATGCACCCCAAGCGTTAAGGAAGGTTACTGCGACGATAGCGTTGTCATCTTTGTTATCGTCTGCTAAACGGCAAATTTAAAGTTTTGAAAATTTATTATAATTTTTACATTTAACTTGTGATGGATAATTATTCGAGGTACTGTCCTGCTTCAAATTGCCCCAATTGCAGGAAAAATAGGCCGGATTTATCGTTTTTCTCTTTTTTCCAAAAAATGATCCTGAAAGGCAAGTTGGAGAAAATATGTTTTAAAAAAAATATTTCATTTTCATTTCAGTTTTCATGAATTTCAATTTAAGCTTCAAGTTGAGTAATTTTTCATATGGAACACGATGACTGAGAATTTAGAAGAATAAAAGAAAATATTAAGAATCGAAATATATTAAAAGTTGTGGACAACACGAAATTTGATTATTGCTAATGAGATGCACATGTATGCACTAAAATATCTAAATTACTGACGAATAATTCAGTTTTATTGAAGTATTACCGAGATTCTTAAAAACAATTTAAACGAACTTAATAATTTTTTAATTTTACAATTTTTGCCATTTATTAATTATTTTGCCACTTACATAATTTTATCAATATATGCATTTTTCCTCTTAATTGTCAAAAAGTTGTCAATTTTTTTTTACCAAAACAAATTTCATTTAATATTTTTATATCACGTTCTTCTTTTTCAATTTATGTTTTTGAAAAAATTAAAATTCTATTATATTGTGCTTTAAATCGCTTGTATATTTCAAATTTATTAGATTCATTGGAACAAGAAAAATTATATTTTATATTTATTCAAAACTCTTTTGTCTATGATGAATGCAAAATTACTACCTTTGTGAGTATAATGAAGCTTTTGCGGCCATCATTATAACGAAGCTTGCGTATTATTTAAAACAAAAAATGCCCACTTACAATAATCGAAACCTCTCTAAAACTGTACTTTAAGAAGTGTTCATGCCAAAAGAATAAAAACGGGAATCCACAAAATTGAAATAAAAGCTGAAATAATTCATAAATTTGACTGGTTAAATCATAGGCTCCTATGTAAGATGATAGTTTCCTTCCTGTACGCCTGCTAGCGTTGTGATCGTAGTCACGTGTTGGCGAGTCAAGAAATAGCATTGGATCTGTTAGAGCTGTCACATCTGTGTTATTTGTTATCTGTGACCTTAGTCTGAAGTGCTGTGATAAGAGCCGTTGGACAGGAGGTGACAGCAGCGCAATATACGGTGGGTGGAAATTGTTCGCAGGGACAGCTGTACGCAGTAACGCTAAGGTCAATGCAGCTGACGGAATCGAACTCCTGTACTAGGGTAAAGATGGCGGACATCAAGTAGTGTGCGAACAAGCCGCCGCTAGTATTAAAACATAATAATAATAATAATAATTTTCTACCACACAGATAGAAAAAAAAAATTAAAGAGGGAATATAAGACAGTTTAAGTCAGTAAATAGATATCTTTATTGTCAATATTACTCGGGAAGTAACCAGATACTCTACGGAATTAGGCTTAAGCATACCGAAACAGGCCTAGTAAACCTTAATGAGCTTTTAAGTATAGCGGCCCGACCGTGGTTGCTTGTCTCAATCAGTCCTAATAATAATATAAGTAATGAGGAATATTCACCTGGATTTGTAAGGAGAGTAATCAACTCATTCATTGGAGGATCAACCAGCGTTAATAGACTACAGTCGGGCAAATTTCTTGTCAAATTTTCATCTGTGGCTTTGGCAGAAAGATACGCAAATTTTAATGATATTGGGTCCATTATCCTGACTTACCAGGTCCCAAGGTTCTTGACCTCATCAGTGGGAACCATTTTCGGAATTCGGGCCAATGTAACTCTGGAAGAGCTTCAGTCCGAAACAGAATGCGGAAAGTATATAACAGGAGTTCAAGTCCTCCCCCCATCTTTTCAGTGGGCAAAATTCTCTAAAGCTGTAATATGTTTCAGCACGCCGTCCCCTCCGGAGAAAATCATCTTCGAGAGTGAAATTTTTACAGTTTCTAGACCCCCCGCCACGCCCGATGCAATGCATAAACTGCCATCGCTTAGGCCACACAAAAATAAAGTGTCCCAACCCATCTACATGCTCCAAATGCTCTAGTGAGGATCACGAGAGAAAGGACTGCACGTCAGATGTTTTTATCTGTATCAACTGCACGGAAGGGCATTCACCTTATTACAGGGGTTGCCCCAAATTTAAGTACGAGGCATTGATTCGTACCAAGATGGTTAAGCTTTTTATTTCGTACTACCAGGCCAAGAAGCTGGTGGACATGGAGCTAGGTAGAGAGGGGCCCAATCAGAGGACATATGCCTCACGCCTTGTTAAAGGGAACCTCCCTACGCTGTCTCCCAGCTTGCAGAATCAAACGCCCCAGCAATCATATAGCCCTTCCCAAGACTATTCTTCGCATCCGAATCGTAATCAAGAGTTCTGGACATGCACAACTATACTCTGTCTAACGAAAGAAAAACTGGGTGTGTCCATTTAAATTCCCAATTTCAATTGTTAATCATTGTTAATTTTATTTAGCAACAATGTCTAACAATTGAAATTGGGAATTTAATTGAACACGCCCAGTTTTTCTTTCGTTGGACAGAGTATAGTGGCCGTAAAGACGCCTCTCCAGCACTGAATTCAAGCTTTCCCCCGTCACCTGTATTCCAGCAGAACGAATACAGTGATTGCTTTTCTCAAATTCCATGCAACTTACGCCCTTTTCAGCAGAGGCTGTGACATATGATGTACCAAAGGACCAACAAAAGGACGTAATTGAATCAGATGGCCCTTGCGTGTGATCAGAGAATAGACTCTGCAACGACCGATAAAGACGAAGCTATTAGCAGCACCTTAAAACTTTTCATTTCGACTTTGATGGGAGATGTTCTTTCTGTTAACCAGGATAACTCGAGGAGGATAGAATGCACCCTAGAACTAATGAAGAAAAGATTCCAGCACTCACCTCGTTGTTTCGCAGATGTCACCACGTGGTGGCAGGAAATGCTTTCTACAATCCAGCATAACTCCCAGCATGGCCAAGTCGCGGCCAAAGGCGATTAATATTGTGCATTGGAACGCTAGAGTAGAGGTGCCTTTGCCAACTGGGAAAACATAATCTTGCTGCAAAGGAAATCAGACATATTTACAGTTTGTGAAACCTTTTTGAACAGTGACTCCAACATTGCTTTAAGTAACACAATAACATACTTGAATAACAGAGACCGTCATGGGGGTGGTAACTTGGTGGCAGTTAATCCACAGATTCCTCATTACATCTATTACAAAAAACACATGGACTCGACTGCAATAATTGATTTGGTGGTGTACTTTTGCGATCTCTGGTTCCATATATATTCCATTTACGTCCCGGGATCCATTAGGAAGGCGGCATGGGAGACCCTCATAAGCTCCCTGACCCCCCCCCCCCCTTTAGCGCCATGGGGGGTTTCAACGCTAAGAGCCCCTTGTGGGGATGCGAGCATTACAACCAAAAAATGGGACCTACCTCGAAGAGCTATGTGTTAGATACAATCTAAAAACACATTTTACTTCGGATTTTACGTACCTCCCTGCCAGGGCCGAATGGTCCCCTTCCAACTTAGATATTGCCTTCTCTTCCTCAAATTGGCCCCTCCCATTGCACATATCGTCAGTCTTTGGAACCTACGGAAGTGACCATCAACCGATTCATTTATCTATCCCTCACGTCCCTATAACCCTGAAAACCAATTCTTACATTCCACCCTCTCTTTCCTCAGTTGGGCTAGAGGATGCGAACAACCACTTTCATATATCCTAGATATCCAACAACAAGTCCTTCTCTTCCAAAATAGATTCTTACCAAACACCTCAACAAATAGAAGTACCCCTCCCAGACTCTGCTGGTGGACGCCAGAGTGCGAATCGGCTGTTTGGATCAGGAACAAAACCAGATGGCAATATCTAAAGTGCAGGTGCTCTTACTGTTGGAACCTCTCCAAAAAAATTAAAGCCAGATGCAAGCGTGTCCTAAAAAAACATCGTAGACTGTACTGGTCAAACCTCTTCTCCAATAATAAACATAATAACATTTGGAAAGTGCTGAAGGTAATGCTTCGTCAACCAAGACACACCACTCCGTTAATTGAAAATCAGGATGGGTCAATGAAAAACCCAGAAGAGACAGCTGCTGCCAAACTTACAGTGGGAGCACCAGCCAAGAGACACCCTTAACTGGCCTACCCCCCTCCCCGCAGCTTTTATGCCAGAACTTTGTCGGAATCAATGGGAGCATCATTTTTCCAGTCTTGAATTAAAAGCAGCCCTAAGGAGCAAATCTAACGCCCCAGGCCCAGACAAACTGCTAAATGGCACGTTCACCAAGTTAAGTAAGCAGTCAACAACAACTCCTTCTAGCCTCCTGTAATAAATCCTGGATGACGGGCATTATCCCCAGCAAATGGAAGGACTCTTACATATATTCCATTTTGAAACCCAATAAACCTCCCACCCAACCACACAGTTACAGGCCAATTGCCCTGATCTCCTGCCTCACAAAAATATTGGAGAGGATGGTTAATAATAGACTGCAGCATTTCCTGGAAATCCATAGCATCCCCCACCCCCCTGTATCACTGGGTAAACAGAACAATCTCAAGAAATAATTATAACTCCCAATTGGTTAAATAATAACTCAATCAATACAACACAGAGCAAAGGGACTATCCATTCTACGAAAAATACGAAAAACAAGAATTCTAGGTGATATACCGGGGTGGGGGGAGGATGCTATGGATCTAAACTCTTCTTGACTTGCCTCACCACTGCGGAGCATCACCCGATACTTTAGACTCAAGTTTTTCTTGCCCTTGACGCAGAAGGTATTCAAAACTTCCGTTGTTCAGATATTTCCATTGCCCGTATAGTCTTTTCTCTTTTAGCTGCAGAGTTTCTCTGACCAATACTCGTTCTTTCTCTTTCCTTTCCAGACACATAAATTATTGCCAGTCGTCTGGATGTTTGATAGGGAGCTAAAGGGAGACACGTGTGACCCCTTTTCCTCCTCAGTAGATGCTGTGTTATTTATGTCCTGTCACTGCATCGTCATTTTATGCTCATTATTAATAATTCTTGGAAATGAACGTTCAATCAACGCATTATCATCATCTCAGTTTCCAAAATATTCACATCCACACAGAATATAGTCAAAATGTATTTTTATGAAATGTTTGGATCTGCTGTGCTACCCAATAAGCTAGGTGATAACCCCAATGGATGGACCTCTCCAAGGATGCCACTGCTAGTCTAAATAAATTCCTACTCACGTAATCTTACTTTAGATGTACACTTGATGTTGTTGCAATTCACTTTCGTCTCTCGATGTCTTGAAGCAAAACTTGGCCATTCATCACTTTGTGTAGTCTAGCGGTCGCCGATTCTTCTATTTACTTGCTTCCCATTTGCTCAATACAGCACGGATCTAAAGGAATGCTTCCACTGTCGTCTTTCCACTCTTTCTCAATAGTCTGCTAACTCTCCATTATTTCCAGTTACTGATCATTTTTAAAGTTTTCAAGAAAATGTTAAGTACTAAGAACTCTCTTTTCTAAGAAAAGCCTGAATAACAGGAATTCTATGCATTGTTACAAATTGAAATCTATCTATATATATAAAGAAGGATGTTTGTGGGTCTGTGCGTCTGTGGGTCTGTGGGTCTGTGTGTATGTTTTTTATACAAATCTACAGTTTTATTCCGATCTTGATAAAATTTCGCATACATGACCTTCAAAGCATGAGGAAGGTCACTGTCTACCTCAGATTTCGGAAAAATAATAAATATCGATAAAAAATCGATATTCATGGTTATGGCAAGGCATATTAATGAGAAATATCTCATGACCAACAATGCAAGGCAAAGTTTGTACAACAATAGGTATCAACAATGGTATCAACACGCAATTCACAAACGCTCTGCATGGACCAACAATCAATATCTCATGACTAACAATGAAAGGAAAAGTTTGTGCAAGTGTAATTATCCCGGGCAACGCCGGGTACCTCTTCTAGTTTATCTATATTGCACAAACTTTGCCTTTCATTGTTGGTCATGTGGTTCATATTGTTGATCCCTGCGTAGTGTTTGTGCATTGCGTGTTTATACCATTGTTGCACAAACTTTGCCTTGCATTGTTGGTCATGAGATATTTTTCATTAATATGCCCTGCCATGAATATCGGTTTTTTTATCGATAATTATTATTTTTCCGAAATCTGAGGTAGATAGTGACCTTCCTCATGCTTTGAAGGTCAAGTATGCAAAATTTCATCAAGATCGGATTAAAACTGTAGATTTGTATAAAAAACAAACCTACAAACAAACAAACCCACCCACAAACATTCTTCTTTATATATGTAGATATCATCCTTTCTAATAAACCGACGAGTTGGGATCAAGTTCCCAGGCGGCACGGTCTGGCATGTACAATCTAAGGGCCTACCACAGGGATCCACCTTGAGCCCTGTACTTTTCAACATCTTCACTGCATACATTGCCCAAGCTCTACCCGAAGGAACTGAAGTAAATATCTTTGCGGATGATATAGCCATATGGAACGTCGGCCATTCCATCCCCAAAATCAAGAACAATCTTCAAGTCTCTTGTGATTCTCTGGCTGAATGGGCCAAGGCAAATCTTATATCTTTCTCACCGGACAAGACGATAGGTGTGTTTTTTGTTAAAAATGGCCCTTTGCCCCAACCCGTTATCTATATGAATAACATAAGACTCCCTGCTAGAAGAGCCCATAAATTCTTAGGTGTTGTTTTGGATGGGAAGTTGAAGTGGCAGCAGCATATCGCCCGCATGAAGGATCATCTTAGGAAAAACCTGGCTCGAATCAGGCGCATCGCTAGAGTAAACTGGGGATCCCCATGGTCGGAAATGTCCACCCTGCTCGCATCCCTAATACAGACCTCCGACCAATCCGATCTATTTCTCCTGCTGGCTCCCAAAACAGGTCTGCATGCTACACAATCCTCCCCTAATCAACTGATATATGCTGATTCTGGCCTAGTTCCCACTCGGTTGAGATGGGAGGCCAAAGTAATTTCAACCCTATATTCTTACCTACAAGCAGCCAAATCCTTCAATGAAGATCTCTCCTTCACGGAAAATTGCTGCATGCAATTCAGATCGATGGAAGTCAAAAGCCTTCTCCTAGAAATTCTTAACAAATTTGAATGTGCGGACGCCCTCCTGTTTGGTAGGGGAATCACTGTCTCCCCATGCAGCTTAGGCCTCAGTCCTGAAATCATTATGCTTCCGTTGGAACTTAGAGCAAGTGACCCACTAGAATTCGTTAGACCTATTATATCTGAAATTCTGCATGAACACTTCTACGACTACAGGAAAATATTTACGGATGGCTCCTTAACCCCAGGAAGTAGTTGCGGAGGTATAGGCGTCTACGAAAAAATACCTCCAGTAAAATCACGCCAGCAACCAGCGCCGCTACGCTAGAACTGGTTGCCATCTACAAAGCCATAACACTAATAGCCCTACAGCCACCTGCCAAATACCGAATTGTTTTATACTCTTAAAGTGCGATTATGTCAATCAAAAAATCCATTGACTCGGGTAGATGGTTCCACCGCGATGCTCTGGGCCATATTGTTCCCCTTATTGAGTGACTAATTTCAGCTAACTATTCCATCAACTTGATGTGGATCCCGGGGCACAAAGGCATAAGAGGCAACGAAGTGGCAGACCATCTGGCCAACTGGGCTAGAACTTCCAAAAGAACCGCCAGGAAAACTCGCCTTGACTCCAAAAGCTTGAGAGCTTATGTCAACAGAAAACTCATGGTGCTCTGGAACGCCGACTGGCGCGCCAACCCCAGAGGCGGCCACTATAAGAACTTTAGACCAACGCTTTTAGGAAATAATAATGTCACCCCGAAATGACTTACCTTTGATCAAAAATCTCCCTTTCGGATAAATGCTCATGTGGTGCGCCGGAAACTGTTTGTCACATTCTGCTTGAATGCCCCAATTATCGCCAGCACAGATAGCACATGCCGAACAAATTGGCAGCCCCCTTGTCATCTCGAACATTCTCTTAATTGCATGGGGAAGAAAATATGCAAAACGGAGAAGTATACGAACCTTGTTCAGTTCCTCGATGATACGAACCTTCTCCGTAGAATCCTCGGTCCTCTCAAGACCGCGGACCTGCTGACTCAGTGACTTGATCTAATATAGGCCGCCTGTATTTGGACGTTACTGAGTAATTAGCTAGTCTCCTCGCGTGCGGGAGATGAAGGCTGCACTGAACTGAACTGAACTGAACTGAACTGAACTGAACTGAACAGGTCAATGCAGCTTACAATATTTCCAGGAGACTGTCGTGAATCTATTCAATACAGGTTACAGACATCACGTTTATCTACATTTTCAGACTGTAAGATGCCGGTATAACTATCGGCTTACAAATGTTCAATGTACCGTCCGTCATTCAATCATTTGCAATGTGTGCTCTTCTTTTTATACAGTCTGAAAACGTGCATAAACTGATGACTGTGACCTGACAACGTCATCTGTTGGTAAAAATCCGAACAATTCTAGCATTAATTTTTTTCCTGAAAAAATTCCGACTTCATTTCAATCGTTTCTGTGCAAACTGAATCTTTTTATCTCATTCGTGTGCGAATTATTGAGTTTTAAAGTTTTTCCTGACTTTTGAATCACCCTGTATAAGTGACTTAAATAAAAGGTATATCGCGAATAGTTTGGTCGCAGCTGGTCAAAACTATCTGAAGATGTAAAAGAAGCCCACAAAAAGAGCCAGGCCGTCCGAAGAAAGGGTAGGAATACGGTAGTAGCCATCTCGACCAGCAGCGCCGATAAGTTCTATTCCAGCAGAAGTTCTGAAAGAAAATCCATCGACGCACTGAAGCTTAGAAGAACAAAGGAATGGATAGCAACGAAAAATTGGACGTCGTTTTATTATTAAAACCATCAGACTGTCATGGATCTATTCAATACTGAAGATATCCCCCGTATGTATTTTACTGCGAGTTTTAAGGTCTGGCTACGGCTTCTAAGAGAGTAATGTACAAAAGACTGGAATAAGAACAGCACATTTTCGTCCGTTCTCATGAAACCTCCTGATATTAACCCAGGGTTTTTTGTGGATATGGACTGTTGAAAAGGGAACTTGGATATAACAATCGGAAACTACTGAAGAGCTCTGGAAAGCCTGTCAAGAGGTATGTCACGAAATTCTGCTGTAGACTCCTCAGTGCAGAGCAAGTGACCAGGCTCGTGCCTCGCACATAGTAAAGAACAGATGGTAAGGTGATATTTCTTCAAGCTACAGATATGGAAAAAATGACAATCCTTATCTACCTCAATCACTGTAGCACTTTTAAGTAGACAACATAGTTAAATAGATAAGGCCTATATTTTTACATGGCACGGACTGATCTTGCAATCATAGAAAAGTCAATAAAATTCATATTCCATGAACTATCAAAATATCTAAAAAAAAAAAAATAATAGTGGAAGCAGTGTTCACGAATTCATAACATATTTTGTTCATGAACGAATGCAAATTGCCTAGTACAGTCAACCAAAGGAAATAATCCACACGAGTTTAATACTTAATATTACATTTCATGCTATTGTGTTTTTTTAATAGCTTTTTTAATTATAATTATTTAAATTTAATAGTCTTAATAATGTTAACTCTAAATGTAATATTAAATTATTAAAAATAAATTAATATTGAAACGCTAAAACTTAGAGTAAAATTCAAGTGTGGATTATTTCCCTTTGACGACTGTACTAACAACTCGTTAAATTATTCACTAAAACTTAACCATGGTCAATATTGTGAGTATGGCTGATTCTCTTAGTTTCACAATGCTCTCTTTAAAGTACGTAAATCCATGTTGAAATGACATATTAGATATACGGATAAAAAAAATCGCAGAAAGACTCTGAAGTGTAGAGTTGTGGGTAGATGTGCTCAAGTGGGTAAACCAAAGAAATTAAAATCCTCCCTCTGATAAGATTTCCACAGTTCTAGGAAATAAACCCACTTAAAATAAGATGAATCTTAGACAGCATCAAACGGATTCAATCTTGAAACGTTTTCACATTCTGGTCCACGATTTATAAGTATGTGAGGGCGAAGACCTTCTCCAATGAGAAAACTTTTCTGCTACGATTTGTTTTCCACCCTTTGCTACTCTGTAAAAGGGTGCCAACGGGGAGCGGAAATAGGACAGTGCCATCGGAAGTAGTGCTTCGCCGGATATGAGACGTTGGGATGAGTTCTCGGTTTCTCTGGCCACCCTATCACGAGCCACATTAACGGCGAGCAAAATGGCTCCCTCTTCCCCTGCTCTTTTTCTGTTCATTTTTTAAAGGACAATTTCTCCGAAACGGGATGGGGAGTGAATCGTGGAAAAAACCTTGCAGGTGTCGATAATTGGCAATAAGCTTTTCTGGGAAAGAAGGGACAGGAAGGAGGGACTCGAACCACTAACACTTATCGCTGAGCGTGCATTATTACATCAGAGCTTTTCTAATTTTGCCACGAGGAGCAGCGGTTTTTTCCGCTTAGAATTATTTTCATCAATTAGCATAAAAGATGATGCCGATAATGGAGAGTAGTGATTAAAGACTAAAAATAACGCCATTATAACATAAACTAATTTGCATATTCGAGAGAAAGTTGCTTGACAATAAGATTATGTATAGGGTCATCGAAAATGAAGGACATAATATATATAAAAATTAACTATTTATATTTAAAAATGGAGATAGTTAAGCGATTTTTTTAAACTGTGCACAAACTTAAATTTTTTCGATTTTTTTTTTTATCCAGCTGAATGAATCTCAGTTTGAGCATCATTCTAACTCTACAAACAACCATCATGTACAAAGATGAGCTACGTCTTGGCTCAAAGGTATCAATAATAAGGTTATTCTCAAAGAAACAAGTAATAGTGGGAGCGTAAAATTTAATTAATCAATATCCAGTGTGCGTAGACTTGGACTTGGATATAAAAACGAACTTGAGAGAGAATGATGCCCACGTCATCCGTTCTTGGTGGCTGAGACGGTAAGTTTATCTTTGCGCACATAAAAACAACAATCCAGTCCGCAGGTAAGTTTCTTCAGAGTCCACGTCAACGACGAGAATGATTAAGATGGCTTCCTATGCAGGGTGTTTCATAATTGGTGTCCCGTCTTTAGGTCCAAATAACGACTCAAGGGGAACAGAATGGGGGGGAAATGAATATTAGTTATTTGGTTTTAATGTCCCCTAATTCAGAATAAAAACATTTCGCGTCCCTGGGGGTGAAGGGGTAAATTTTGAAAATTTTAATTTTGTAGGGGTAGAGGTTAGACCCCTTGTGTTATTTAGAAAGTTGTAGAGCATCATGTAAAATGTGGGTTTAGCAAAACACCCAGTGAAAAAAATCTCATCCCTTGCTCTTTATCGAGTGGGTAAAGTGAAAGGTATGGCTAGCTAATGTAGACAAAAACAGAAAACACATTAGAAACTTATTAGAACTTTATTACTTATTAGAAAACAGTACATTTGAAAATGAATGAGAATAAATGAGTCGTTATCCTGAAAAGCTAATGGGCCCTAATTTTTTTCATTCTCATTCTCATTAAAAATTCCAGCTACGAGAATTTCTCCTTCTGAAATTATGAAAATGGCAACAAAAACCTCAGCCTCAAGAATAATACAGACTAATGGAATCCCTGATTATTTGTTTAAGGATTGTCTGTCTGAGATCCTTTATCCCTTGTATAAATCGTTTAATTTATCTATTGAGTGCGGTGTTTATCCGAGTGAGTGGAAACAAGTCAACATAGTGGCTATACCTAAAGTGAAAAGACCTTCTGTTCCTAGTGATTTTAGGCCTATAACAATAGTCCCGTTCCCAGCCAAGCTAATGGAAACTTATGTAGCGAATTATTTATCGTCTTTTATTGAACCATATCTGCTCCAAGAACAACAAGGGTTCAGAAAATCTCGATCTACTGAAACTAATTTGGCTTGTTTTCTGCATTATCTAATATTTAATTTAGACCAAAGGAATCAAGTTGATGCGCTCTACCTTGATTTCAGTAAGGCTTTTGATAGCATAAACATCAATCTCCTACTTCACAAACTTAATAAAGTGGGTTTAGTCGAGAATATATTGAATTGGTTTACCTCTTTACTCACCGCCAGAAGTTTTGTTGTCAAGGATTCCAACGGCTCTAAGGCAATCGGTAAAATTAGAAGTGGGGTCCCTCAGGGATCTCCACTTGGGCCTGTTCTATTCAATTTATATATTGCCGATGTTATTCTTTATATTAATACTACTCATGTGAACTTCCTTTTATACGCAGATGATTTAAAGTTGTTTTCAGTTATCCATAATTTGGATGATTCCTATAATTTAGCCCGTCAGCTCGAAGTTGTCCATCGCTGGGCCATAGACAATGGACTTTCTTTAAATGCTGCAAAAACGTTTTGTCTAACTTATTCAAGGAAGGTGGTGAATTTTGAATTTGAGTATAGAATATCTTACAATATAATTCAGCGACAATCTACGATTAAAGACCTTGGAGTGATGTTTAGCACGAAATTAACTTTCACTGCTCATGTCGAAATGTTAATACCTGAAATAAGTAAGCGCCTTGGAATTATTAAAAGATTTGCAAATTTTTTTAAGAAACAAAGAACTTTTAGACAATTATATAAGTCTATTGTATTACCAAAAATTTTGTATGCAGTTTGGATTTGGTACTCTGGCCAAACCCAACTATTTGATCATCTTCAAGCCAAACTTAATAATTTTAACTCTTTTATTCTCTATGCTCTTCATCTTTCCGACAAAGCCTCCCTGGCCCCACTTTTTGATATGCCACATATTATTAACAGAGTACTTCATAATACTTTGAGGAGAATTATTAGGGGACAGTTATACTCCCCGCAGACTCTCGAGTTAATTGGCTTTAGAGCTCCGAGTGGGACAAGAAAATATCAACCGTTAGTGTTTGGGGGTACTCTGAGAACGAAGCTTCAAAGGCTAGATCCGGCTTATAAATTAATACATAATTTTAATATGAATCCTATAAGTATTGATATTTTTAATGATAATTATATTTCTCTTTTTGCTGATTAATCCTTCTTTGCTTATTTTGATTATTTTATTTAATGATTTAATTGCATGTCCTTCATCTTTATTCTTATGATTTTTAATTGCATTTTTGAGTTAGTTTTCTCTTTTGTTGTTTCTTCATTAACCCCGTTTTGGGCGCTTGCCTGTTGGGGGACAACGTGAGGTCTTGCCCTCCAGTTTGTCTGGTGTGGTTCCACCTTGTTGTTGTTACATTATTATTATTAATTTTCCAAATGTAGGCCCTACTGTTTTCTAATAAGTATGGTTTTTGTCCACATCGACTAGCCATACCTTTCACTTTACCCACTCGATAAAGGGGGCAGGGCATGAGATTTTTTCACCGGGTTTTTTTGCTAAACCCACATTTTACATGATGCTCTACAACTTTCTAAATAACTCATGGGGTCTAACCCCTACCCCTACAAAATTAAAATTTTCAAAAATTACCCCTTCACCCCCAGGGACGTGAAATGTTTTTATTCTGAATTAGGGGACATTAAAACCAAATAATCAATATTCATTTTCCCCCAATCTGTTCCCCTTGAGTCGTTATTTGGACCTAAAGACGGGACACCAATTATGAAACACCCTGTATAGTACATCAGTATATATGAACGATTTGTGCAATTTATAACCCAATGAATTTAAACTATCCAATAAGCAATTCGGAATAAAGCATGAATAACTTAGTAGGATCAAAATTATATTAAGAAGTCCAAATTAGGCCACAATATGCAATAAGCCTAAAAGGTATGAATATTTAATAAAGCAATAGCTGAGTAGCTTTTATAAATGATATCTCGACTACAAAAGATAGGCTAAATATTTAAGCACCAATGGCGTTGACAAAAATTAGAAAAAGGTTGGAGCTTTCCTCGATGAAAATTGTCTCGTTACGAAAATGCATAGCTATCCAAAACTCCTCTAATTCCATTTTCAAAATAACTATTTAGCCCAAGTGGAAATATTACGGTTAGCATTCCGGTATTGTCAAAATTCTTCAGTTCCTCAAAAGTTTGAGAAGCGTTAGTTGAGTTAGTCACAAATAACCAGTACGCATCTCCAAGCATAACGACGAGCACTAATCCAACACGATGCGTAAATATTGCCAATAGCACAAAAATTCACATCTCGATTTCCCGACTCGAGCTCCTTCACAGTACGGCAGCGTTTCACCAAATCCCGTCCATTCGAAATTTGTGAGAGCGAGGCGTCAAAATTCAACCGGTACCTTGTATCAACCTTAATCGATTCCTCAGATAATAGGCTAGCACCATTCAATAATAAATTATTCGCAGACGAAATTTCACGACTCAAATCAACTTCGCAGTTTACTAACTTAAATCATTTTTCGCCTTCACCTTAAAGTTCAGCCTGCGAGTTATCATCAATTACATGGCATAAAACGTCACTTATCCGCCCACGGCTTTCCTCTTCAGTAACACCTTTCAAATTCCCAGGTAAGTATTCTGACGAGCCTTGAGCTCGATATGAGCCGTCATTCGACATCCAATATCTCAGATCCTGTCTACCAACTCTATGTGCCTTCACTGTCGACTCCTTCTGCCAAGCTCTCCCTGAGCTTCCCGGATTCCATTCACCAAAAAGAGTAATCGCGTTTAGCTGTACCAACTCTCCTGGATCCACGATTTAAAGGAATCCACATTGACGGATCCAACAGACGAAAAATTGACGCGTAATATTAAAGATGCTCAAGGTTATTAGAGACGGGTTTCCTCCTGATTTGATTTGGGTAGTGAAATCTTTTGTTATCAAAAAGTTCTAGGAATCTAAAATTGGCGAAAATTTGTCTACGATCCGTAAGGTAAAGGCCGATGTTCCACAAGGTTCTGTCCTTGGGCCTGTTCTGTGTAATTATTAAAAATTCAATACATCTACTTAATTGTAAACATTTTTAAAATGTCTCTTCATCTTAATGAATGCCAAAACTGTAAGCACAAAAAATTGATTCCCAGAAATGAAAAAAAAAGAGGAATTTTTTTTTGTTTGATAGGTCATTTAACATTGTTTTTACTTTCTTATACATAGTATAAGGAAATATTGTAATCACGAAAAATTTCGATCTCGAGATTTTCACTGATCTTCACGTTTTCTGGTACCTAGATTACCAAAAAGTGGTTTTTGGAAAATGTCTGTGTCTGTCAGTGTGTGTGTGTGTGTCCACGATAGCGTCCAAACGGATAAAGCTATCGAAACCAAACTTTAGTTCTGATCAGTTTTCTGATAATCTTCCTCGGGAGGTCTGATTAGTTTTCCAGTGGAATCGGTGAACCGGAAGTATCAGTTTACTCTAGCGCCAAAATATAAATTTTGAAATATCTCGTTAACCATTGCGTTTATGAAAATTTTGAAGGGATTGAAAAATGTTACAATTACAATTTTAAACAACTTTTGCTAAGAAAATTTTTCAAAATTCCAACCGAAAGTACCAGTTCTACTCTTGCCAAAATCCACGTTTTTGCTAATACAGGCGAAATAAGACGGTATAGAGAAATTTGTAAAGTATACAAAAGTATTTAAAAGCTAATTTTAAACAACTTTTATTCACAAACTTTTCCAAAATTTCTATCGGAAATAGTCATTTTAGACAGTAGTTTAATTTTTTTCTGTATTTGGACCAGGACATTTACGTTTAACAAAGTCGGGTGGTGATCACACCTCATTTTTTACTAATGAATTTAAGTATCGAATACTGTGATATAGAATATCAATACCGAATAACTTTCAATACTCGATACTAGTATCGAATATTACCGTTCCTAGTATCGCCCATCACTAGTCGAAACTCAGCTATTCCTAAACAGGGTAAAAGTTATTAATTAAAAAATAAAAAATAAATAACTAATAATTAATAAAAAATAGAAAATAATAAATAATTAATAAAATGAAAATAAAAATAAAAAGCTGGCGTTTCGGATAGAGACTATCCTTGATCAAAGCAAAAAGGATAATTCTCTAAAGAAAAAGCATCTTTACTTTCATTTTCAGTTTCAATGAAAAACTATCGCAGATCACTGGGTGCGTTCGGAGAACAGCCACTGGTGAATTTCTCGAGAATCAGAGAATTCACGTATGTCTCGAAGGCCTCAGTGATATTGGTGGATTATCCAATATGGAGAATGTGAGCTCGTAATTTTCTCAAAATCATATGAATTGTGAGTTAAATGAGCAAATGTGAGACACCTACGGTGAGGGAGAGGAAAAAGAAAATACTCTGCTGTGTTTTGAAATGCAAAGAAAAATTTTTCAATGAAATTTCGTTTTAAATTTACGAGAAATAAAATAAAATGAAATAAAAATGTGGAATACTGAAACACTAGTTGTACGAAATTAAAATGAAAAAAATAATAATTTAGCAAAATAAAGATAAATTATGAGCATATCTTGTTCATGAAAAAGCCTATATTAATTTATTTTATCTAAATAAAGTATATATTTTAATAATTTACCTTACGAGATATTTTTTAAATATTTTACCATATATTGCTGTCATTTGCAAATTTTATTACAACTCAATCTGGTTTTAGTTTTACTCTAAATTTGATTGGTCGTCGCCATCCAACATCAATTTCACTTTTTCCACTAGTTTTTGGCGGGAGAGAAAAGTGGAAAGAAAAACGAGGAAAAAGTGAATTCTCCGGGCAATCCCGAACGAAATGAATTCACTGGTGGTGGTTTCTCGAACGACAAAGAGGAAATAGAGGAAAAAGCGGCTGTTCTCAGAACGCAGCCGCGGTCGGCCTTAGTCATTCCATAGCCCCCTTACTATCTAGGGGGCTATGGTCATTCAACTCCCGCCATTTTCCATTGTTTACAGAAGCTAGGGAATTCAGATCACGCTAGGAGCCGCAGAGGTCGCAATGGACTTTCTGCGATCTATGCGCACGTAGCGTGATCTGAATTTCATAACTTGTATACTTACATGTATTTAGTTGATACCCAAAATTAATAGTGAGCTATGTAATGCATTCAATATTTGGTTTATCAATTATTTATTTAAAATTTTGTAGAAAACATTAATTTCAGCAGTATTATGTCAATAATTCCGGCTGCATTGAAACTGAAAATGAAACTAAAATTTCAAACTCACGATAGGGCGGCAGTGCATGCGTTTTTAGTCCGATTGTACATACAGCGCCGTTTTTCAAAGGAGTTCCCGCCCTATCGGGAGCTAGAAACTTCAGCTTCATTTTTCAGTTTCAATGCAGCCGGAATTATTGACATCCTTAGAGCCTTACTTTAGTTAAAGCACTGTATAAAGAAAGTATGGACAATTCATTGTTGCAGGCAGCCATTTTGACTCCTATTTCATATCATGATTGGTCGTGTTTTGCAGTAAATTCATACTTCAGAAGCACATTTCTCTCTAACGTTTGTCAAAAAGGAGGTGTTCGATCTGCAAGTTTGAATTTATTGCAAAACAAGAAACAATCATCATAGAAAACAGGAATGAAATAGGAGTCAAAATGGCTGCCTGCAACAATGATTGTCCATACTTTCTTTATACAGTGCTTTAACTTTAGTGCGATCTATGCGGCACCTGTCGCGATCTGTTTTCCTTAGCTTCTCGAAACAATGGAAAATGGCCGAAGCTCGATGACCATGTATATCTACTGACCCTGCTCCTTAGAGCCAAGATAATGCGCAACTAACTCACCTGTTTATTTCACGCATAAGATTGTATTCTACATGAAACTCCATCGCCACCTTTTGCTCAAAAATGTAACTAATATAAAAAAATACTTTTTTTTATTAACCAAATTTTTGCGGGAAACGCCCCGGTTGTGAGCATTTCTGTGCAAACCGCATAGTTTTATTATAAATACGAGGGTTGCCCAGAAAGTAATGCACCACAATTTTTTTCAACAATTATTTATTGAATACAATGAAACTTATACACCCGAAAGAAAGACGTTTCTTCTACACTCCCTATTTTTCCACAATCTCCATCCCGTTCTATGTCCTTTCTCCAGCGAGAGACAAGGGCGTGTATGCCCTGTCGGTATCAGTCCTTGTTCTGTTCACGCAGCCATGTCTTCACTGTGCGAATTACCTCTGCATCATCCTCAAAATGTCTTCCATGAATGGCATTCTTCAATGGCCCAAACAAGTGAAAGTCTGAGGGCGCTAGGTCAGAGCTGTAGGGTGGATGGGGTGGGACCCGGATGGGGTAACACTGTCCAATCCTGTTTCGTGATGTGTTCCGACCGCGGCAAATCTTGGAGCTCCACCGAACTGCTTTCTGATGGCCTCACCCTCTGTGCCCACCGACTAACCGCACTTCTGTCGACTGCTGATGCTCCATAAACTGCACATAAACGTTTGTTTCCAACCGTTTCTTGCTCCGCAGTGAGAAATTCAATGACGACACGCTGCGTGTAACGTACATCACTTACAGACGCCATATTGTTGCATTGCTGCTCGTATGCTATCTGTCGGAAGAGACGGAAACTTTGCGCGCGCACTCCGAAAAATTCAAAGAATGCGTATCTCAAGTTTCGCATTCGTACCATTATTGGGGACGGAGAAAAAAATTATGGTGCATTATTTTCTGGACTACCCTCGTAGTTTAATAATTATAAGATTTTAAAAAGTCTACTGACTTTTGATCACCCGGTACTTAATTGGCAGGCAACCTGGCAAAGTATATAATGTCTAGGCAATAACAATTATTTCATACTTTGACATTCGATTTTAGCCATTCTACACATTTCCTAGGCATTCTATAGATCGCCGGATTTCACAGATTGACGGTAACATATACACTCTTTGAAACGTTATAGCTCACCAACAAAATGAAATAGAAATATAAGGTTTGTTGTGTATGATCCAGACGGCGCTGGAAAAGCATAGCAACACGTTCACTGTTGTTCATTTGTTTATAAATCAAAATGGCGATGAGACTTTCACTATGACGAAGAGGAAGTGCTACGGAGTTCTCGCCTCGATCTCCCGATTTAACCCCTCTCGACTTCTACCTTTGGGGAACTTTAAAGAACACGCTACAAACCCACAAATACTGACGGAATTAATAGATCAGATTGAACATTCCATCAATGATATTCTATTAGCTACAATCCAGTTGGTATGTCGCTCTGTTCGACGTCGGTGTTGGGAGTGTACTCTGGCAGAAGGTGGACATTTTGATTATATACGGGCTTAAGGAAGTTTAAAGAATAAAATACAACAAACCTTATATTTCTATCTCATTTCGTTGCTAAATTATAACGTTTCAAAGAGTGTATACTTCAATTTGGGACACTCTGCATTAAGAATAAATTCAAAGAAAATAAAGATGGGTGGAGAGTTAAGTTTTTAAGTAGACAACTTCCGTCTGGTTTCAAAAGGTTCCTAAGGGAAATCTAATCCGACTTGGTCGAATGGTGTGAGTATATATAAAGTTCAAACAAACATTGTTATGTACAAGTTATTATAATTATTAATATCATTATACATTGTTTTATATAGTTTTTTATATCTTAATGATAATTTTTATTAAATTGTAATATATAAATAGATTTACATAAATATATAGGAATATATATATTATAGAACATTTAAAAATGGAGGGGGTTATTTAAAAATATTTATACATCGAAGTATCTAAATAAAATTAAAACATTGAAAATATTATAAAATCGGAATGTTAGTTAAATCATATTTTTGGAACATAAATCGAGTAAAACAAATTTGATGTCGTCTAGGACGAATGGGCCAACTGTGGTTACACTTTCTCGTCAGTGCGTATACGTTTCCAACGTTTTCTGGGTGGCATGATTTCTAAAAATGCAGAGAAAATAAAAAAAAATAAATAAAAAAAAACTTTAAACAATTTTATTAATATATTATAATAGAAACTATTTTATAATAGCGGTAATATAAAAGTAGACAAATTATTTTGCCACCATATAAAATCGGAAGTCTATAAAATGACGAAGTCGTGAAAACAGAACTAGCAAATGATTAAAAAATTGTCAATACAAATACAACAAATGACTCTCCCTGCAACAATGATGAGTGTACAAATGTTTTGTGAAAAGCTGCTCCCATGTAATTGAGTATCATTTGTACCGGTTAATAATGCGGGTTTTTTTCAATCGATTTGATATGTATGGTATTTTGTTGTATTGAAAACAAGCTTCAAGACTTCGTATCAAATTACCTTACATCATATATATTTTTACGCTTAAAAAGTTTGGAAGTTCATGCCAAAAAAGAACATATGCACAAAGTGTTAATTCATATGGTGAACATGCTCCATCTCCACTTGGCATCGCAGTTTCTCCCATCGATGGGATAAAAGCATCTTGGTTCGACGGGATCAGGATGGTGTGGTAGTTTCTGAGCTTCTAAACGCAGGTGAAACCGTCAGTAGTCATTGCTACTGACAACAAATAGGCCTACTGGTAATCAATTTGAACCGTGCTTTGATCGTCAATCGACCAGAATGGGCTAGAAAAACAGCAAAGTAATATTATGTTGTCAGTTTTTTCAGTTCAATGCACGTTAAAAGCTCTTGCCTGGGAAGTATTAATCCATCCACCTTATTCACTAGATCTTGCTCCTTCAGATGCCCACTTGTTCCGATCGATGACTAGCGCACTTTCTGAGTAGCACTTCAAAACGTGCGAAGTTGAAAGATGGTTTGCCTCAAAACAAGAAAAGTTTTATTGGGATGGATTCTACAAATTAATCATCTGAAAGATCAGGGCTAGCGATGGACATTACTTTGAATAAAGCACTTTTGATGTTTCACTCGAAATCATAGCGTTTTCTTTAATTATAAAATTCGCATTATTAGCCGATACACTTAGTATACTATTAGCCCCAAGCGAGGCTTCACAAGGGATTTGTGTGATTTGAAGTCAGGGCCACCTATCTTCGGGTGAGAATTGGAGTGTTCTATGTCAATTTTGCCAAAAAACGCAATTAGTGTTCTGTTATTTTATTAGGTAATTTCTTCTATTTCCAACGATATTATAACGAGGATAAAGCCTTTTTAGTAAAATACACGCAAAATTATTTTGTTCTATCTCCTGAACTTGCTGCCTATTCACTTTTGAACTGTTCTATGTCCGTACGCCAATAGGGAGTGCAAGTGACTACGTCATAGCTGACGTCATTTGCGCGATGAAGGGGCCGAGAGCCTAGAAAATGGGATCGTTGGTTCCAAACATTGGAAGCATGCAAAATACGTACTAGAAGATGATCTAGAAGATACTGGTAGGTGATCTGTATTTCCACTCAACAACAGTAAACGAATTCTATAATGCACTTCACAAGGTGATGGTTGGTCATAGAAACATCCTATACCACGAACTCGCGAGAAGAAATTCTCCAGACAGTCTTGACTGAGACGTGCAGTTAAAATATATGTAGCACCTACTTTTTTCATATCTTTGAAAAGTTCAAGCAGCGATGAAATTGATATTAAAAATCCGTTCTGAAATGGATGTAGCCCTTTCTTCTTTCCAAATCTCATCGTTCTAATTTCATCAACAAATCTTTTCAGAGTGTTTTCTTGGGATGGATTCTTATTACCGTATCCACTTCGTGTTGTGATCTATAGGAATCCGAGAATTCAAAACATCCACTCTTGTCATTTACTAGATGAAAAAAAAGAGTGATTCACGACGTTTGTTCATAATCTTATGTAATGCAACTGAAAACAATTGTGCTGCTAATCTAACATTTTGTCAAGCTCGACCAGTAATGACAAGATTCGACTGTGAAATGTGATGTATTTCCGACAATTCATTAGGTGATGCTTGCAAGAGTTCAAAAACTAAAAATCTTTGTTCAAAATGCACCCGTTACTTAAAGTGACTCCATCATCCAAAAAATGGTTCCTGAGCAGCTTTAGCAGATGAGGAACGTCAAAAAATACCCGAACTTTTCGATTTTTATCAAAGGGATTCCAGAAAAAGGTTTTTCCAGGATGAACATTCAATTGTCTCCAAACATGCTGATTTTTCCAACCCATATCACAAGTGGTTGCCACAACTTCTACTTTTACTATAATTTCATGTAGAAGCTAAGAAGACATTGTTTTATCAAAATCATAATAAATTACTTGCTTCCAGTTTTTAAAAAGCCCTCGGATCATCACAACTAGAACATCCTTACATTTTCCCATGGCTTTTTCGTCTATTCTGTCAAAACAATATCGTCCGTCGACGGACATGTCGTCAAACACTATGATGCAATGTTTACCAAAATCGTTTGTTGCATGTGACTTCAACAAGGGAAGTATCTCGTTAAGTAATCCAGGGCTGCATTTAAATGTTTTTGTCCAACGATTGATAGCGGACAATGCTGGCAAAGGGAAGCAGTGTTCTTTCAAGTAATTTTAAGCTCGCTGAGACACAAGTGATCTAACTGTCACAGCTTTAGAAATGTCTTCAGCTGCCCAGTGTACAGTTTTCCCCCTTTTCTTTGTGACGAACTTAAGCTGACCTTTTGTAAAGAATTTACTTAAACCGACAAGAATCTCTTTGTTTATTCGTTTATTGCTATTTTTAGGATTTTTTTTCTTTTTCGTAGTTTGCTTCACTGCAAACTTCTTACGAACAATTTGCAGTCTTTTTCTCATTGTGGCTACTGCTTCAAGATCTTTTTTTCTAATCCATCAATGATCTTATTTTTTTCACTAATCTCTAACAACAATTTCTTAACTTCAAGTTCTTTTTCTTTTACTTCCTTGATGTTTTCAACTGGCGGTGTGTTTGTTGCTTGACTTAAATTACGCTTAATTGGTGATAGTTTTGCAATTCTTTCTTTGGCTCTTTAAAATCTCACGCTTATCATAACGTTTATGTCGATTTGATAGTTTAGGTGATGTTGTCGATGGTATATGCGTTACGTTTTCTCCGTACGTACATCATCACTAACTACGTACATGGAAAAATTTCGTGGAGATTCCTTGAGTATTTTCCGAAAGGACAAACGTTCCAACGGACTCCGATTTAAGCCGAGATGGATTAAGACATAAAATACCGTTATATAATTTATAAATTAATATTAGAACACTTTTTAATCACTTTTAATCACTTAACGAAAGAATGCCATCGTTCGCGGATCTTTCTTTCTTTTGGAAAATAATAAATGTGTAAATCGCTGTTTTGGCTCCTCCTTGAGCACTGAAGAACTCAACAATTTCACATCTTATAAGTGTTATAAATACTGGGTTTATACAAAGGGATTTTATTCCATCTCTACGTTGGAATCAATGTTAAATCCCGGAGCGAGAAGACTTGTTTGGAACCAATACGATGCACGTGATTGAAGAGCACCCAGGATTGACGTCACACTGACTTCCTATAGAGGAGAGGCACATGACTTCAGAATTATAGCTGCCCCATCTATTCATAAAATCAAAAGCTTTTTGGAGAGGCAAATGAAATGGCGCTTCTATATACGTTTGAGCAAATTTTGGCGTCTCTTTTTATTAAAACAAAAATCGGTGTATTTTTTTCTCAAATTAATAAATCATATTCATAGTCTCAACGTTTTGTATTATTATGGTAAATATGAATGAGGTAGGTTTAGTTTTAAACAATACTTACTGACTTTTAGCTTACGCATTTCTGCATTTCGCTTCATCAACAGAGCTATTAAGAGCGGTTGTTTTGTCACTTGCTGGTGCACGTGACACCACTGTAACGTCACTTGATGACGTCGGTGTCGCCCATAGAGATAGATATATACCAGAGGTGGAAACTCAATGCTAAATCAAGGGACTTGGGATCAAGTGCTCGCCAGGGCGGCGCTTCGATTCCCTTGAAGAATATGCAGATGACGTTGTTGCTTAATACGGCATTTCCAACGTTCAGTGTCCTTAAACAGAGCGCGCGTTTCATATTAAATTTTAATTTTCACACTATTCTTCTTTTACTCCTGGAGATTGCTCTTTAAATAATATTATTATTATTATTATTATTATTATTATTATTATTATTAATAATAATAATAATAATAATAAATTTTAAAATGAAAAAAAATTATGCCCTGCTACACCTTTGTCTTTTTTTAATTTTATGAATCCTTATTTTTTTATTTCACTTTTTAAACCAAAAAAGGAATACTCTTTTTTAAAGTAAAAACAAGAATGGATGAAGGGGGGTAAAAATATAAAAAAAATTTTTGTTTTAATATTTCATTTTATTTTTAGTAATTTTAGGAGGACAAACGAGTAATAAGTCAAAGTAGTAAATTAACTGTTGTAGATTATATTATAAAAACAAATTGTTTGAAATTTTTGAAATTTGAAATTTATTCGTCCAATAAACAAAGAGCCTAGATATGTATACTAAAAAATTTCACTTTTGTGAATTCATTATTTCTTTTATAAGGATAATTTCAAAACTCTTTTGGCATACTTTAATTTTTTTTTTGTGCATATTGTTTGTTTAACGTTTTTAAATACTCTTCTAATCTCATTTTTACATTTTTAATTTTGATATTTGGAAATACAATTCAGCATGAAAATGAGAACAATATAGTGATTGCCAAGAAATAATTGGATGGATTTCTTGCAAAAGTTTTTCTGCCTTCAACTGTCAACCGAGAAGTAAAACACTCTTTAAATTATATGATTTATAGGGTTGTTTTAATAGTCAAAGTGTTGGTGAAATGATTTTTTTTTCTGAGCAGCCGTTTCAGAAGTTGATACAGAAATGATGGAATTCTTTGTCACTCAATTATTGAGAAGATCTCTTCATCTGAAGATGTTATTTTCAAACAGGATAAAGTACCAGCTTATACGTCCAAAAGAAATCGGAAAAGAGAAATAATTGTCCTGAAATGGCCAAGAAATTTGCCTGCCATGAATCTAATCGAAAATCTATGGGCAATCATGATTAATAGAATACAGAAACCGTTGACAAAGAACATAAAAAGATCTCACTGAATGCATCCAAAGTGTTAGACATATATTACACAGGAACTTTGCCCTGACCTGACCAATATCATCGCCCAAAAGAATTGGGACTGTTATTACGGCAAAAGATGATTCTACTATATGGTAAAATCATTTATGTATATAAAAAAATAAGATATTACCGATTTACCAATGCGTGAAATTAGTTTTATTTGCGCTGACGCATTTTGTAACAAAGCAGTGATTAAATTAAATTATTATTTTACTGATTTTTTTATTAATTTGTGCATATAATTATTTCACTTTATTTATTTATTTAGCCTAATTTATTTAATTAATTAATTATTAACTTTATTTTATTTTGTTTTAATTTATTGTATATGTTTATCATTTAATTAATCTATTCTTATTATTTTATATTTTAATTAAATTTTAGCTATGTTTTATTTATTTAATTTATTTTCATCAAATTCCATCATAAATATTTTATTTTATTTACTCATTTATATTTATAACTTTGTCATTAAAACGCCAAAATGCAGAAAACATTAGTAAGCAGTCTTCATAGCGCCGCCATCTTAGTTTGACAAAAAAAGCTATGAGTTTCACCCCCCTGGTGTCGCCCCTCTCGAGGCCAACGAGAGACAGGTCAGGGGCGCGTTCTTCGACATTGTCCTAAAACGAAACGATCTGACGTCAGAGATGGTCCTTCGTCTTCAATACTCGCTGGCTGTGTTGGTGAAGTTACAACGATTAAACGTCATTATTTAAGTCTACATCGTTGATAGCGTTGTTGAATCTGCAAACGAAGACAGCAGTCGTCCGTTCGTCGAGAAAACGAATGCATGAATCTTCCAACTGATTTCATCGTTTTTTTTTTAAGTAAAGGTCCTTTACAGGACCACATTTCTATTCGAAAGAGATTGTCAAAATAAAAATGTAATCTAAAACATAAAAATGCCTGCAGCAATTATTCATTTATGCTACTTTACAGTGTTTAAACTATAAAATATTTATGGAAAGTAATAATTTGTAATAAAACTTTATTAACCTAAACAAAAATTAGTTCCTGAATTGCACATATTCATTTATAGTTTTCATAAATTGAAATTTTGAAATACCTTACAATTTTTTAGTACCTTTGTTTTGTTTTTGTTGTTTTTTTTTGTTCCTTCTGCCAGAGTTTTATAGGTAATTTTTGTTCAGTTAATAAAGTTTTATTCTAGTTATTATAAAATATTTAACCAAGCAAATTGTCACAAAGCCAATAGAAATATTTTAGATTTAGCGATTCAATTATTTCAAGAAATAAATTCCAAAAGTGTTCTGTGTGAAATGAAATAAGGCGATAATGTGTATTGATATATGAATTTTATTTAACAAATTTATTTCATCTACACTATATATTTTATGCAGCTTTTTGCGACTGCATTATTTATTTATTTATTTTTCAAAATGCAACTTACAGAATTAAAAATGTATCTTGCATAAATAAAATACATTCTATCGAATTAAAAATGCATTTTGCGGAATTAAAATATGTAATTTGAAAATGTATATTCCGACATTAAATTTCAGGTTGTAAAATACAATTTTTTGCGAATTCTTAAATGGATTCCTCAAATTTAAAAATGCTGTTTGCAAATTAAAAATGCATTTTGCAGAATTAAAAATGCATTTTTTAGAATAATTTTGCAGAATTAAATGCAAATTTTTGGAATAATTTTCCCAAATAAAAAATAGATTCTGACATTAAAATTCAGCTTGTGAATTAGCTTTTTACGAATTCTTAAATGGATTTTCCAAAATAAAAAAAATGCAGTTTGCAGAAATAAAAATGCATCTTGTGAAACAAAACATATTTTGCAAAATAAAAAGACCGGCTTGTGGAATTTTCAAATCCTAAGAGTGAAGGGGAGAATTGTGTATAGAAAGAATAAGAAATTGGGAGGAATACTTCTTATCCCATTGGGTTAATTTCCATTTTATGATCCCAGTTTCCACCCTGTTGTTTACCCTCAATTTTATCCCTAACATTTATAGTCCCCAGTTTTATAGCAAATACTCCCTTTTTTGGCCCCATTTGTTATCTTCTGTTTAAACTCGCTTTTTAACAATTTTTATCTCCCACTATTAATCCTACATTTTACTTTCCATTTTTCTCAGTCTATTGCTAAGAAAAGAATTCGTTTTTTTATTTCCAATTTATATTCCCTTCATTTAAGAAAATTGGCCTATTAAAGCGGAATTAAAAGTGGGATAAAAAAGGGACTAAAGTAGAAGCTGCAAGTTACTAAAGTAGAAGCTGCAAGTAACTAAAGTAGAAGCTGCAAGTAACTAAAGTAGAAGCTGCAAGGGACTAAAGGGACTGGAGCTTAAAAAGTCGAGGATAAGTAACATCAAAAGGTGGGGATTAAAAAATGAGTAAGAAGTATCCTTCCCTATTTTTTATTTTTTTATCCACTTTTTACCCCCTTTTAATAGCTCAAATAGTCCCAATGGGGTCGGAATTGTGGGGGTGGCAGTCACTTGGTCTTTAGAACTATGGTAACATATGGCATGCCATATATCATTCGATCGGAAATGATGAGAAACGAAAGAAGATAGAGCTCTTTTACACTTTATAAATACTACGTTCGAGAAAATCAATTTTTCGATTTAAAAAATTGGGGAGGAGGTTAAAAAGTGAGATAAAAGGGTGAAAATAGATGATCTCAGGGCTTCCTCTACTTTCCTATACCTTCCTCGGGATGTTTAACTTCTTGTTTTAGTTTTGAAAGTATATTTTGTACTTTGCAAGATACATGTTTTATTTCACAAGTTGCATTTTTAGTTTTGCAAACAGCATTTTTAAATCTGAAGAATCCATTTAAGATTACGCAAAAAGTTGCATTTTACAACCTGAAATTTAATGTCCGAATATAAATTTATTTTTTTGCAAATGCATTTTTAATTCGATAGAATGAACTTCATTTCACCAAAATACATTTTTAATTTTGACATGCAGTCGCAAAAAGCTGCATAAAATGTACAGTGTAGATGAAATAAATTTATTATCGCCTTATTTTTTTCATACAGAACACTTTCGGAATTTATTTCTTGAAATAATTGAATCGCTAAAGCTAAAATATTTATATTGGCTTTGTGACAATTTGCTTGGTTAAATATTTTATAATAATTAGTAAATAAACTTTATTACTTTATGAAAATTACCTAGGTTATAAAACACTGGCAGAAAGAACAAAGGAAAAAAAAAACCAATGGAACCCTTACAAATTGGAAGTTATTTCAAAACTTCAATTTATGTACAAAAAAACTATAAGTGAATATATACAATTCAGAAACTAATTTTTGCTAAGGTTAATAAATTTTATTACAAATTATTACTTTTATACGTTGTCCTTCCATAAATATTTTATACTTTAAACACTGTAAAGTAGCATAAATAAATAATTGCTGCAGGCATTTTTGTGTTTTAGATTAAGTTTTTATTTTGACAATCTCTTTCGTAAAGAAATGTGGCCCTATAAAGACGAACGGATGACTGCTGTCTTCGTTTGCAGATTCAACAATGCTATCACAGCCAGCGAGTAACGAAGACGTCAGATCGTTTCGTTTTAGGACAATGTCGAAGAACGCGCCCCTGGGCATTCAAAAGTCACATGATCATCGGGGTCCGGGCAACAATTCATCCTTCATTGTCTCAATCTTGGATTTTAACAATCAGTATTTTTTCGTTTGTTGGAAACAATGAAGGATGGATTGTTGCCCGGACGCATATTACCTACCTTTACTTTGCTAGAGTTCATTGAAACTCATGCGCTCACCTGATTGGCTGCTTCTCTCAACATCTATGCTTGAGACGAAGGTTGCTAATCCTAATGCATTAGGTTTCCTTAGTTTTAATCACAGATGGTATATAACTTTGATTCTATTCTTTTGTATAGAAGCAGATGTCGGCTTTTTCAGAAGATAAACTTCCAACTGCATTTTTAAATGTGTTTGAAAGTGTTTCGGCGCCGACGAAGGCAGCTAAGCCTAATGTACTTGGTTTCATTGGTTTTAAGCACAGATAGTTTATAGATTTGATTCTATTCTTTTATGTAGAAACAGATGTCTGGTTTTTCAGTAGTTTTTTTTTTCTTTGAGGGAAGTGAGTATAAAAAAAATAAGAATAACTATATACACGTTTTTAGAAAAAAAATTGAAAGTAAAAACATCAATCAAATTGAATTTGTTTTGAAAAGGCGAATTTTTTTAATCGCAAAATAATGTAACTTGTAAACTTCTATTTCTTTGTAATCAGATTCTAATAAGATACCCCTGTATTCTTCAATAAAACTTTAATTCAAGTTACTTTATTTTCAGGAAGAACTGGGGAATTTCACATTTTTAAAAAGCAATTTGTATATTTCTTATACAAATCATTTCCGAAACTTTTAAAAAACTTTATCTTTCATAAATAAATAAACTTTCAAAAGGTCAGACGCGTAATAATTCAGTTTCAAAAACATAAACGGCGGATGTCATATATATTCTATCTAAAACAAATTCAATATGCAATGATACGAAATAATTTGACATAAAAATGAGATTTTGGTAATAAAACACTTCGATTTAAAAAAGGTTTCCTTAATGCCTATTCACATGCATTGAACGAATAATAAACAGAACACGAAATTCATCAGTGCCAGTGAAGTAAAATCATGTAGGATTCAATCGCATTTAAAAACACTGCTGCAAATTTAGTTTGCTTTATAAAACAGGCATCTGTTTCAACGCTAGTTATCCACAACACAGGCTAGTTATCTTCTGAAAAAGCTGACATCTGTTTCTATACAAAAGAATAGAATCAAAGTTATATACTATCTGTGATCAAACTAAGGAAACCAAGTGCATTAGGATTAACAACCTTCGTCTCAGGCATAGATGCTGAGAGAAGCAACCAATCAGGAGAGCGCATGAGTCTCAATGAACTCTAGCAAAGTAAAGGTAGGTAATATGCTGCCCGCATCCCTATGATCATGTGACTTTTGAGTGCCCTGGCCTGTCTCTCGTTGGCCTCGCGCCCCTCCATCCAATTGCGGCCTTATGAACACGTGAACCAAGATGGCAGCGCACACTGTACACTGGTAAAGGTGGACTGTGTACGATGGCTATCAAGGGGCAACTAAGGGGTATTTGTTAGTGATCGTTCCCTTTGTTATTTGTGACATTCTCAACCGGAAGCATTCACCGATTTTTTTTACTAATGAACTCAGCCTGTTTTGCCTAAGTTGTCGACTGGCGAAAATGCAAGTCGAAAATTCGAAAGCGTTCGAACACTAGAGCACCAACAGACGGACGCACATTGTGAAAACAAAAGTACCTATCAATCCTAATAAAAAGGGAAAGATAATTTAAACAAAAAATAAAGAAGATCAAATAAGTTATCTGGAGCTCAAAACATTGATTCGGGATGCTGAAATTTAATTTGCACTAAAGCGGATTTCACAAATTCCTTGCGGCGTGCGTTTCTGGGAGTGCCGCATCCCGAACTATTTCCCAATTAAACTCGAACGGCGCGGTTAGGGCGAAAGCTCATAACGAATTTTGAGCAGGTATTTTAGGCCATTGGAAATTTTGGGCACTATAGTACTTGGATGCTATTCTAGTAAGGAATGGAGTCTGTCTGGCCGTATGGGGTCTCGTCCCTACTGCGCAATATGCAAGTGTTGCAAAAAATTATGGCCAGAAAAAATATTTTTAGGCCCGCTGAAATTTAAATGATGTATTTATTGAATATATTTAAGACTATTGACAAAAAGCCAGACAAAAATAATGGTTTTAAACAATCGCCAGACGTAAAGAAAAACGTTATGGGTAAACGGGACTCCCATTACGGGAGAGAGAGTGAGGACGTTTATCGGCTGCTGTCGGAGGCCCAGCGTGCTCTGCCATGATTGGCTGTTAGGGAGATCACGTGACTCGGTAAACAAGTTTCAAATGCTAGTTCGTAGGTGGAACATTTGGAGTAATTACTTTCCACACTAATTTAATAAAAATTCCATTGCTCTAAATATAATTAAAATTATAGGTACTGAAAATTAAAATTCTACAGAATTTTTAAGAAATAAAAAAACTTCATTATACATATTCGAGAAGTTTTTATAGATAGCGTTACTGCTTCCATGTCCGCAGTGACGCAATTGGTTGGCGCGTCTGCACGGTGAGCAGAAGGTTCCTGTTCGAATTCAGGCTGTGTAATTTTCTCTCCTATTTTCATCAATAACTTTACTTCTACCGATTATCTATGTATTTAGTAATAAGTTAATTTCTTCAGCGCAACTTGGATTCTCATCAAAACACGGTATTGAAACAGATTGTTAGGAATTGTTTGAATATATCAGATATAACCTCAAATATAATAGATAATAAATACGTAGTCTCTGTATTTCTAGACTTTTCAAAGGCCTTTGATTACATCCCACTGCATCTTTTAGTATACTTATTTACTTACTTACTTACTTTTCAAACCCGCTTATCCGTTAAGGTCGCGGGGGCAGCAGCCCTATGGAGGATCTCCAGAGATCGCGATCTTCCGCCATCAGGCGCATGTCCTCCGTGATAATATCCAAGCGACTCAAACCCAGATTCTCCATGTAGTCTAGCCACCTGGTTCTAGGCGACCCCTTGGTCTCTTACCTACCTATACCTCGTCCAACAAGAGAAAAACAGGGTGTGTCACAGGAAGTTTCAGATTAGCCAATCAGAGAAAGGGGGCCTCATGCGCTTACTCACTTCTGTCTCATGTCTCATTGAAGAAGCGCTTTATAATATTACAGCAGAAGCTTTAATATTATTCAGTTGCTTTGCTTTAATTATAATTAAAATAATTGTACACTTCATAAAATTGTCTTTTAACTCAATTTTCTATATATAGTTTACTTATTTTAAGGTAATAACGTGCAGTCTGTTTAACCATCATTTTTTTTTTAAATATTTATACATTCTAATGACATGTTTTTTGTTTTTTTTTAAAGAAATATAAGGTTTTATTAAAGATGCTATCTTATTTTTTATTTTTTTAATAAAATACAGTTTTATGATACGTTTTCCATTACAGTTAACGATATCTCTTTCGTTTATTTGCTGGCCAAGAGAATGGCCTTTGAATGTATAGTCTTGAAAAAGACTTTTTGAATTATATCTAAATTCAGGCTAAGGAGATTGTGGTAGAACGTTAATGTCATTCCACTCTTCTTCTTCTTCACTGTTGGTGTCTTCTCCATTAACATGAATTATTAAAGGCTCCACTTGATCTTCAATCAAACAGTCCGTTTCCCAATATCATTCTTCCACACGCAAAACGTGTTCTATCGCTTTTCTCCAATTTTCAGGAGTTACATTATCAATTGCCGTTCTCGTTAGTTTTTCAACATCAGCAATCTTGAAAGTTGTATTCTTCTTCTGTATATATTCTTTTACCTGTGCCCAAATAAGTTCAATGGGATTGAGATCACAGTGATAAGGATGTAGTCTTATCACTAAGTGGCCGGCATCGCTAGCCAGTTCATCTATAACATAGCGCTTTGCTGTTTTGTGTTGTTTGATAACATCGTACAGCTCACCTGTTGACATTTTTGCTTCGGTAGGTATTCCTCGTAGGGCCAACCACTCTATCATATCCGATTTCCTTGTATTGCTGCACGGCGCTTTGGCCTTCTCCACCGAGTGATATGGGGCATTATCCATGACGATTACTGAATTTTTCGGAATATTTGGCAGCAGTTTTGTTCTAAACCATTCATGAAAACAATCCCCATTCATTTCGTCATGGTAATCTGCGGATTTATTTTTTGACCGAAATAATAAACCGCAGTCGTTCACAAACCCTTTATCGCTTCCAGCATGCAAAAGAATGAGACGGGAGCCTTTACCCGTAGGAATGAAACGCCCGCGGTAGGGTTCCGAGCTCCCTGGTTGAGCACAGCTTTTCCCGTCGTGATGCCACTGTCTTTCACGGCCATGGTGTGCATTAGCCCACGTTTCATCCAGATATATGAAAGTACGTGTGGGGTCCCTGCGTAGCATTTGTACTTGCCTTAAAAAACGACGTCGTTGTGCGATAACATCTGTCCGCTCGATGTAAAATTGACGGTGGTTGATTTTGCCATACTTCATATGCAATTTATCATGCATAATGGTGGCGAAGGAAGTTCTCGATCCGACGTAGTCAGTTTTTTCTCTAAATTTCTGGTACACATTTTTCAGAGTAGGATAATTACCTTCTGAGTGTATTTCGGATACACATGCTCGTGCAATCGAGAGGTCAAAGTCATCCAGATTCGTTGTTCGAGATTCCCTGGGCCTTTTCTTTCCAGGAGTCGAAAAGTGAGGAGAGGGGGTGGTAGCTTCGCATGAAGACGCTTCGTTTCCTTCTTGAACAATTGTTCGAACGCAAGAAAAAGAAACTTGCGTTGCCTTGGAAGTTTCTTTTATCAAGGCAGATGAGCTTTTAAAACACTGTTTTCCTTTTAAGTAGCAAAATACGTTCCACACAATCTCCCTAGCCTGGCTGTGAATAGTTTTTCCTTGTTTGGCTGAAGAGCTGTTGCACGGCGATGCCATTACAAATTGACTTGTGTAGCCGCTGAAGGAGAGATCCCACAAAGCATTGCGGATGAGTGAGTAGTCGATATCAGACCGGAAACACGCCCTGTTTTTTTCTTGTTGGACGAGGTTTAGGAAGGCCAGCTTGCGGCATCCGTATCACGTGGCCATACCAGCGCAACTGAGATCTCTCAATGCGGATAAGCAGCGGCTCAAAACCTTAAACTGTCACTCTATCTAGTAGGGTAATCAAAATATGCTTAATACTTACAATACTTTGAAAGTGTCATTTCGTAGCATGTTCATTTTTGCTTTTTAGTCTGTTTTATGTAATTTGGAAAAATTTCGTAATCACTTTTGTATGTGTGGTTAAGTATGATTTGAATATTCTTTAAGAAATTGTCTCTCTCTGCTTAGCTTGTCTATGTTGGCAATAAAAATATTGAATTTATTTATTAGTATTAGGATTGTTAATTAGTAACTAGATATTTGGTTTCTTAAAAACTGTTTATATATACCTATTATTATTATATTATTATTGATAGTATTACCAAGGGTATTATTAAAATTTTAAAAAGAAATAAAAATTTGCATATTTGACTGATAAAGAAAGTAATTTTATTCCTCTTGTATAGTTGTACCTTTTCCTAAACGGTACACAGATTTCCACCCTCACTAGGGGTTAAAGATGACAAGCTGTACCAAAATTTTTTTCATCAGTCGATTTTACATGACTTGAAGCCCCTGTGGTTAAATTTTCACCTCGTTTGGTCAACTATTTAAGGAGCTAGAGGTTTCAATCGCGTATATCAGATCCTAAATCAGTGCGACGACTATGCGTTTAGATTTGTTCATGGAGGGACTGAAACAAAAGATAGTGGTTAATAATGTAGAGACCTTTGCCATACAGGCGCCAGCTTTTGAGCGTGAATAACACCAGACAGCTAATCTCGGGTTGCTAGGTGCAATTTTAGAAGCGCTCAACAGCTGAGGTATGTTTTTTTGGCACTGTCTGGGGCCACTGAGGCACTGTCATTCTAGGATGATGTTTTCTGGGTTGGATATTCCAGGTGAACACGCGAGGATAGCTTCATGTTTATGGTGACGATTGTTAAAACGTCATAGCACGAGTTTGAAATGCACCTAGTTTAACAGCATGAAATGTGTAGGTTATGCTATCAATTTCATAAATGCCGAATTGAAACGTTGGTTACAATTTAAAAGTAATTAATTGGAAACAATCCCAGAGCTTGAAAAATCTTTAGAAAATGAAGACACTGGATTTATGGGGTCAAAGAAATCTTGAATTAGTATGTTAACAAATGCACAGTACTTTGACTATAATTACAGAAGGATTGGTTACCGAATTAAAGATGTACTTAAATTCAAAATTTTATCCCCAAATATTGATCCAATTGAATTCTGGAAAACAACAGCATTCCAAACACCTGTTCTTGAAAATTTTGAAATGAAATATCAAACTTTTCCAGCTATAGAAGTTCCCTTAGAAAGGTTATTTTCTAAAGTTGGATTTGTATTACATAAAAGAAAGAGCTTGCTTAAATCCTAAGCATTTAGAAAAATTGATGGGATTAATTTGCCTTTGTAGCGATATTTTATTCACTAACTGTTTAAGAATTATATTCCTGAGTAAGTGATGGTACAGCTTTGGGATAAGCAAAATGTTTTATGAATCGTTTACAACAGCAGCCATCTTAGGTCTCTCTAAAACCTCTCACCCAAAGTCTTTCTCTCTTTTATGCATGCACGGCAACGAGGCTACACGGGATGGCAAACCATCTAGTGGCAAAAGATATTAATTAAATATAGTCTGCTACAACTCTCCCAATTCCGGAGAGCAATCAAGGAGGGCTCAGTCCGGACACAAGTTTAGGGTTTAGTCTTAGGGGGGGGGGCGTCCTCACTTCCGCAATGGTCGCACCGGAGCAGGTTGTTCGCATTACTTACGCAAAGCATGGAATGGCGTTAGATCACTAACGTATTTGGCCTGCACCTCTGTAGGAGTTTCTAGGGCCGACACTTCATAGGCAGTGGGGGATACCTTTCGAAGTATGCGATAAGGTCCATCCTGGCGAGGGGCAAACTTTGAGGTAACTCCCCCTAGGCTGGCGCTAAGGGTATGAGTCTTTACAAGGACTAGGTTCCCCTCTGCGAAGTCAGCAACAGGTAGGCGACGGGAATCAACTATTTCGGCACGGCTGTCTTGATTCATAATCAACGTCTCTTTGGCTTCTTTAAGAGTATCAGCCATCCTTTGTGTTTGTTATTTATGATGACAGATTTAAGAAAATTTATACCTTGCGATTCATGAACTCGTAGATGATGTATTTGGCGAAAGAAACGATGGCAAAACAGTGAAATACGAGGGCTAAAAACTTAGGATGTTTATTCTATAAGTGCTACAGTAAGAAGAGAGAAAAGAACAAGTAACGCCACCTAGTGGCAAAACTGAAAAATAGCAACTAAGTAAATCCTTAACATAATAGCCCCTGCCTTGAAATGCTTGACTTTCAAAACGTGGCAAAAGGAAAACAATAAAACAAATATTTAAAAAACATTAACAATCGTTGGGTAATGGAGAAATCTTTGAAAATGATCTTTTCAAAAGTCAGGTAGAAGTACGGATGGTGGCCACACAAGGGATGCATCTCTGCCAGGATGAAGCTGGGTGGATAGGTGATTGGAGATCGTCCTTGATGAGCACAAGGGAGTCTAGTTTCAAGTTGGAACTGCAGTGATAAAAGTAGTTGAGGACCAGCATGCAGAAGACGAAGATGTTCTGAAGTGAATAACAATTTATCTAGTGGATGCTTCCCAGAGATGACGGAGGGGAAACTTCGTATTGAACGAATAGTCAGAATTTAGCAATCTACCTCCAACCCGTGAAAGGCCGTCAGAGTCTAAAAACGAGGAAAAGGAGGGTAGCTTCGAGCGTGATCGATGATCGTGAGATTGGCAAATTTTAATCTCCTCAGTGAACGAGTGGTTTTGAGAAAGTCTAACAAGAGTCAGGAAGGCACACTCAATTTCCAAAGTTGTAAGAGGGACATATATTCGAGCATCCTTAGGATATAGACAATTCTTCTTGAAGCGCAATATAAGGGCAACGATGCGATTAAGATGATCAAAATCTGAGAATCTTGAAAATAGGAATGAAAAACATGCAGCAGTGGCAGATATTACATCTAACCTTTTTACTTCTGGAAGATCAAGTGGTATGGAAGGCGCTTGAAGATTCTTCTAGAGAGCCATGGTGGTCCATGAAACCACAAGGCGGAATCCTTCAACACAATAGGAGAGGATGTCGGCAAGATTATTGCCACTGGAGACGTGGTTCCAAACAGCATTCTTGGATAGGGTCTGGATTTCAGATATACAATTGGCGACAAACGTGTGTAGGTGATTTGGATGCATTTTCAACCCACCAAGTACAATAGTGGAGTCAGTCCAGAAGAAGCACTCATCAAATGTAATTTGGAGCGCAGAACTAAGCGGGCGAGAGTGAGAGCACCACAAAGTTCTAGTTTGGGAACGGATATAGACTTGATAGGAGCCACTTTGGCTTTTGAACACAATAAGTTTGAGAGAACAGCACCATTTTGATCAACAGAGCGCACATAGATGCAGGCACCATAAGCTTTGACGGACACGTCGGAGAAGGCATGTAGCTCTATATTTTTTGGCTCATCGCATATGATACATCTGGGAAAGGCAACTTCGTTTAGGACAGGAAGATCACCTTTCAAGTTCAACCATTGAATGGACAAGGAGCACGGAATAATATCATCCCATGAGATTTCTCTAACCAAAGTGCTTGCAACATCATCTTGGCCTTAATAGTGCAAGGGATTAGCAAGCCAAGAGGGTCGAAAATCTGAGATATGTTGGACAGGATAATACGCTTAGTTATTCTTTTTGGAGAGGTAAGAGAAATAGAGAGTGTCAATTTATCATCAAGTGGCGACCAATGCAGTCCAAGAGTCTTTGTGGTATCATGCGAGCCAATATCAACTAGGATAGGATGAATGTCGGACTCCATGAAGTCTGAAAAAATTAGAGGCTCGTTCGAGATCCATTTTCGTAAGTTGAAACAATCAGTTTGTAAAGTAGCAGAAAGATTTTTGCATAGTACCTTAGCTGTGGAGATGTCGTTTGCTCGACTCAACAGATCGTCAACGTAGAAGTCTTTTATTATTCGAGAGACCTCAGGAAGTGATTGTGAGCATTCAATGGCCAGTTCGAACAAACATCGAATTGCTAAGAAGCTAGCAGAAGAGTACCATAAGAAACAGTCTTCAGATTATAGGTTTTGATGGAGTCATTTGGATCAGGTCTCCATAAGATGCGCTGCAAGGGTCTTTGAGATTCCTCAACCAAAACTTGGCGATACATCTTTTCTATATCAGCTGAGAAGGCGTAGACGTGTTTGCGAAATCGAAGTAGAACACTGAACAGATCCTGTTGAATTGTAGGGCCGACCAATTGTAAGGAATTAAGTGATTCACCCGATGTAGTAGGAGTAGAAGCAGTGAAAACGACACGAAGTTTTGTAGTCAGGCTATATTCTTTGAGAATAACATGATGAGGTAAAAAGCAGGAAACCCCAGAAGGTGCAGGGTCGCAAACGGACATGTGGCCCAAGTCTTCATATTCTTGCATGAACTGTGTATAACGCTGATGCACAGCAGTGTTGGAAGCAAATTTTCTTTCGAGATTTAGAAGAGATTTTTCAGCTGTTTCGTATGAATCACCAAATACTTCTGGAGTCTTATTAAGAGGAATACTGACAATAAACCGACCAGTAGAATCACGCTTGGTATGGCTCTTGAAATGAGATTAACACTCGTCTTCTTCCAAGGTGCGGAGTTTAGGGGTAACAAGTTCTTCCATTTTCCAGAAATTTTCCAATTGCTCTTGAATGCAAATAGAACTACGACTAAAGTTACAACGGATGTCTTGGGCAGTAGAGCAAGGAAACGAACTAGCTACAATCCATCCAAAATGAGAAGCATTCTGGGCCCAAGTGGAATGCGCCGAGTGAGAACAATTTGCCAGAATGAATTTACTCCAAGGAGGATGTCGATTTCTCCAGGGACATTGAAGTGAGGATCAGCCATTTTCAGGCCATGAGGAATGTTCATGCTGGCAAGATCAATTGGTGTGTTGTGCAGATGACCAGTAATCTGAGGAACAACCAAACATTGAGATTTCAAACGATAATTGGACACTCGAGGGTGCAAAAGAATCTCACAATGACAGTGGACACTGATAGTAGAATTGGTGATGCCCTGAACCAATCAATCAACAGTGTTCATGTTGATTTGAGTTTGAGGCAGCAGGAGCTTCTTACATAGAGAAGTTACAAACGATGAAGTGCTACCACAATCAAGTAGAACTCTTGCCTGATGAACTTGACCATGATGATCAACAACAGCAGTGGAGAGAATAGCACATTGTTCTGAAGAGGACAATGCCGAAAGGGTGACTGTATCATTTTCAACAACTGAGCTCTCAGGGATGGCTATGATATCAAGATGTAGAAGAGTATGATGTCTAGCTTTGCACTTATTGCAGCTGTGCTTAGTGCTACAGTTCATAGCGAAGTGACCTTTATGAAGGCAATTTATGCAGCAATTTAAATTCTTTACTTTGGCAAAACGTTCCTTGACAGGCATAGATTTGAAAATGGAACAAGAGTACAAGTTGTGATCTTTGTTGCAGACTGGACAGGAGGACGATTTGAGACGAAACTTCTTAACTGGGTGGATCGCTCATTTGTGGGTTTACCATGTCTTTGTTCTAGAGATTCCAATAAAGAGGCCTTGTTTTCTAGAAATTCAATGAGATCATCGAAAGAAATTGGATCAGAAGTAGCAGTCTCATTTTCAAGTTCTTTTACAGTGAAGTTATCCAATTTGGAGTTGATAAGATAGACAAGGAATGCATCTCTCTGATGCTCTTTATTGATCAAAGAATCCAGAGATCGGAGATTTTTCTTGGCTGAATCAATCAAGGTGCGCAGTCTTGCAGAGGATTCTTTGGAAATGGGCTATAGATCGAAGATGGCCTTCATGAGTTTATGAATTAGTACTTTTCAATTGTCATAGCGATATGAGGACTGTCCCAAGCAATAATGTAGTTGTCACCAGTGAAGGTGAGATTCTTAGCAACCTCTGCCGCTTTGCCAGTCAGCGAGGCACACAAATAATGAAATTTTTGTATATTGCCGAGTTCGCTACTTTCATGAATGAGGCTTGTAAATAAGTCTTTAAAGTTCAGCCAGTCTTCAAACTTTCCACTAAATTCTGGTAGTTTAATGGTAGGCAACTTAATTAAAGTAGATGACGAATGAGAGTGACGTGAACTGCGATGCGAACTTACAGAACTGGAGGGGGAGGTTGGGCGAGGCATGCTTCTATCTAACAAATGTTCAGCAATAGCAATTATTTTAAAGTACTTAGCTTCAAACTCTGTGGATTCAGAGTCGTTGTCGTTTGTTTCATCTGCGTCGATCTCTTGTTGATTCTCCACAAACGAAGCGAGTAATGGTTCCACGTTGAGCAGCCGTTTGTGTAATTGAATAGTGCCCAAGGCATTCAATGGCGTAGAAGAAGGATTTGCAGATGAGAGTTCTTGTACATAGGATTCGAAACGAGTCAGCTTGGCTTTGATGGTGGTACGTTTTCTTTTAGGATCCAATGCGTTTGATGAAGCCAGCAAGTTGAAGCAGTAGGAGACGCGTAGAGACAAGATGGCGGAATGGCGGGAAAAACACTAATGCGATGGTGGGAAGACGAGTCAGCGATGTGCAAACGACAGCATGGAATGGCGAGAAACAGTCAGAAACCACGAAGAACAATCAATACAGTGAAGTGGAAGAAAGAAACATCACGATGTCTTCTCAGTAAAAACACATTCAACAGTTCTAAGGACCAGGAGCAATGATCAACTGAGTTCATGAAAGCAAAGCACTCGAGAGAGATAACTTCGATAGTTGCAGATATAATCCGGCTCGAAGGACCAAAATGTTTGTTATTTTATGATGACAGATTTAAGAAAGTTTATACCTTGCGATTCATGAACTCATAGATGATGTGTTTGGCGAAAGAAATGATGGAAAAACACAGTGAAATACGAGAGCTAAAAACTTACGATGTTTATTCCATGAGTGCTACAGTAAGAAGAGAGAAAAGAACAAGTAACGCCACCTAGTGGCAAAACTGAAAAATAGCAAGTAAGTAAATCCTGAACACTTTGTAAGTATGGGATTATAAAAGGTACACAGGGGGTATTATCCACTAACTGACGTAAGTCTTTTACTACGTCTCCAGGGACTCCCGAGTTCGGTGCCAAACATCAGTTGGGCAGGGGATAATCCAGTAGCTTCAGTGAAAGAATTCATAGCAAAACGAACAGAACTTACTCGACTATCCCAGGAAGGGGGATGGTCTCCAGCCAGTATGGAAAGTTGGGCTTTCAAGTCTCGGTTCTATCTCTCGACAGAATTAGCTTCAGGGTGATAGACAGGGGTAAGGTTTTGGTGGATACCCAGAATATGCACCACGCATTACATTACTGAACTAACGAATTGAACTCGGTTATCGCTAATCATACGTCTAGGGGTTCCATGACGCAGACAAATTTCTTCTATTAGTTTGTGGGCACACTCCTCAGCAGTAGCGCGAGCGAGGGTTAACAGCTCAACCCATCGAGTGGCCAAATCCTCGATGATCAAGATCTAACGCTGGTTGGTTGCTGTAACCGGTAGAGGCCCAAAATAAATCTATCGCAATCGTTTTGAAATGACGTGACTGTGCATGGGTCATGACCATCCAGTTGGCATGTGGTTAGCAGGCTTGTAACATCGACTTTCTATACAATTCTTTATGTACTCTCGGATATATTGACGCATTCCAACCCAATAGTAATTACGAGAAATATGACGGAGGGTCCGGTCAAGTCCGGGGTGTCCCGCTGAGGGTGAGTCGTGATGGTCAGTGAGAATTTCTTGATTTATGCTCTGGGGTACTAATTGAGCCTCTTTGGTTTCTTCATCTCCATAATGGTAGAGAACTCCTTGTGTCATAAGATAGCCTCTTTCTACCCATCGTCGAGCAATAAGTGGGTTGTCGGCTTCACTCTGGATTCCACAAATAATTTTTTTTTACTTCCAGATCACTGAATTGCTTATCTCTCAGTTCGGCAACTATTAGAGTAGGAAAACGCACAATGGTAGCAGCAGCCAGGACTTCCTGTTACGTCAAAGTGAAAGGAGGTCGAGAAAGGGTATCAGCTACCACATATTGAATGTCTAAATTATAGAGTTGTAGATTCAATGTCCATCGCACTAATCTTCCAGAGGGCGAATGTAGCATCATAAGCCATTTCAAGGTTTGATGGTCGGTTCCAATGGTTACTTTATTACCTTCGATATATCCTCGGAATTTGTCAGTAGCCCAGACGATGGCTAAAGCTTCACGTTAAGTGGCAGAATAGTTTCTTTCAGCGGCCGATAACAGTCTACTAGCTTATTCAATGGGGCGTTCCTCAGATCCTTTGCCTTGTAGTAGCATGGTACCAAGCACATAGGAGCTAGCAGGGAACCATCAGCCTGTCTAAGTATAGTCAGTAAACGTTTCAAATTTTGAAAGGCTGCGTTTTGTTCCTCCTTCCATTCCCATGGAGCATGGACCTTGGTTAATTTACTCAAGGGGCGGACCACGGATGAAAAGTCCGGAATGAATCGACGATACCAGGAGCTTGTCTGCAAAAAGCTACAGTTCTTTTAAATTCTTCAGAGAGGGCAGGTCTTGTAGGGCCTGAACTTTGGAAGGGTCAGGTTTGATTCCTTGTGGGGATAGGACATGGTCTAAATAGTGGACTTCCAGACACACAAAGTGACTTTTGTCCCGATGTACCCTTAGATGATATTCATGAAGTCGTGTGAAAACTTTACCCAAATCCTGCAGATGATGTTCCCAGGTATCTGATATGACAACAATATCATCAAGATATGCAAAAAGAGTGGTGTCTGGTAAGCTTCTTCGGAAGCAATACATCAACCGTTGAAATGTGGCTGGGGCATTCCTTAGTCCAAAAGGCATTCTGCAATACAAAAGGTCCCATATGAAGTTACGAAAGCAGTCTTATCTCGATCACTTTTACGCACAGGTATTTGCCAATATCCTGTCCTTAGGTCCAAGGTGGTCAAGTAACCGCTGTGCTTAGCAGCATATAAGAGGTCCTCTAGGCGCGGAAGGGGGGATCGATCTGGTTTGGTCACTGCGTTGAGTTTACGGTAATCAGTACAAAGACGATATCCTCCAGTTCTCTTTGAAACTACTACGAGAGGTGCAGCCCACGCACTTTCACATTCTTCTGTCATTCCTTGTGCAAGCATATCTTCCAGTTGCGACTGTACCACTTCTTTAATCTTGGCAGGAATACGGTAAGGAGCCACTGCGACAGGTATTGCATCTCCTGTATCAATACAATGTTCAGTCATCTCGATGGGTTTCCCATGTTCCTCAAAAACGTGAGAGTGAGATATAATTAAGGACGACAACTGTTTACATTGATCACCAGTGAGCTCTGAGCCTTCATTTTGTCTAAGCTCAAGAGTAACAGAGGAAACAATGAGACGAGGAGTCTCCATTGGCAGTCTAACGTTGGCCATATCATGAATTCATTAGGTTGATCTTGGAAACACCATTGCCGTGTTTGCGGGTGGCAGTCAATGTTGGCATCTGCTATAAAATTAATTCATTGCAGTATTTCTGGATACGGATCATCAGGAATAAAAATCAATTCAGTGGGAAAGGTTCTATCTTTGACTTGAATGTTAACTGTAGTGCAGAGGATGTTGGATGATTTAGGATTTCCGTTGGCTAGGGCCTGTATAGCAGGACGCTCAATAAAAAGAAGCGGCTAGCGACACGGTAGAACATGACGTCATGGCAAGTTCTTGTAACCGGCCGAGGGGAAACCAACTGCCCCCTGTAACCAAACAGGTTGGGGTATATATCAATTATTTACCCCCGGAGGGGGACGTCGTAGATAGAACGCCGAAGGCGTTCGAGTAACGGAAAACAGTGACCAATGAGCCTCATTGAATGAGGCCCGCAGGGCTGACGTGAGGCGCGAAGCGCCGAGAGTGGTAAAAGTTTGTTAAATTTAAACACGGCCTGCCAGATAGTAAAAGGCCTGTGCGAAAGTCTTTTCTGCAGAAAAACTGATAGAAAAACTGCGCTCTCCCTTCCATTTTTCGCCATGACGTCATGTTCTGCCGTGTCCCTAGCCGCCAGTCAATAAAAGGCCAATGAATTTCTTGTAAGAGCTTAAAAGGACTTTCACTTGCAACACACCGATTTGCTCCAGAGTCAATGATGGCAGTTCCTTTTTTTCCAAGTATGCTTATATAGAGGTGAACTTGTTCTACAGTGGCTGGCAGGAGAACATTAGTAGAAGTATCCATCGCTCTTGTGGGGGTAACATTTACCATAGCAAAGTGCGCTTGCAGAGTGTTAGGAGTAGGCTTGGCAGTACAATTTGGGCAATTTCACTTAATGACTCCAGGTTTTCCACATCCAAAACACTCAATGGTGGGTTTGGTGGTTGGGATCTTTACTTCCACCTGCGATTCGTTTTGTTGAGGGGGTGTCGTCTCATGACTTTGTTTGTTCTTGAGGGTTCGGCACTCATCGACGGTGTGTCCAATTTGACGGCAGTATTTACATCTCTCTTGTTAGGGTGCACAGCTTGGTCCTGTTCTTTAAACTTATTAGATGAATCTCGTTTGACAGGTATAGGTTCAACTTCATACAACGCAGCTTCGATAGTGCGACCGTGTCGGATTAATTCAGCTAGGTGTCAAATTCATCACGAAAAAGACGTTCACGTATACGGTGATGTAGCCCTACGTATAACATATCTAACTGTCCAGTCTCACTTAAGTTTATCAGTCAAGGATGCAAACAAGGCTTTAATTCGTAATACATGAATTTCAGTAAGAGTTTTATCTTGTTGCTGAAAGGAGTTAGGGATGAGATTGACTATCGTCTTGACATTGTCCAGGTGACTCGCGGGAGTCGCATAGAACGTTTGTAATGCTAGAATCAATAAATATTAGAGTTTTCTTGTATTTTAAACCCGGTCTGGATAGTTTATGTCCTAAAGTAAATGCATAGTAAAATTTTGAAATGCCGGATATCATTTTGATTCACCCTGTATTATTTTTTATTAGGAAAGATGACAAAAAACGAGGCACATCTGCACAGAAAACGCGCTATAGGCGAATTTCAATATGGCCGAAATGGATCTTGTTAGAAACAGTTGCTAAGGATTCTAGAACTGGAGAACGATGTAACTGATTAGCTGCGCATTCGGGGTGATTTCTGAAAATTCCAACAATGTTACAACCTAGAGCCCTGCGATGGATCAACTATGGAAAATCGATTCTAACACTTTTTCTTCAAACAAATCTATTCCACTTTTTAAAAGTAGCGATGATAATCTATTCTTACATTACAAAATATATTGCTTTTTATTTTTAAATTTAGAACATTTATCAGAAATTATCTGTTTACTATAATGCTTGTGAGAATTGTCAAAAAGAAAATTTGTTTGGCAGCAATAAGAAAATTCACAACATAATAACATTAGAAGATCTTAAGTCTTTTTTTGCATATTTATTTTCCCATAGAAAACTGAATATTCAATTTACTTTATAACAAACGTATTCAATAATCAATTTATTGTGTTAATACAAATCCAATTTTAGAAAATAACCTTTCTAAGGGAACCTTTCTAGTTTTTAGAAATAGCTGGAGAAGTTAGATATTTCATTGTAAAATTTGAAAGAACAGGTGTTTAGAATGCTGTTGTTTACCAGAATTCAATTGGATCAATGTTTGGGTCAATAAAAAATACATCTTTAATTCAGTAACCAATCCTTCTGTAATTATAGTCAAAGTACTGTGCGTTCGTTTACTACTAATTCAAGATTTCTTTGACTCCATAAATCATAGTCATCATTTTCAGAAGATTTTTCAATATCTGGAATTGTTCCTAGTTCATTACTTTCAAATTCTAACAAACGTTTCAATTCGGCATTTATGAAATTGATAGCATAATCGACACATCGCATGCTTTTAAAGTCCTGCCTCTTATACCTAGGATCTACAATAGTGGCAACACTGAATTAATTTAGTTTCAAAGATTTTAAATCTCTTTTCAAAGCTTGAAAATAAAGCTTGCTTAAGTAATTTCCCAGCATCAGTTGTAGGATTAATTTTCCTTAGTGCTCTTTCTAAACAGCCAATAAGAGGAAATAGTTTGCTGATTCTTTTCATTTCTTTTCATTTGCTGAATCTTTCTGAATATGTTTTAAATGCAAAGACGCCACATCACTTTTCTGGAATTAACTCAAATTTTTTTCACTTTTTTTGACCAAAACAAAATCTTTTAAATCTAGTTGTTAAAGATTCTCTAAAACATGTGCAAAACATGGTATATGTTTTTCCTCACCAATGAATAAAATGATATTTCCTTTTCATATTTGCTCCATTATTTGATTCCTCTAGCAAAGTTAATCCTAAGAAAAATCAGTGATGTTTGAATTCTTTTAAGTAGTGAGCAGTGGTACCCAAGTAATGCCTATTATTTACACTCACTCGCCAAAAGTCATGGCACACCCTTCCAATCAGGTTCCCTGTCCGTAATGAGACAGATCCTGCCGATTCCATTCTCGGAATCCAGGTGCACAGGACTCCTTGATATTCCACAATCATTGTAAGCAAAACTAGCTGCAGAAATGGCAGCACGCCGAGAGCTATCCGCATTTGAACAGGGGATGATTGTTAGTACCAGATGGTTGGGTGCCTCAATATCAGATGTAGCCAACGCCCTGCAATTTCCCGCACAACCGTTGCAAGGGTCTATCGAGAGTACACCCATGTCGGACAGCGGACGGGCCGCCCACGTCTCATTCATTGATGCCAGAAGTGTTCGCCGGGTCACCCAGCTTGCAACTGCTGACCGAAGGGCGACAGCGGGCCAATCACCATGCGGGACAACCAGGGATGTCCCCCAACTGTGTCCGCGACAACAATTCGGCGAACCTTGGCAGATGCAGGCTTTAGGAGCAGCAGGTCACGAAGGTTGCCACTTTTGACAGCTGCACATCGTCAGCAACACCTAGCCTAGGCCGACCAACATCGACATTGGACAGCTGAGGACTGGCAAAGGGTTGCCTGGTCCGACGAGTCACGGTTTCAGCTGTATCCGGCCGATGTAGTGTCCGTGTCTGGCGCAGGCCACACGAAGCCATGGACCCGGCTTGTCAGATGGAGGCTCCATACTTGTCTGGGGCGTTTTCTCGTGGCATGCAATGGGTCCATCAGTGCATCAGATATCCACTCTGCGTGCTACTTCCTACATTGGGGACCACCTGCACCCCTTCATGAACTGTTTTTACCCCGTGGGCGACGGCATCTTCCAGCAAGATAATACGCCGCCATACAAGGCCCTTATAAACGGCAATGGCTGGAGGAACATGCTACCGACTTCACGACAATGATTTGGCCTCCACGTTCCCCAGATAGCAATCCCATTAAACATTTGTGGGACGTCATCGAACGATCTGTCAGGTCGTCACCAACGCAACAGGTAAATGCAGCATCGTTATGGAGTGCAGTGGAGGTAACATGGCTTGCAGTGCCTGTGAATGTGTTCCGGGGACTGGTAGACTCTTCCACGACAGGTCGCCGCTGTTATCCGGGCCAGAGGGGGCCCAATACGTTATTAGGCAAGTGTGCCATGACTTTTGGTGAGTGTGTGCAATCCATCTGTCCAACTATCTGTTGTCAATGCAAAATTTCTAATTACTAAATTAACTCTTTATCAAGGTTACTACATTTTCATACAACTTTATTGTTTGCCTCTTGAGTGTAGTTGGATGTGAAACTTGCAATCTTGGAAAAATAATTTTCATCATTTCAATAAATCCATTTTCTCCAATACTTTCAACAGGTTTTTGAACCTTAATTAAACCACACAAAAAGGCTTTTTTGTAGATCTCCAGCTTTCCATTCATATATACTGAACATTTAAAAAAGTAACTTTAGAAATGACATCAACAATTTTAAAATATTCTAATCAGGTAGTTACAGAATGACAATAAATTATGGCAACAGAAATGGACGCGTCCAGGCGCGAATATATTAAAGCGCCACCAAATAATTTTTAATTCATTGCAGTCACTGCATCTTCTTGGGCAAGTCGTCCGTGTTTCAACTTATTATGAGTTAATTGATGTGCGTTTTGAAATGTCAAGCAAACGCAGTGCAATTTTGGAGCTGTTTCGTCAAGGAAAGTGTCAATGCGAAATTTCGGCAATGCGGATTGGACCTTTTAACAAGACTCTGGACCAGCTCACAGAGCGAAAATAATGCAGGAGCGGTGCAAAACCCATTTTCCGGATTTCATCACGTCCCAACAGTGGCCGCCCTACTCGCCGGATCTCAATCCGATGGATTACAGCATAAAGTCGATCTTAGAAGCCAGGACCTGTGCTAAACGCCACCACTGTTTGGAGTCGCTGAAGAAGTCCCTGCGCTAAGAATGGGATCGATTGTCGCCCGATGACTTGCGGCACGTTTGGGGCTTTTTATCGCCGCCAAAGGAGCCCAGTTCGAAACAGAATGAACATGTTATTATCAAGGGACCATGTTCTATTTATTAGTTGTCAATTGCTTTACTTTTCGTTTTTTGGATTAAAAAATTTGTAAACAATGAGTTGCCATAATTTATTGGTCACCCTGTAATAAAAATTAGTGAAATTTTCGGTCTCCTGTATGTTGTTGGAAAGTGGTTTGGCAACTTATTGAAAGATATTTATATTTGTGTGTTCTATTTTTACATAATATATATTCATATTAAAGAAATTCATATATTAAACATGCAATGTGTTATATATACTTAAGCTCAGAAGTGTGTCATTTTAACAAGCAATGTGTTTTCATCGTCAGGTTCAGGTATCTTTCTTTTCGTGGAATCAATCTTTCCTTAAACTTTGGTAAGATGTTTAGCAAAATTAGTGGCGTTTCCACAGAACTTTAAACGTTTGAAGCAGAAGGAATATTTGGCAAATTTTCTATTTTCTATGTGCAAAACGGGGAATCTTTTCAAAATGGCTGCAAAAATGGCATTGGAAGAATGAAGAGGAACTTCAAAGGCATCCAAAGATAGATACAAGAGGGATTACCCTATTCTATGTCGATAAACTGAAACTTATCCTGGTGGAGATGAGGGTGGGCCAGAAGGAGTCACTAAAAGTCGCCATCTTATATTCTCGCGCAGGGGATTGTAGGAGAAGGCTTCTATAAAGGACTACGCCTTCTATTAAGAAAGATTTCACGAGAGAAAATGAACCTTTGATCTTAAAGATTTGCAGCATAGGCAAAACAAACATGGGCTAATGATAATACGCACATACCTGCATCGATTGATGGTCGCTTGAAAGTCTTCTTTTTGCCTTTCTGCGTCATCGAAGGCGTTGCTTTCTTTTTATTTTCCAATCTGCTTTCTGGTTTCCGAGTTGACATGACCATTTCAAGATTCCGAGGTGATTTGACCATGTCATATTTCTGAGGTGATTTGATCATGTCATATTTCTGAGGCGATTTGACCATGTCATATTTCTGAGGCGATTTGACCATGTCATATTTCTGAGGCGATTTGACCATGTCATATTTCTGAGGTGATTTGACCATGTCATATTTCTGAGGTGATTTGACCATGTCATATTTCTGAGGCGACTTGACCATGTCATATTTATGAGGCGATTTGACCATGTCATATTTATG